>CM050169.1:67520239-67960239 GCA_027410445.1 Discoglossus pictus
ACCACAAGAAAATCGCAAAACACCACAAAACACCTTCGGATATTCCGCTAAGACGCATACCACACATTACCCGCCATTTCACGACAATGCAGAAGTACACAACTACGCTAACGATTTGGTCTCGCGCACGCACACTATTACACTTCACACATTCAGCACGCTTACACAGCAGCTCCACACCACTAATGCTGCAGCAACATCAAAACAGATTGCAGCTCTTCAATAGAATGCTTCCTGCATATATTACTTGAAAATAGATAAAGTATATTACTTTATTAATGTGCTATTTATTTTATTATTATACACCAAACAACATTAGCTCACTTACAATTTCATTGCCGTCATTTTTTGACGGGCAATTCTCTAGTTATCTCATAAAAGGGGAACAATGCTGCCTGGCATACTGGTAAGTTGATTATTATCTGGATCAATACGCCTCCTTCTATAGTTATCCTACATAACACTATGCTCTTTTTACTCATAAATATATCAAACCCCTTTTAACGTTATATTGAATCTGCTGTTATAATCTCCTTAGGTAGTGAGTTCCACAGTCTGACTGCCTTTATGCTGAACAAGGTGAAATATTTTTTCTTCTAACCTCATGGAAAACAGTTGAAAATCTCTTGGCACAAACAATTCCCTTGACAATTTGGTATATTTCATCAAGTTCCGGGTCTCCAGAGATCATGCAAGATCTTGCAACACCAATAAAAGTCGTGTGATCTCGTGAGACCCCGGTTTAAGCCAAATGGACTGGGGGTGAGGGGGAGCTGCAAGGGAGGGAGATATCACAGAGCACTGATTCACTATGCGATTTCTCTCCTGCCACTATACACAAGGGAAAAGGTTCTGTACCTACCACCTCTACAATGTAGTACTATTGTAAATATATGTATTCACACTTAAAATCTGGGGGAGATTTCCACCCCATCTCCTTCAGTTCCTACGCCCATGATTAGAAGAGATCTAAAAATGTTCAACCTCAATTACTATGTAACTATGTTTCAAGGACAAACACAAATACTCAAAGCTAACACAAATATGTAGAAAATATGAAAGTATATTCACAGTCTCTTGTTTTTATTTTTTAATTGTAATGCTGTTTTTTTTATTTCATCTTAAAACATACAAAAATAAATAACATTACAAAACATATACAATTCCCATTTATATAATAACAAAGGACAAACATGTTTTGTAAATCCATACATACCAAACATACCTATCCTGAGGTTTATCTATTAAATGTGTTCGTTGCTGTTGGCTATAATTTATATAGCCACAAAATTATTGAAGGAGACATGTAAAGAAATATAATATAACATTATTTGTTTATATATTTTTTCCAGACTTCCCAATTTATGTGAGAGTTCTTTTTAACTGGAGCTATTGAAGGCCAATCTTTTTCTAGGTCTCTAATTCTTGAAAACATTTGGACTACTTCCTCCCATCTAGAAGTTTGGACATTTTTCCAATATTTTAAAATAATCCTTTTTGCTACCAACAAAACATGGAAGATCAGATATTTAAAAACTGTGTGCGTGTGTGTGTGTGTGTGTGTGTGGGGGGGGGGGGATAGATCTAGTGTAGTACCATATGTTCTATTTTAAATGGAATATCTAGTCCCGCTATTTCATTGTTCTTTACAGTGAATCCAAAAAGGTTGAATTTTTACACAAACCCACCACATGTGTTCCTTGGTCTCCACGTCATCTCCAACATGTGGGTTGTGAATAACTGTTAAATCTATTAAGATCTAATGGGGTTAAGTGCCATCTTTGAATCGTCTTAAAGAATATTTCATTATACGAAGGACTTAATGATGATTTTTTTTACTAATCTGAAATCTTTATCCCATGTTTCTATGGCCCATTGTTTATTCAGCTTTCTCTCCCAGATTATAATTCTAGTAGTCTTTCCAAATCTTTCGATAGGCTAATTATTTTCAGGCATTTGGATATTAAATTAATTTTATTCTCCAAAAGGAGTTTGTTCAATCATTTCATTTAATTTATATCCACATTGCAGTAAGGTTTTTTGAATTGATAAATAATGTAGCCAAGTCAGTCCCTTTATATTAAATTTCCTTGTTAAATTCTCTAGACTGAGAAGATTTCCTTTTATATATAAGTCTCCCACTGTGTTTATTTCTTTACTTGACCAAATTGGATTGTTAACATTTACACCCTCTATATACAATAGATTACTTGGAGCCCCTAATGAGCGTTATTGGCTATTTTTAATGTATTTTTATAAAATAATTTAATAATAGATTTAGTTCCTCTTGGGAGTTTTTTTTATTTTTTTATTTTTTTTTTCAATGCAAAAGAATAACAATCACACATACAACAAAGAAGAGAGAAAATATATATTTAATACATAACAATATCCAAATTCAAATTATCGTAGCTCACAAATGACAAACATACTTTCATTCATACAACCTGAAGGTTCCAGAAGTTATCTAGCCTAGTATAATGGGGGACCATATTTTACATTGATTTATCCGATAGTGTATACTGACCCCACTTTGACCAATTGATATGAAAAACTTGTTTCTGGGAGACTAACCAGTTGTACTTAGGCATCCACTCCCTATTCAGGCTGATGACATTTATCAATTCCGTAATTGATGGAGCTGTAAATGATTTCCAATATTTCACAATTAGCCATTTAGCAGCTAACAGGATATGGCACGTCAGATATCTATCCGCATTTCGCAGGTTCTCAAGGTTCATATGAAAGAAAAACAGTTGTGAAGTGCATGACATTTGCTTTCCCATCCCCTTAGATAATAGCTGGCAAACTTCCAACCACATCTTTTGTATTCTGTTGCACTCCCACCAAACATGGGTGTAACGGAACCCATCACTGTTTTACCCTGTTTTATGATTATTATGGTTAAAATATGATCCTACTATATGTATGTTGGTTTATGCTCTGCAGAATATTAGCCAGACTATTGCAGACCCCTAGCAGAATACATAATCCTATTAGGGTCTCCTAGAGGCCGGAGAGCCCTATTGTGTAAAGTGTTCACATTGTGAAAGATGGAACAAAGAGATGCATTATCTTATCAATGTCTGTTATTGTATCAAAGTAAGCCGGCTAGTCCCTGGGAGGTGTGACTCCACCTATTGTTCTCTCTATGTGTATTGTGTGGCCAAATATGGGCATGTGTATTGCCTGTGGGAAGAGCTGTGTATAAATATTTCTGCATATAACAAATTAAAGAGTAGTTCTGCTCCTAAAACTGTGTGTCGTCCATTTATTGGGATTGCAGTTGGGATATTGCTATTATTTTACCTGTGGAAACTTTGCCTGTGGATTTACCATTTACTTGTTCCTGAGCCTCACTGGGATTATAAGCGGAGATACCCTGGGGAATATTGCCTCTCCGCTACAATGGGCCTCAGTACCTTGAGAGCCACATAACTTCCAGCAAAGGTCTTCCCCTTTTGGATTAATCTTGGCCATTTTGGCCGGGGTAAGATGCCACCTATGGATAATTAAAAAAAAATAACTCAATCTAAGCTGTATTAAGTGCCTATTTCTTGATTTTATTTGGGGGGGCGTGACCGGAAACGAGTAGTGCAGATGAGTGAGACGTCTGCAGGGGAGAGAGGGAGAGCCGGAAGCTGAATGGTGTCTCAGTGAAAATACTGCCTAAAATGGTGAGATAGCATACAGAAACGAATGGCCAGGTGTAATTGGATGGATTGTGCCTGTGACTTTACACCGATTGGAAACCTGAACTGATACTACAGTTGAGAGTGGACCCGCAATATGGAGGTGAGAGCTCTAATGGAGAGACGCGGGAAAGAATTGCTGAAGTAGCGGGTGGGCAATTCAGTATATAAATAGTATGCTATCAGAGATATTATACAAGGCAGTAAATACAAGCTAATGAGTCACTGACTTTATATCCATTGGCAATTTGACTGAAAGCATGGCCAGGGACCGACCCGCTATTTAGAGGTGAGAGCTCCAGAGGAGAGACACAGGAAAGAGTCACAGAAACAGCTTGGGGAGAGTCAGTATACAAACAGCATGATATTTTGGACAAGTATACAAGGCAGCAAAGATAAGTTAAGAGCTAGAGAGATCCCGGCCAAGAATTGATCTGCCGCATAGAGTGAGAGACGCAGGAAAGTGGCACAAAAGCAGTGTGTGGGAGAGCCAGCATATAAACAGCTTGCCAACAGCTTGTAAATATACAAGGCAATAAAGACAAGCTAATAGCCAGAGAGACCCTGGTGAGGAATCAAACTAATGCATAGAGGTGATAGCTCTCTAGAAGCAGCAGGTGGGAGTTCCAGCATATAAACAGCATGACATTTTGGATATTATACAAGGCAATAAATACAAGCTAATAGCAAGAGAGATGCTGTGGCAGCAAAATCACCTACGTGAATAACCTGATTTGATATAGTAGTCAGGAGTGGCCTTGAAGTACAGGAGCTGCAGTTGTAGCAGTTAGGAGCGGTATTGGAAACCCGACCTGAAGGCTAATTATACAAGGCAGCAAAAGATAAGCTAAAAGCTATAGAGACCCCAGCCAGGAATTGACCCGCTGTATAGAGGTGAGAGCTCCAGAGGAGAGAGGGAAAGAGGCATAAAACTAGCATAGGGGAGAGCCAGCATTTAAACAGCACGCTATCTTGGATAAATATAAAAGGCAACAAAGACAAGCTAATAGCCACAGAGACCCGGGCCAGGAATCAACCCTATGCATAGAGGGGAGAGCTTTACAGAAGCAGTGGGTGAGAGAGCCAGCATATAAATAACACGATATTGTGGATAATACACATGGCAATAAATATAAGCTAATAGCAGGAGAGATACTGTTGCATTTCACCCATGTGAGTAACCCGATCTGATACAGTAGTCGGGAGTGGTCCTGGAGTATAGGAGCTGCAGATGTGGCAGCTCGGAGCGGTATTGAGAATTTGACCTGAAGGCCCAGACGGGAATCGACCTGCCGTATAGAGGTGAGAGCTCCAGAGGAGAGACGGGAAAGAGGCTCAGAGGCAGCCTGTGGGAGAGCCAGTGTATAAACAGCACGCTATCTTGGATAAATACACAAGGCAGCAAAGATAAACCAACCTAAATACACAAGAGATAGCCAGAGAGACCTTGGACAGGAATTCACCCACTATATAGAAGTAGGAGCTATACAGAAGCAGCGTATGGGAGAGACAGCATAAAAACAGTATGACATTTTGGACAATATACATGGCAGTAAACACAAGCTAATAGTAGGAGAGAAACTCTTTGTGAAATTCAACAGAGGCCTTGAGGTGTCAAACAAATGTGTGGAAACACTATATGAAAAAAAACAAGGAAGTAAAGATAAGTTAATAGCCGGATGGAATTCAAAACATTGATATCCTATTGGTGGAAAATCTAAATGGACATATTGGTCAAGAGTAGACCCATATAATAGAGGTGAGAGATCTAAAGATTGGGACGCAGGACTGAATACTGTACATGCGGATGAACTAACTTGAAGAACGCCATAGAGGCCATAACTTGTTGAGGTAGTGGAAGATCAACCCTCAACACGACATAGATAGTGAATTCCCCTAGGAATAAAAAATTAAGATGTCAAATAAAACCAAAACTAGGGAGAAAAAACAGTCAATACAGAAAATTCCTCCTATTTTCTCCTGAAAAATGAGTTCTGTAAACAAATAGCAAAACGAATCTCAAATAAATATGAAAGATAATAATCAAAGTAGAGGAAGTAATCCTCGGACTTTAATGATTCAAATATAATGGGAGATGATGTATTGTCATCAACGAAAATGAGAGAGATTATGACAGAATTTCAATATACATTGTCAACTGATTTAAAGGAACAAATAGGGGAGAATTATAAAGCCATCAAGGAGACACACTCAAGAATCGAGGAAATGGAAATTAAATTGGAAAAACGTATTAAAGATCATATCTCAGTTATAGAATATACAATAGCATTAGAGAAAAAAGTTATTGATTTGGAACATAAAATAACAAATATAGAAAATTGGATCAGTAGGAAAAATATCAGATTAAGGGGAATCCGGAATGCTGTTTTAGAACACGAGTTGAAAAAATATATTGTGGACTTTTTCTCTAGTATAGTTCCAAGATTCACACAAGAAACAAATGCCTTGGATACAGTCCATAGGATTCCACTACCACACAGATTAAAGGGATCCCTGCCTAGAGATATAATGATCAGATTTCATAATATAACAGATAAAGAAGATATTGTGAGAACAAGCTTCAAGCAAAGATCCTTCCTGGCCCTGTATAAGGGCATTAAAATATTCTCAGATATAGCATCTGCTACACTAATAAAGAGGAAAACATATGGAAACATCACACAAGCTTTGATTCATTCAGGAATAAGTTACAAATGGAGATTTCCGGAAGGCCTTCTGATTAATAAAGACTCAATGTGGCATAACATTTCAACAGTAGAGGAAGGAGAAAACCTACTATGTGAATGGGACATAGCGATAGAGAAAACACAGGAGACATAGATGAAGATGGACTTACTGTTAAAAGCCTCTGAGTGGCAAATTGTGAAATAGCTTACTTTAAATTGATTCTGAAAGGCCGAAAGTAACTAAGAGAATAATGAGCCCAATAACAATTTTTCTAGAGTAATTTAGATGTCATTAGGGATTAAGGGTAGTAAGATTTGCTACTGGTAATAGGAAATATGTAAAAGAAGTGATAATTATTTAGAATTGGGCACAACACAAGGAGGGGAAATAAGATAAAATGTGAAGTTTAAAAATAATATTTAGTTTGTAGAGAGTGAAACTTGGTTAAATAAAATAAATATATCAAGACACATATAGTTAAAATCATATACTAAGATATGGATGGAGATTGAAGAGAAAGAAGAAAGAAAGGAAAAAAAAACTTGAAAAAAGGCATAATTTTCACTTAAATATTCATATTAAAGAATACTATCACATAATACTTAGAAACAAGAGATATTTTTCCCCGATAATAGATTAGAATAATAGCACACAACATCAGTAAATTGCAGTTTTTAATAGTACACTAAGGTAATGTATGGCAATAGCATTATATTACAATTCACGTTGAGTTATTTTTAGAAAAATAGGATAAAATATATTACAGCTCTCTCTTCGAGGACCCATTTGGGCCCTCTGATACCCCCTTATTTCTGTACATTGGTGTAATTGCCCTGTGAGATAAATTGCATAAGAGATCTTGAGATCTTGTGCAATTATGAGTTTGAAAGTAAGTGTGAAAGTTGACAGCCAAAAATCTAGTTTTAAAAGAGAATATAAAAGGATAGGGAATAGAAGAGGCATGGGAAAAATAAGCATAATCTGTAACGAAACTCCAAATAGCATACAGAGGAAAACAGAATAAATAATTAAAGAGATGGGAATTAAGGTGATATCTCAAAATGCTAGGGGATTAAATACCCCCTATAAAAGGAGAGTTGCTCTGGCAAGTTTTCTGAAACAGAAGGCAGATATTGTACTCCTTCAAGAGACACACTGAAGGGAATGTAAATCACATGCATTTTTTAGTAGACACTTTGATGAACCAATTACATCATCATAGAATTCAAAATCTAGGGGAGTAGATATCCTATTCAGTAAAAAATTGAGTATATTGGAACATCATAGAATCCCAGATAAAGAGGGTAGATTTATCATTTGGCAGGGGAAAGTAAATGGAGAAACTTATACTATATCAAACTTATACCTCCCTAATTAAAACCAGACGAAATGTTTTAGGGAAATACTTAAACAAATAAATCAGATAAACAAAGGTAGGTTGATTATGGGAGGGGACTTCAATATGGTATTTGATCCAATAATAGATAGAATAGCTATATATAAAGGAAAAGGAATTCCCGATATTTTAATGAGATCTGCAAAACAACTCTCACTGGAAATTCTTAAAAATGGTCTATACGATGTATGGAGACCTTATAATCCGGAAGTAAAAGACTATACGTATTTTTCTGGAAGACACCAATGTTATACACGGATAGACCATTTTTTGACAGATATTAAAACATTGGAAAAGGTTAAGCCCATTAAAATAGGAGATATTATTTGGTCAGATCATGGAGCAATTAGTCTAATATTGGAAGACTCTCAGGATGTATATAAACCTAAGCAATGGAAAATGGATAGTTTCCTGTTGAAAACAGAAACAAATACAAATAAATTAAGAAATGAAATTGGTAGCTTTTTTGATTTAAATAAAAAATCTGTTATCTTAGATACAACTTTTTGGTGCACACATAAAGCTTTTATTAGGGGATTATGTATCGCTAGAAGTGCATACCTTAATAAGAACAGAGGAAAAACACTGAGAGAATTATATATAGAAGTAAATGTTCTGCAAAACAAGAACAAAAAAAGTCCAGATCCTCATACTATATTACAAATCAAGGAAGTTAATAAACAAATACAGAAAATCCATCAGGAACAAATAGCTAAAGCCATTCTTAGGTCTCAAGAAGACCATTATATTATGGGAAATAAGGCAGGAAAATGTCTCCTCAATAAAATTAGAAAACAGCGGGTTAAACAAAGAATAATAAGTATTAGAGATATAAATAATAGGAAACAAAATCATCCGAGGGAGATTGGTAAAGTTTTCCAGACATACTATCAATCTTTACATAACCTTGAATCAAGTGAGAACTTTCCAAGACCCTTTAAAGAGGGGATTGAGAAATTTTTAGGGCAAATTAAATTACCTAGAATAACTAAGGAGCCATTAATAGAATTAAACAAAGAGATTACATTGAAGGAAGTAGAAAAAGTTATTACAGATTTAAAAGGTAATAAAGCTCCTGGTTTAGACAGATTTACGGGGAACTATTATAAGACATTTCTTAAGTAACTAAGTCCTAATCTCTGTAATATCTTTAATGAAATTTAAAAAACTGGGAAGATTCCATCTGAAATGACAGCTAATATTGTTAATATTCCCAAACCAGGGAAAGACCCAGACATTTTTAAAAACTATCGGCCAATTTCCCTATTAAATATAGATACGAAAATGTATGCCAGGATTTTAGCCAGTAGGCTTAAAAGGTATGTCTCTAACCTAGTCAATTATGATCAAGTTGTTTTTTTTCCAAAATGACAAGGCTCAGAGAATACAAGAAGATTGATTAATCTATTATGGCATGCTAAAGCTAAGGATGTACCCTTGTTAACTATCTCATTGGACGCCGAAAAAGCGTTCGATAGGGCAAATTGGCTATATATTGAGGCAGTCTTAGAAAAATTTGGTTTAGAGGAATTTGGCAATAAAGCAATTATGTCACTTTATAGAAATTCTAGAGCGAAGGTGACGGGTATTGATTATGAAACTGAGAAATTTATTATTTACAATGGGACAAGACAGGGATGTCCCCTGTCCCAGTTAATATTTGTTTTGACCCTAGAACCGATGGCAGAATTAATACGAACATCAGAAGCCATTGCTGGGTTAACAATATGAGGAAATCAACATAAGATATTAATGTTTGCTGATGATATGATACTCACGCTTATAGACCCCGTCAGGTTCCTGCCTGTAGTTTGGGACAAGATAGGGGAATTTAGTAAGATTTCCTATTTCAAAATCAATGAGATGAAATCGGATACATTGATTTTTGGACTTGGAAAGAAAGACAATGACTACCTAAAAAAAATTTGCAGATTGAATTGGAATAGTAAGGGCATCTGCCATTTGGGGATACATTTTACAACATCAATCAGGTCCACTTTTAAAAATAATACAGAGATAGTTTTTAGGCAGATCAGACAGGATATTTCAGAGTGGAAACCTGAACAATTGTCCTGGTCTGGCAGAATTGCGTTGATAAAAATGGTGATTGTTTCCAAAATAACATATATATGGAGATGTATTCCACAAATGGCACCAATGTATTTGATTAATAATATGCAAAGTTTTTTGAATAAATATATTAATAACAACAAGAAACCACGGTTTAAATTAAATATTACAAAGAGATCAGTTGATAAGGGAGGAATAGCTACTCCCTCCCTACCAGATATACATAAGGCCATTATGATAAATCATTTACTTGGATGGAATATAGCATCTAAAGTCAAAATGGCTTAAATTAGAAGAGGATATTATGGGGGACCTTCCCCCGGAAATACTTTTATGGCTCCCTAAATTAGATATTAAAAAATTAGATCCTCTATTTGGGGGGATTAGCTCTCTATAAAAATTCTGGTATAATAACAGGAATGTATGGGAACTATCTAAATATCCTTCACCAGCTGCCCCAATTAGTCTCCTCCATTATAATAATAAAAGTATAGTTCTCCAAAAATTAAAAAAAAGTGGGAATAACAGAAATAGGTGAAATATTTGATAATAGTATATGTTTATCCCACTCGAGGTTATTACAAAAATATCAGAATATAGATATTAATTGGCTTGAGTATATGTCTATTATAAAGGAATTGAGATCTCAAGGTATACGTCTGAATAAATTCAGAGATTATTCAATACTGAAACTTATTATAGTAAGAGGTCCAAGAACCCACACTATTTCTAAATGTAATAACATATTAAAAACCAGAGAAGAAAGTATGAAAACAAATAGAATGACTAAATGGGAACAAGATTTAGATTGTGTATGGACAAAAGAAATTTGGTTTAGAGCATGCTCTTTAGTAAAAAAGACCTCTTTATGTATTTCATATAGAGAACTATATTTTAAACTAATACTGAGGTGGCATATAGTACCCATGAATATGAATAAAATTAGCAAAATAAATTCAGAAAAGTGCTGGCGAGGATGTGATGATAGGGGTTCCCATTTACATATTTGGTGGGAATGCCCACAGATACAACAATATTGGAATAGTTGCATAGAACAGATCGAAGTAATAACAAATATAAGGATACCTATGAGTCCAGCAATACTGCTGTTTCACATGTTTGAGAACCAAAATTTGCAACAGCAGAGATGGCTCATTTCCCATATTTTATTAGTTAGTAAATGGTATATAGTTAAAAGGTGGAACTCTAAGGAAACCCCCAAATGGTCTGATATTGAGAGGACAGTAGATAGGGATAGGGAGATGGAAAAAGGAATGATACAATAGAAAAATTAGATAAAAAATGGTTAAAATGGGATAATACAAAAATCTAAGGTTACATCCCTGCTCTCTTTACTTGAATATCATTATAAATATAGCTTCTAATGCTGTATTAGATATAAGGATTCCTCATACTAAGATCTTTAGGAGATAGTTAAAATGGAGCAAATATTAATTGGTTGGAGTGGTTGAATGTCTGTTTTTTTTGTATAAATTGGATAATGTATTATCGCATATATATTGTATGTATTGGATGTTGTGATTTTATGTCAAAAATTTTACCCATTTGGGTATGAAATAAAAGTATTTATATGGAAAAAAAAGTGCTGATTTCTTGACCCTTTTAATAATTCCTCTCCACATGATGTCATCTATATTCACTCTAAGATCAAATTCCCAGCCTTTAATACCTGGGCTTTTAATAAAGGGCGTGGATTCACTAATAATCTTACTACATTTAGAAATGATATGTGACGTTCCCCCCTTTATGAACAATTCTTGTATTTTTGTTGGGGAATTCATTCCAGAGATTTTTAAGCCCCTCCCATACAGAGCTTTTTTCAAACTTTCATAGTTGAGCCAGGTGAATTTTATATCCACATATTTTTTCTGTAACTCCTGTAGAGTTATGAGATGACCTTTTTTGTATATTTTAGGGAAATTAAGGTTATACCCTTATTTATTAAAAGAGAAAGTGTTGAACATAGCTCTTTCGTATTAAGAAACTCAAAAGGTGCGGCTAACGAAGGAAAATTTGACAATTGCATTCTCTCTTTTTTTTTATACCATAAAATAGTTTGTTTGGGGGTTTCCATCTAGGTTTAAATAACGAGGTTAAGAAACCCAGCCATCTAGATTTATCTTGGATAATATTCCAACTTATAGATTGGGATATAACTATTTTTTGATGTATTTCTTTTATACATAGAACGTTTAATCCTCCTTTAACTAATTGCTTACTCACAAAAATTTTCCTGATTCTATTTTTTTTCCCCCATATATAAATTTATCAAGCTGATCGTGAATAAGTTTTAGAAAATTATTAGATAAAATTCCTGGTAAAGATCTCATACAATAGGTAATCATATTCGTTGAAGCTATTCTGACCAGGATAGATTGAGAAATCTCTAGTTAGCTAGAATGGGCCTGATTTGCTTCATTACTTCATTCAAATTATCTTTAAGAATATTACTGACTCTGAATGAAAATGTTATCCCCAAATGGACAATATAGTGGGATTTCCAATTGAAGATAAACATTTTCTCCAATTTATTTTTTAACTTCCGGCTTTATGCCTCTAGTTAAAATATCAGATTTTGAACAATTAATTTTGAAATAGGAAAAACTACCAAATTCATCTAGTATTTCCTGAAGTTTTTGACAGGAAACCCCCAAATTTTACATAGTTAGAATAATATCATCCGCAAAAGAGATATTTATGGTTGACCTAGTGATAAAGTTGAATGTTTGTGGGTAGAGTTAAATAGCGGAGCAGCAAATTCCAAAATAATATTAGTAGGAGTATGCTATAAACCCCCAAATATAGCTGAAAGTGAGGAAATACAATTATTGTTACAGGTTGGAAATGCAGGTTGGAAATGCAGCTAAGCATGGGCAACTTCTAATAATGGGAGATTTTAATTACCCTGAAATAAACTGGATAAATGAGACCAGCACTTCATCTAAGGGAATCATTATCAGGCCCAGGTTATACAGGAGCCTACTAGAAATGAAGCTATCTTGGATTTACTCATCACAAATAATATTGATATAGTATCAAATGTTGGATTAGGGCAACCTCAGGGAAACAGTGATCACAACACAGTCTCATTTGAGATTGAATAAAAAAAAACAAAATTTAATGGGGCCACAGAAAACTCGGCATATACCGTGTGGGAATAAAAGTAAAAGGAGTAAATCCCATCCAATGTGGCTTAACAATGATTTAAAGATCAAGATACTGAATAAAAAACAGGCATTTAAATTACACAAACAAAAGGGGACAGAGACTGCTTTACGTGAATACAAGGAAATCAACAAGGCTTGCAAAAGCGCTATTAGACTGGCAAAAATAGAAAATGAAAAATTAATTGCAAAAGAGAGTAAGACTAACCCTAAAATATTTTTTAAGTATATTAATGGGAAGAAGGCGAGGAAGGAAGCTATAGGAACATTACAATGTGACACAGGCCATCTGAAAATTAGTGACCAGGAAAAGGCAGATGAGCTAAATAGGTTCTTTTCTTCGGTATACACAAGGGAGGTATCAGTGGTTGGGACACTGCAACATAATGGGGCTACACTACCTTTGCCAAATAATTGGTTAACAGGAAGTAATCCAAAAGAGGTTGGAAACAATGTTAATAAAGCCCCGGGTCCTGATGGAATACATCCAAGGGTACTAAGGGAACTGGGTTCTGTAATAGCCAAACCATTATATTTAATTTTTCAAGATTCACTCAACACAGGGTCTCTACCAGATGACTGGAGAAAAGCTGATGTGATACCTATATTTAAAAAGGGAGCAAGAGCAAATCCAGGGAATTATAGACCAGTGAGCCTCACTTCTGTAGAGGTGATGCTTTTAGAAGGGTAAATAATGGTTAATATACAAGAATATGTCTATTTGAACAGGATTATAAGTAGGAGTCAACATGCATTTATGAGGGATAGGTCATGTCAAACAAATCTAATTAGTTTCTATGAGGAGGTAAGTAGGAACCTGGATCAAGGCAACTAAGTGGATGTAGTCTTTTTGGATTTTGCAAAGGCTTTTGGTACAGTGCCACACGGGAGACTATTGGGCAAACTAAGAGATACAGGAATTGTAGTAAATATCTGCTCATGGATTGAGAGCTGGCTAAAAGACAGGAAGCAAAGGGTTGTTGTAAATGAAACATACTCCGATTGGACTAATGTGGTAAGTGGGGTTCCTCAGGGTTCAGTATTAGGTCCTCTCCTTTTTAACATATTTATTAATGACTTAGAGGTAGGATTGGAGTGTGGTGTCTCCATTTTCGCTGATGACACGAAGTTGTGCAAGGTAATTAAATCAGATAATTATGTACTTTCCCTCCAAAGGGATTTACATAAAATTGAGGAATGGGCATCTAAATTGCAGATGAGATTTAATATGAATAAATGTAAAGTTATGCATCTGGGAAGGAAAAATAGCCATGCAATTTATAATCTTAATGGAGCAAATCTAGGTGTATCAGATATTGAAAGGGATTTGGTAGTGCTTGTGGACAACCACCTAGGTAACAGTGCTCAAAGCCAAGCAGCAGCTGCAAAGGCAAATAAAATATTAGCATGTATCAAGAAGGGTATAGAAGCCAGTGAAGCAAATATAATTCTGCCACTGTACAAATCTCTAGTACACCCTCATTTGGAATATGGAGTACAATTTTCGGCACCACTTCATAAAAAGGACATTTTAGAGCTGGAAAAGGTACAGAGGAGGGCAACAAAACTAATAAGGGGAATGGAGGGGCTAAGTTATGAAGAAAGACTAACCAAATTAGACGTATTTTCTCTAGAAAAAAGGCGTCTAAGAGGAGATATGATTACCTTATATAAATACATCCAGGGTCAGTATAAAGATTTGTCAAGGGAGCTTTTTGTGCCAAGAGGTTTTCAACTGACAAGAGGACATCCCTTGAGGTTAGAAGTAAAATATTCCACCTTAAATATAGAAAAGGGTTCTTCACAGTAAGGGTGGTTAGTCTGTGGAATTCTCTACCAGAGGAGGTGGTGACAGCGAATTCGATAGATAACTTTAACAGGGGACTAGATTTATTTCTAATTAAAAAGGGAATTTAGGGTTATCATGGATAATTAGAGAGACAGTATTGATCCATGGAGAAATCCAGTCGCCGGTGTCTGGGATCAGGAAGGAATTGATTTTTTTATTTTTTATTATTTCCCTTTGAGACGATTGGCTAAGTTTCGCTTGGGTGTTTTTTTCTGTTTGTCTTCCTCTGGATTAATTAATAATAAAAGAAATAACTAAATAAATAATTGATTAACAATTAATTAACAACTAATTAATTAATAGTTAATCCGCATATTGCAGATCAGAGGAGATCTTAAAAGGTTGAACTTGATAGACTGAAAGTCTTTTTTCAACCTTAAATACTAATAACTATGTAAATGCCATGTACATTAAATTCTTCCTGACCTATGACCTCACCCTCGAGTTATCTACAAACTCTTATATATATATCGCTAGAGAATAAATCACAAGGGAGATAACGGACAACCCTGCCTGGTGCTGTTACCTATTTTAAACTTATTTGTCTCAAAGTCAGAACCCGCCACAAAGGCGAAGGAATTCATGTAAAGAGCCTTCATTGACTTAGAGGCAAACTCTCCAAATCCAAACCTCCGGAGTACAGCCTGCAGAAATTCCCAATTGACCCTATCAAAAGCCTTTTCGGCATCCAATGACAGGGTCAATATGGGATGATCTTTATCCTCAACATCAAAAGTCAAAATGTTCAACAATCGTCTACAGTTGGCGGAGGCCTGACGGCCTGGGACAAATCCTGTTTGATCGGAGTGAATCACCTTATTGATTAATATTTTCAATCTGTTCGCTAAAATCTTTGCATAGATTTTTACATCAATATTAATCAGCAAGATTGGACAGTAACTCCTACAATCATCTGGGTTCTTCCCTTCTTTGAGAATGTTAATTATTTTTGTCTCCGACAATTCCAGAGGAAGGTCACCTGTGTTTTTTATTTCCTTGAATAGACCACATAAGTACACCTTTATTTCCGGCAATAGTGTTTTATAAAATAAGTGATCAAAGCATTCTAATCCTGGGGATTTATATGATTTACCACTAGTTATCACTTCAGTTATTTCCTCTATAGTTATGTCCCTATTTAAATGGGATGAGTCTTGTTCTGAGATTCTAGGTATATTAATTTTGTCCAAAAAATTCTCAATGTCCTCTCTTGCTGGGACTATGAAGCAGGGATCATTATCCAAATTGTATAGTTTCTTATAGAAATCCTGAAACACCTCCCCTATTTTATCAGGATGTATATGTACTTTTTTTTTCTTCATTCTGTATTTTTAGGATCCTTTTATGAAGAGTTGTTTTCTAATGTTTGCTAAAAATTTGCCGGTTTTATTACCATACAAAAAATTAGATTGTTGAAATCTCCATAAGAGACTATCAGCTTGCAGTTGCAATATACTTTTTATTTTACTATTTATTACATTTATTTTGTTACCAATATCTTTGTTTGGGATCTTTTTATTATTCTGATGGAGGTTTTCTAGTTCTATATACAATATTCTTAAAGGTTTGCCCTGTTGCCTTTTAATTTCTGCCGACCTGGAGATTAAAATCCCTTGAATAAAAGCTTTATAAGAACACCATGGCCCTCATTCAATTGCGATTTGGCCAATTGAATAGTGCTCTAAATAAGCACATAACATATTTTTTTTTAAATAAGTTTTTAGTTAGTGAAAACCTTCCTTTTGGATAGATATTTACTAACTAAAAACTTCTTTAAAAAAATATGTTATGTGCTTATTTAAACCCCTATTTAACTGGCCAAATTGCAATTGAATGAGGGCCCGTGTCTTTGAGGACATTACTGAATCCTTATTAAACTCAAAAAAATCCTGGGTGTCCTTTTTCAGCGCTTTAATATATTCAGATTTTTTTAATACAGTAGGGTTAATTTTTCATCTAATTTGTTATTTTAATACAATTAAATCTTCCAGGATAACACTATTCATCGAATAGTCAGACCATGGAGACAATACAATATCTGTCTTTATAATCAATCTCATGGTACTCAGGTCTGCAAAAACATAATCTATGCGGGAGAGGGATTCAAATCTATTTGAAAATAATATATACAGTATTCTTTCTGATATGGGTGAAAACCCCTCCATAGATCATATAACTCATAATTGTTTTGTTAGTTAATGCTTATGATTTAGCCTTAAGGTGACCTTGTTTATCCATGAGTGCATTGATTGCCATATTAAAATCCTCCCATATTATAATCATTCCTTTCTTTAATTTGAATATAACGATTAGTAAACTTCTAAGGTACCTGGTCTGATTTTTATTTGGCAGGTAAGCGTTAACCAAAGTTATTAGTTTGTTGTTAATATGTCCTGTTCAAATAATATATCTTCCCAAAGGGTCTATTTTTTTAAATTCCTCAGATACAGTTAATTTGTTATTAAAGAGAATAGAAACGCCTTTAGATTTACTATTAAATGTAGAATCTAGTCTGACCGAAAATTGATTATTTGACATATATAGCAATGCCTCCCTCTTTAAATGAGTCTCCTGGAGACATAAGATGTGAGCTTTAATTTTGGAGTAGTTTGAGAAAGCTATTTTCCTTTTTGTCTGCGAATTTAGACCATTTACGTTATGCGAAATGATTTTCATACCCTTATTCATTATATTTCATAATTAGATGGCTATCCTGCCCAATAAATAGTTCTGTCTCAAATACATTTTCCTTTTAATGGAACCTTCATCATTCTTGCAACAATCATACTCATCTTTCAAGCTAAACAAAAACAAAATATACCATATATTCACTATTCTAATAAAATACAAACACAATATTAAAAGACCAAATAAGTAACACACCATAACCCTTTGGTCTTGCAGGGCTGATGCCCGATGTTGGGAAATGTTAGGAATGGTTTCCCTTTTTTTTTTTGGTTGGGAGGTTTAAATATGACGGTGGACTGTTTGGTCTGACCATGGACACAATCTACATAAGTCATCTTTAGTTCTCTTTCATATTTAATAAGGAAAAAAAAAAAGATACTTGTGAATTTCCCCTAATTAATAGTATAACTACAAAGGAAGAGAAAAAAAAAAGAAAAAAAAAAGAGGAAATTACCAAAAGAAAATGTGGTTTCTTAAGATCCGTCCCTTGGGAAAATAAATGTGAATGAACACTTAAATCTGTATGAATTAACTACAACATACACTCCCTCTAACTACCTTTAACTATATCCAGACTGTGAAAATTATTATATGCAACTCATCCTATGTGGCTAAAGTATAAAGAATTCTCTCCAAACAATTTCCTATTCCCATTTTTTCTCTCTTCTTTCCCCCCTTCCTTCTCCTTCTGTTCCCTTTACCTGCCTTTCTTTTCTCTTAAAGGGATATTTTAACTATCTACGGTGTAATTATCACTAATTCAAAAAGTGCTTATTTACCAAAAGAGGAAACCATTTCTCACCATATAGGAAAAAAGAATACAAAATAAATAAAATAAATGTATGTTATACCTCTTATTTTACACATTAACCATTTAGTGTTAGTCAATATAAACTTGTAATTTACTCAAGATGCCTTTTGGGTGAACACTAGTTCCTCCTGAATTTCTATATCATATTTATAATTATGTCCATGGTATGAACAGCAGTCCAACCTCCACCGATCAGTTACTATCCCATTAACTAGGGCTGTCCTCTGTTCCTCTATTTTTTGTTTGCCCTACCAAATTACTAGAAATCAAAGTGGGTTTCTTAACCTCTTTATTTAAAGAAGCTATTTCAATCTGCCATTCCTGCAGCAATTTTATTCCCTCCTTCACAGATTTAATCCTATACCAGTTAAAAGCTTTATACACTGAGATACCCACTGGTGATATCCATTTATATTTAATTTATTTCTGCCTTAAAGCCTGGATAATCTCAGTGTATTCTCTTCTTCTAGCCAGGGTCTGGGCGCATAAATCAGAAAACATTCTCATATGGGGATATACATTTTTGCTTATCATATGCCGCCCTGATTATAGCATCCTTATAGGACCTATAATAAACTCTCATTATAACGTCCCTAGGTAGAGATTTATATAGATGTTTAGCTAGGGGTATTCTATGAATAACATTGATTGTTTTTTCATTTTTTTAAATATTTGGAACCGGAGTGCCCAATCAGTCCTCCCTGTAAGTTTTTAAATTGCTATTTTGTAATGTCTCCGGTATGCCTCTTAGGCGGAGATTATTCATCCTATTCCGATATTCTAGAGATGAGACTTTGTTCGTTAAGTCCTCTATTTTATTATCCAAAGCCAATGTATATTTAAGTAAGGTGTTATTATCCGTGATTAATTTATCACAGGTATTTTCAACTGATTCAACTCTTTGATTTGCTTCTTTAATAGATTGAGTATTGTCTGATATTTTTTTTGTTAAATCAGATATGAGATTTGTTTGGAAGTTCTGTAATAATACTTTCATTTTGGAACAAGTGAGGGTTTCCTCTTCATCTGAGAAGGAGTTTCCCGAGTTCATAGTTTGAGAGGCTTTATCTGGTGACGGATTAACCCACATATTTGAAGTGGTATCTCCTACTGAGGTACTTACATTGGAGCTTTTGTTTCTGGGTGAAAACATATTAGGGGTTTTCGTTGTTTCATTTTTTTTATCCCTTGGCTTCATTTTTGTTGGCATGTTTGTAAAAATATTTTAAGTAGCCCGTATTGAGACAGGGTATTAATTCCGATCCCTCACTGTATTTAGATGGTCTCTTTAGCTACTTCCAGAACCTATACCTGTCTTTAATGCCTCCAGGGATCAAGACGCCCAGTTCAACTAACTTTGAACATGTCCCATTATAACTAGGCCTCACGGAATCCACAAAGGGTAGGATTTCTACTGAAAGTAGTTTATATAACTGCCACTTAATTAATATGAAGCCAGTACATTTATTTAAAGCCAGCTTATAGTACTATATCCCCCAAGGATGAATATATGGACTTTAGCTATTATTAGTTAGGGATTAGATTACTCTTTTTCCTTTCTTTTCATTTCTTTCCTCTCTTTCTCTTTCCTTCTCGTTTCCTTTCCTCTTTATCCTTTTTCCTTTCCTTCCCCTTCTTTTTTTTTTCTTCCTTCCCCCTCTCCCACTTTCTCTTCCTTTCTTCTCTCCTTCTTTCACACCTTATTTGAAAAAAACGGTGTTATCAGTAGTAAATACAGTCTGATAGGGGGTTTCAAAATCCCTTTTTAAGTTGATTTTCTAACGGTTCCCAGAGGGCAGCTTAGAACTGTAAATACCATCTTTGTTCTAACATAAAAGCTTGGGGGAGCTTAGCAATAAAGCCAGTATATTATACTAGGCTTGATAGAATAACATCCACCTTATGCTTTTAGCTTTTCTCTCTGAGAGATAGACTGATGGGTGAAGCCGGTAGATCAAAACAAGTCAGTATCTACTAGTAATAGGAGTTGGATGACCACCCCTATAATGTATGTCCAGGATGTATATAATGTGGGGTTTATTACAGCAGATGTCTTCCTGTTACAGTCCGCCACCAAATTCTGCTAGGACCCCTCCGAACTATGGTGGCTTACTACACTCACCACCCTTCACCATAAGAGGCTCCATGTACCATATGATTAATCCAACTTTAAGTCACCCCTATATGGGACCCCCTTTTCCTTTTCTTTCTCTTTTTCTTACTTTCTATTCCCTCTTGAAAGTCTTTTACATGTCTTGGTTTTAATTCCGTTCTCACTGGGCTTTACTGGAGGACTGGACTTCTATTACAGTTCTTATCACTTGTAACCACAGACCTTTGGCCTTCTAGGCTCTCCTCAATACATTAAATGTTGTTTTGTAATCTGTAGGCAATTTTATAGTACCTCGCTGCTGCTGTCCGCAGCAATATTCGGAATGGTTCTAAGTCACCAAATGCCTTTAGTGAACCACCTGGCCTCCTGCTGCTTCTTTGGGACTTCAGACCTCCCTAGGTCCACTTGTTCACTAGCTGTTCACCAGTTACCTCCAGCCACCTCAGCTCTCCGTCTGTGTCCCTCCACCTCCTCGGATGCCGATGCTCCGAACCTCACCAGCCACCGTCCACGTGACGCTGCATCCTCTCGCGAGAGGACAGCCTCCCAGACACTGGAGTCAGCCGCTCCCGCCGTCACTACACTGTGCTCGCTGCTGGCAACACCATCTAGGGGGTCCGGCTTTCAAGGTACTTTGCGGTGGGGGTAGCTTAAGAGGTAATGGTGGTCATCATGCTCATCACTCTCCCAACCATCCTGACGTTGGCCTCATGCCAACACATGAACCATTTCCTGTTCCGCCCCTCTACCTCATGGGAGGTTTGTTATTGATATATTCACAGTCTCTTAAATACTACTTCTTTTTTATGTACTGTAACAACTAGCAACATTCACATTTTTAGAGAAAATGTTTAGGATCATAATAACATAGTAATTTAGATTAAAGAACACATTTTAGTCCGTGAAGTTCAACTCTTTTATATCTCCTCTCATTCCTGTAATATGCTGATTAATTGTTAATTGATCCAGAGGAGGCAAACAGAAAATAAAAATGTCCAGTTCTCAAAAACAAAATTCTTCCTGACTCCATATACTGCCAATCAGATTACTCCCTGGAACAGTATCCCTCATCTAGTTATCCAAGATAACATAGTGTGCTTGTTTTATTCCAATATAAATTATTTTTAAAGTTATTTATTGAATCTGCTGTAACAAACTGCTTTGGAAGAGAGTTACACAGTCTGACTGCCCTTACCTTTCTTTAAGGTGGAACATTTTTACTTATAACCTCAAGGAATGTGCTCTTGTCATTTGAAAACCTCTGTGTACAAAAAGTTCCCCTAACAAAGCCTTATACAGAATACATTGCTTATTGCTTTATGTGCGTTCCTGTATGCAGGAGCACAAAGTGAAACAGAGCTAAACTGGCATTCTAGCACTCTAGCACCATTCTAGTGGTGCTCAAAATTGTCCTCCATATTCCAAATGAGGGCGTACTAGGGATTTGTATAGTGGAAGAATTATATTTGCTTCCCTTGCTTCTATACCCTTCTTAATACATGCTAATATTTTATTTGCCTTTGCAGCTGCTGCTTGGCATTGAGCACTGTTACCTAGGTGGTTGTCCACAAGTACTCCCAAATCCCTTTCTATGTCTGATAAACTAGATTTGTTCCATTAACATTATATACTAGGAACTTGATTGTAAGCCTGGCAATGCTGTTTGCCACACAATGCGAGGCTTTGGGCCCTCTGTGCACCTTTTGCCCTCATCGTGAGCCACAACTTTCCTGCATTGCAATGATCACCTTCGGCGCTCATCGCAAGCTCCACGATGAGAGACTTCGGTGCTCATCGCGTGGCTTACAATGAGCGCCTTTGGCACTCATTGCAAGCCTCTCCCCTCTGTAGTTTATAGGCCTTGCGCTTAAGTGTTACTGTCTTTGGTTGTCTTTGGTTACACACTGTGCTGTGTGTAAGTGTGTAAGTGAATTTGAGGCATATTTGTTTGATTTTTTCCAGTTCAGTTGTTCAGCCGTTAAAAAAAGTGGGATTTTTTCGAGGCACACAGTAAGTAAGGGTTTTGGTCCTAAGTCCTACAGGTCTAACCTCTCTGCTAAGACCTGCCAACCTTGGATGACCCTACATAGTATAGCTCACAGCTTCATTGAGGTACACAGGCTCCTTCACCACAAAAAGGTAGTGATCCAGAAGGAGAAATAAGCATTAGGCAGCGCAATGCACTTTGATAATGGGTTAATAGTATTTGATATTCTCTGATTTGAATGTGTTCATTTTTTTATTTGCTATAAAGTCTCTCAAGCATTGTCACCAATTTTCCCAATAGTCCCTGTTACTACAGCTCCAATTCCCTTTGGCTTAATTATAGCTTAATTGTTTGTTTGTATAAATTGATTGAGAGGTAAAGACTCTCTGTAACAAATGTAACTGCTTTCACTACAATTGAAACTAATAAAACTTAAAGCAATTGTGAGCCTTGTTAAGGCACAAAAAAAAGCAAAGTAACAAGACTTGCACAGTCCAAAGCAGTGGTAGTCAACCTGGTCCCTACTGCCTACTAGCAGGCGATTCAAGCTTTCATGGTCGGCCGCCACGAGTGATGTCACACACCAGAGACCTGCGGCACCGCGTGTGGCTGGTTCGACAGCTGGTGAGAGAGCTCTAAACCGACAGTTATTTAATGGTAGAAATGTTTATGGGTTATCAAAAATATTGGTACTAGACCCAGAATTCTACACAATAAAGTCCTTTTTTGCAACTTTTGTAATTATAGATGAGTCAGTGGTTTTGAATTAAGAATTTATTTAATCATATGTATCCTGTCTGGAATAATTTATGTGATATAAGAAGAATCAGTGTTCTGCTTCATTAATTATCCAAGATTACTTATTACCAACCCCCAACTTGTGCACCAGATAGTGCTTCTTTTTTTTTTTTATTCTTCTTTTTTATTTTTCATTGCATATCAGAAATGTACAGAATACGTCAAGAATGTAACATATGTAAACATGTCTATACATTAATAAATAACTTTTCTTTTTATCACAAAATAGTTCGATTAAATATCCCATAAGAAGTGAGAATAAAATTTGAATCTCTCCGAGGGTTTGGGAACTGTAAATGGTATTGGAGTTATAACAGCTATTCTATTTAAGATATATTCCTTTCCTTTACCTCCACATAGTTTACAAGTAAAGTCTCAAAGTCAATCCTCGGAGAGTTAACTTTTTTACAAAAACAAATACTATCTCCAATTGTCTAGTTCTGAATTAAAAGAGTGTAATAAATTCTCCTCCCTTCCTTTTATTCAACAAAGAATTTATATATCAATTCCGTCTTTCTTAGACTCACCTCATCTTGGACCTCTAATTTTCCAGATGTCCCAACAGGAGGCCCACCGTTTGTATCTCGCATCAAATTCCGCTGAGAAGTGACTCATGGTTTGGATATGGTCAAGTTTCTGTAGTACTTCTCTAAATGTAGGGGTAGTGTGTTTCCAATGCTTAGCTATAATGCATCTAGATGCCAAGAATATTTGGTTGGTTAGGAATGGCTCGCTTTTTGTTAGTTCCTTGTTTGGAAGTCCTAATAGTGCTTCTTCTGGTTTTTGCTGTATAGATTTCCCCCATAATTTCTCTAGCGTATTGTATGTTGCCTGCCAAATATGCCTAATTTTGGGACATTCCCAAAGCATGTGGGTTAATGAACCAGTGTGTCCACATCCCCGAAAACATTTGTCGGAGTGTGTTTTGTTTGAATGGTGAAGTCTCGTTGGTGTGAGGTACCATCTCATGACTGTTTTTAATGCGTTTTAAAGATGACATGTTGGCCTGTTTGATAACCTGATTCCATTGTTTGTCATCTAATGTGATGTGTAAGTCTGATTCCCATGTTTCCTGATAGTGTGGCTTGTTTGCACTAGACAGCTCAGAGAGGTTTTTATATATCACTGAAATGTTGCCCTTGCCTCCGGGGTTGTTAATGCAACATTGTTCATATATTAATTTTCTGTTCTGGCTATTTGATTTTGTAGTCTGAAATATCGTCTGTTTGATTATCATTAGATTAATCCATTCGTTGCTGGGTATTTGATTTAATGTGTCCCCTTGAGCCAGAGTCCATGTGTCTGCAACTATAGTCAGGTTTTTTTGTATCCACCATTTCATTTGGGAGCTTTTGTTGGTGTGGTCCACCTTCTGTGATTGCCACAGAGGGGTTAGGCCTGAGCCTATATGTAGCATGGGGGATTTTTTATTTATTTCCTTCCAAGTTTTCAGTGAATTGCGGATACAGCTTGTAAGATTTTGAGTTTTCAATTCTGTGTGTAGGCTTAGCCACAAAGCATGTGATAATGTTATATGATTATTTTCTAAAATTTGTTTTTCTATCTCGACCCATGTTGGGATGGCTTCTTTTTTGTACCAGCTGGTCATTTGTGCCAGTCTTGTGGCTTTATAATAATTAACCAGGTTTGGGAAGGCTAGACCTCCTTTTTGTGTGGGTGCGTGCATCGTATTTCTATTAATTCTTGATTTCTTGTGATTCCAAGTGAATTTGAGGAGAGTTTTTTGTAGTGATTTTATGGCTGGTAAGTTAATTGGCATTGGAATCGCCCTAAATAAGTATAGAATTTTTGGGATAATATTCATTCTGATCGCGTTTATTTTACCAATCCAAGATATATTGAAGGAGGACCATTTCTCTATGTCCTGTTTTATTTTACTGATAATTTGGGGAAAATTTGCTTCATATACTTGCTCCGTCGAGCCTGGGATATTAATTCCCAGATAAGTCAGGTATTTTTGAGCCCATTTCATGGAAAAGTTTTTATCTAAATTTTCTACCACTTTTCTGGGGAGTGTGATGTTGAGTGCCTGACTTTTAGCCGCGTTGATTTTAAAGCCTGAGATGGTGCCGAATTTTGTGAGTAATTGGAGTAATTTGGGTAGGCTAATTATTGGTTCTGTCAGTGAGAGCAAAATATCATCTGCAAAGAGATTGATTTTGTATTCTTTAGGTCCTACCTTTATACCTTTTATGTCTGGGCAGATTCTGATTGCAGTCGCCAGGGGTTCCAGGCATAGAGCAAATAATAGAGGGGAGAGCGGGCAGCCCTGTCTAGTTCCTCTGGTAATTTTGAATTTTTTAGAACTAAAACCCTGATATGTTATGGATGCCTCTGGGTTCGAGTATAGGGCCTGTATACCTCTTATGAAGCTTTCTCCTAGACCTATTCTGGCCAGCACTTCCCACATGAATGTCCAATCTATTCTGTCGAATGCTTTTTCTGCGTCAAGTGATAATAGCATTGAGTGTATGTTGTTCCTTTTAGCTATTTCTATTAGATTCAACACTCTCCTGGTGTTATCTGGGGCTTCTCTGCCTGTAATAAATCCTACTTGATCTGGGTGGACAACCTTGGGTAATAACGGGGCTAGTCTATTCGCCAAAATCTTTGAGTATATTTTAATATCGGTATTAATTAGTGAAATTGGCCTGTAGCTTCCACATTGGGCTGGGTCTTTACCTTCTTTAGGGATTACAATAATTTTTGCCTCTAAAAATTCCAGTTTTATAGGGGGACCTTTTAAAAATTCATTAAATAACTCGTGTAAATATGGGAGTAGTTGTTGTGAGCATTGTTTGTAGTAAAAGTTTGTAAACCCGTCTGGGCCGGGCGCCCCATGTGATTTAGTTGTCTTAATTGCCTCCTTAATTTCCTCTAGCGTTATGGGGCTAGCTAATTCTTCAGCTTGGGCTTTCTTAATTTGTGGGAGTTCTGTTGAGCTTAAGAAGCTATTTATTTGTGATTTGTGGGCTTTGGACCCTGAATGTGGAGGGGCTGAGTAAAGCTCCTCGTAGAAGTGTTGAAATGTTTCCGCTATCTCGTTCGGTTTAAAGACCAGTTTGTTATTTTTGTTACTTATCTTAGGGATGAAGGAATTTGCCCTTTGTGTTTTCAATTTTTTGGCTAACATGGTGTCAGGTTTGTTGGCGCTTCTGAACATTGTTGCCTGCGAGCGTTGGAGAATGGTCACCATTTTTTTCCTAAGTATTGAGTTTAGTTGTTGCTTTTGGGTCAGAATTTCATTATAGATTTTTGGGTCGTGTTTCCTCGTGAATTGCGCCTGTAGGTCCGCGATTCTAGACTTAATAGTGTTCATTTGTGCTTGATCTAATTTTTTCGTCGTTGCTCCTATTTGAATGCAAACTCCTCTAATGACTGCTTTATGGGCTGCCCACACTCCCCCCCTGCTCACCTCGCCCCCATTATTGACTGCAAAATAGTCATCTATCGCTTTGGTAATTTTATCTTTAGATTTAATGTCATTGAGTAGGTGTGGGTTTAGGGTCCATGACAGAGACTGCCCCGATGGGATGATGCCGCTTAATGAGATCTGAACCAAGTCATGGTCCGACCACGCAATGGGGCGTATATTTGCGTCTATTAGGTTGTGGGCTAGTCGCTGTTGAATCAGCACGTGGTCGATCCTTGAGTGGGATTGGTGTCTAGAGGAGAAGAAGGTGTATGACCTATCTGATGGATATATTGCTCTCCATGTATCTATCAGACCGTGGGATTTTAGAATGTGTTTGAGCGCTTTGGTAGCTGCTGGTGTAGTGTGAGCGAAAGATTTGGAAGACCGGTCCCTGTCTGGATCTAGTACGGTGTTCATGTCCCCCCCTATTACTAGGGTGGATGGACCCCATTCTGTCATCATTTGTGATATTTTATCGAAGAATTGTGATTGTTCGGTATTTGGAGCATAAAGGTTAAGGAAGGTTATCTTTTGTTCTTGAATGGTCCCGTGGATTGCAATATATCTCCCTTCTGGGTCTGATTGAGTCCTGGAGTGGCAAAAATGTAATCTATTGTGAACTAAGATTGTCACTCCCTTTTTCTTCTCTTTAGCTGTAGCATGGTAAGTTTGTCTGTATGTTTTCCCCCAGTATCTGGGGACAGCTCATTTTTTAAAATGTGTTTCCTGGATCATGACTATGTCCCCCCTAAGTTTTTGATATTCTTTTATTGCTATCCCTCTT
Organism: Discoglossus pictus; assembly: GCA_027410445.1. Taxonomy (NCBI): domain Eukaryota; kingdom Metazoa; phylum Chordata; class Amphibia; order Anura; family Alytidae; genus Discoglossus; species Discoglossus pictus. Next base: position 67,547,737 of record CM050169.1, read on the forward strand.
TTAACGGGTTCATTAAGGCCCTGGGTATTGTGTGAGATGATGTTAAGATTCATAGTGTGTCCTACCTTGTGGGAGGTGAGTCGTAGCGGGATGATGTTTTGATGTTTTTGCTGAGACTGTCCGGTAGGCCTCCTGTTGGGTTTACATAGAGTTCACCTGGAAGCTAGTTCTATTGGGGTAAACAAGAAGGTGGAAGTCGATGTTAATACAAGCACAATGATAGCAATATGCCAAAGGCGACTCTATGATTATTCTTTACTTTGCTTTGTTGGTAAGGGTTTTGGATTGATTATGTTTATAATTTGACTGTGTCACTGAGAAGTAAATTGTTTCACTGGGATGTAAAAATGCAGTTATTTTAAGTATTTGTGGAGATAGTAGTAATAAAACTTACAGAAGGGTAGCCTTCGCTATCCTCCTTAACTTGTTTGGTGAGTCCACCCGTGTCTTTATATGACACTGCGTGGAATCGCCTGTTTTTTTTTTCTTTTTAAACTAAAACAAATCGCCCTTAGGGGGCTTTATAGGAAGTCTATAACTTTTAAAGTGAAAAGTGGTCTTACATATGTTTAAGTCATTTTCCGCTCCGAGGGTTTTCTGGAATCAGTCTATTAGGAGGCCCAAGGCAGCAGTATCAACCAGGGAATTGACTCAGTAGTGCTCTAGCTAACTTATATTATTTAGAACTAATGTGGTCTATTAGGTAATTGTTTTGATGTCAACCTTTGAATCGTTTCAGAGAGGCTGTGATTTGAGTATATCTCTTGTAAGTTACAAATGGATCCATGTCTGGTCCGTTGTAGGGCTGTGGGCATGTTGTGATGTAGTTAGTTTCTCCTATTGGGATCTAAGATTATCTACTGGAAGAGCATGGTAATGTCTTCTACAGAAACAACCCAGAGGAATGTAATCCTAACTGGTTCTAGAACCCCTTGGCCTGATTTAGTTGGAATAAAGATTCCCTCGTGACAACAATATAGACCTCACATGGAAAAAAAAAGATAAGAGAGAAAAGACAAAATGATACATCATATTACAACAATTTGGATTTAAGAGTTCGTCTTGTCTGGGAGTGTGACATTTCTCTCTCTGTCACGACGTGTTGATCCTCTTTTTCTCTCTCCTCGATGTCTGTTCTCCATGAGAAGTTCAGGAGCCGCCTGCAGGTGTATGTTCCAAGAAGTCAATAGACTGGTTCCTTCTTCCAAGGATCGGACGGAGAAGAACTTGTTGTCTCTTGATATGGTCAGGCGAAATGGAAAGCCCCAGGAGTATCTCCAGCCCTGAGCAAGGATGCAGTCCAGAAGAGGTTTCATATTTCTCCTTTTGGTAAGCGTTAGCTGTGATAAATCGGAAAAAATCTGGGGTTGTTGTCCTTCAATTTCAGGTATGCCTCCCCTGGATGCTTTCATAAACAGCTCCTTTGTGGTGAAATAATGAAATCTTGCAATGATATCTCTAGGTCTGTCCTTCATGTTTGGGCGTCCCCCCAGAGCTCTGTGTATACGGTCTAAGTTGTATTGTTCTGAATTTAGTTCTGGTTACAGAAATTCACATAGTTCATACATGTATCCTTTCAAGTCAGTCACCGATTCAGGGACGTTGCGTATTCTCACGTTCTGTCTCCTAGATCTGTTTTCTAGGTCCTCCTGAAACAGAAGGTGATTAGCTTGTTCTTCATTAATGAAGAAATTTCTGCTTCTAGTCGATGATGAGATTGTTGTAGGTCTTCATATTTTCCTTCAAGTATATTTGTCTTAGTATCTATCTTTTTTATTTCGGTCTTTAGCTCTGTGGACACTTTCAGAATTTATGTTTTAATATCTTCTCTGAATGTACAAATTAAATCTTTCAGGTCTTGTATGTCACCTTTGGTGCTCGGTGTGGATTGTTCCATTGTCATTGGCCCGGTGGGTCTTGCTGTTGGTGGGAGCGTCTGGGAGGTTGTTATTGTTGTCTTTGGTGGGTAGTAGGCTTGGATATTTTTGTTGCTTTTCCTTGTTGCGACTCCAGCCATAATACTTTGTAAGTCACTTTTCACTTTTGTCTTATGTTAGCGCCCCCTTTGTGTGGGCATTGGAGTAAGTTTACATCTTAGGGGAGCTGGACTCCATGTGAATGGTAGAATGCAAGTCTATAGCGAAGATAGTATTTCTCACCTCTATGCACTATTTGAAATGGCCACTAGGGTTCTGCTAAATTGTCCTTCAGTAATTCTCCCTTTTGTTTGGACAGAGTTTTCGTTTTTGTTTTTGTGGCAGTGTGTATAAGTCTCCCCTTATAGCTTGGGTGATCTCTTGTTTAAGTAGGAGTCCTTTATCCCCCTAGAGTGTAAATTCAACCTCTGGAAGGGGGGAGATGGTGAGTGTCTTTATGGGAGCTATATGTCTTCCTCTGCTCAGAGGGGTATAAAGTTTTGCCCCACTTTTGTCTGTTTTTTGGAGGTGTAAATGTCTTCCTCCAGATTGCAGTCAGCACCCCTGCTGCTTCACTTTATTTGTGTTCTTTATGGTGCTTTGGGGAGAGTTAAGCCATACATACGTTGGGATCCCAGATTTTAAGTAGAAGAGTTGTATAATGGCCCTTGTGCTTGTGTTCCTTGAGAGTTATCACTCTCCTGCAGGGGTTTATTAAGTGGGCCTTTTTTTTTTTCTTATGTAAGTTTGTCCCAGCGTTATACTGTAAGTTCCAGGCTCTTTAAAAAATGGCCGCCGCTGTTTTTTGGCGGGAAATAATCTTGGTTCTTTTAGGTTGTGGATGGGTCAAAATGGCCGCCAATTGTAAATTCTGGGTAGGTTCCACTCCACAGTGGGGTTGTGTGGGTTCCCGTTCGTGAGACCTCGTGTGTCCCTCTATCCAGGGCTCTTTAATGTCTCTTATAGGAGTAATATTGTCCCTGTTTTTAAAGTGTGCACTGGATGGGTGCTAAATTGTATGCTCTTTATTTGTTCCCCTTAATTGGGCTTGTATGTCAGTCTCTTATTGTGCCCCTGGGTCTGTGTAGTACATGGGGGGGGGGATTCCGGATTATGAGCCGGAGTGACTCCCTACCCTGCCGTCGTTTCTTCCCTTTCTCTAGGACTCCAGTTCTGGCGTGGCGGGAGACTCGGTGTCCTGGTTCTCCACCGCCGGCGGCGTCTGTGTCCGCTGAGAGTCCCACAGGAGCCGCGTGGAATGGCGCCTGGTAAGATTCCCCTGGTGTATTTAGGCTTACTTGCTTTTTTTGGCTTTGCTTTGTGGACCCTGCCGCATGTCTTGGGTCTGCTTTGACGTTGTGGTGCAGCGGTCGCTGCTTCTTGTGTCCTCCGCTGAGATTGGTGCTGTGCTGACCCGGTGTGCCCTTTGGTCAGGGTCTTGTTGGAGGATCTCCCCTCCGGGGGGAGAGAGGAGTCGCCCGGCGCGTATCAGGCGCCCGTCAAGCCAGTGTCAACGAGGGTGTGAAAAATTGTATGTGCCACTCCAAAAATATACCTCCGTGGTCCTTGGGAGTAGGTGGGTCTCTGTGTGGTAGTTTTATAGTGTTTTGGCGTGAATTAAACACGTTATCAGAGATAAATTCGCTCGCCTAGACGGAGCTCCTCTGCAGCACGACCGTTCAGCTAGCTTGCTGGACACGCCCCCCCCAGATAGTGCTTCTTGACAAGCGATATTATTAGAGACTGTAGACTTTTCCTATTATCTACCCACCAGCAGTGAAGGGCAGCAGCCACTAGGTGACGCAAGGATGGCTCGCCGAGGTTTTCATTTTTTCATAGGGTTAAAGTTAGGGTTAAGGGATTAGGTTTTAGGTTAAATGTAACACTTACACAACGAAGAAATTGAAGAAAATCTTGAAGAAAAGACATCTCCTAGGGGCAGTTGGCCACCACTTCTGGCATGTAGTTATTCAGAAAGATCTGAGACTGTTTGCTACTACACTCCTTTGCCTTGTTTTCTTCACTCTATCTATAATAGGGCCTGAGCCAGATTTGTGGCTTCAACATCGGTTGAGCCTTTCAGTGAGGAGGCAGTCCATGGTGGATCACTGTATCTTCCCTCTTACCCTTTCTGGACTCATTTGAGTTATTAAAATATCACTTGGAAGTGAAAACTGCAGCAGAGACTTATACAGTATTTTACTCAAGTGCAGCGTTGTTTTTATTATAATAAAGTTAAGACCAAGTGGAGGTCTGAATACAAATGTTTTCCATTTTTTTATTTATTACAAGAAGCAATGTAAACTTAAAAAAAAAAAAATCGTCTAGAAAAGCTTTCATTTTTAAAATTCAAAACTATCACATATATAGTTGTCAGTGTGCGTCACGTTACGATGTTGGTCACACTGTTGGTCACGCTGTTGCAAACCGTCAACCACGCAGGACTTAGGCTGCAATGAGCACCGAAGGCGCTCATTGCACTGCAAGGTTTTGCGAAGCTTGGCAAGCAGTTGAGGCACGCGGGACGTAGGCTGTAATGAGCGCCAAAGACGTTCATTGCACTGAGAGCCTTGCAAAGCCTGGCGAGCAGTTGAGGCACGCGGGACTTAGCAGTTGAAGCACACGGGACTTAGGCTGGACACGCTGGACTTAGCTGGCGCTCATCTCGAGACACGCGGGACTTAGCTGCAATGAGGCCTCATTGTGAGTCCCCTGGACTTAGCGACGGATGCAAAATTACGGCCCCTATTACTTAGGAGTCGAAGCACGTAGATGGACTGTGGGGCCTGCAAAAATACGACTTTAACTCCCGAACCATCAAACTGGAAAAAACTGAAAAAACACACAAATATGCCTCAAATTAACTTACACAAGTACAGGGGAAGAGCCAGGGAGCCTGCGAGTAAGGTTGCAAGTTCATTTGAGGCATATTTTGTCTTTTTTAACGATCGAAAATCGGCGAAGCCGGAAAAAAAAAAGCTGCAAAAAAAAAGGAAATTGTTTGAAACGGGATAAAGGCGAGGCTGAGCAAAGCCAGGCACGCAGGGCTTAGAAAATACACAACGGCGAAGACATTAACACACACAAACAACGACAGGCACGCAGGACTTTGCAAATAAAACCATTGACAGTCACTGCGCACCACACAAAGATTCAGCAGATACACAGAGGAGAAAGACGCAGGGAAGGGACAGGGGGAGATGGTGGAAAGAAACACATGGCATTCCCAAGTACAAAACTTTCAGGTTAACGAACCCTGCAATGAGCGGGCCATACAGTAGGTGGGAGAAAAAGGGTCGCAATGAGCGCCAAAGGTGCTCATTCCGAGCCACGCAATGAGCACCAAAGGTGCTCATCGCGGGGCTCCAGAAGAACACCACGAACATGAGAGGTTTACAATGATCGCCAAAGGCTGAGGGTGATCATTGCAAAGCAGGAAAGTTTAAGTACATGGGGGAAGAGGCTCGCAATGAGTGCTGACGGCTCACGATGAGCGCCGATGGTGCTCAGAGGAGAAAAAAACTCACATTGTGTGCAAACAGAATTGCTAGCCTAACAATTTTATTGCCGTCATTTTTTAGGGCAATTTCTAGATTAATATAATATCGATCCAAAAGGGACAGATAATATTTAAGGTCTATATTTTGGGCACTACAGACAAAGATAAGCAGACTGAAATCCTAATAGCACATCAAAGCAGCTAATTAATGTGCGTAAGCTGCTGATTTGCATATAAATGCAGAAACAACAACAACATGGAATTTCCAAGGATTGATTCACAACATAAAGCCAGTTTGGCATGCTCTATATAGGGACTTGGGTTCCCAGGTGGTCCAGTGGTTGTATAATATGTAGAGATACGCTGCTGCAGAGGTCTGATACAGCACTGTATAATATGTACAGATACACAGCTATCCAGGTCTGTTACATCACATATATAGTTGTGAGCGTACGAGTCGTTGCTCACGCTTGCGGGCTCGCGTAGCGAGCCCGCGGCCCTCGCGAAGCGAGGGCCGTGGCTTGCGAAGCGAGCCGCGGCCCTCGCGTAGCGAGCCGCGGGCCTTGCGAAGCGAGGGCCGCGGCTCGCGCAGCGAGCCGCGGCCCTCGCGTAGCGAGGTCACTGGGCAAGGGCCTCAGTTGCTGGCATGGAGCGCCGAAGGCGCTCCATGCCAGCAACTGAGGCCCCTCGCGAAGCGAGGGCCTCAGTTGCTGGCGAGGTCACTGGGCACGGGTCTCAATTGCTGGCATGGAGCGCGAAGCGAGGGCCTCAGTTGCTGGCGAGGTCACTGGGCAAGGGCCTCAGTTGCTGGCATGGAGCGCCGAAGGCGCTCCATGCCAGCAACTGAGGCCCCTCGCGAAGCGAGGGACTCAGTTGCTGGCGAGGTCACTGGGCAAGGGCCTCAAACCCTCGCAAAATTCACGTCGCTACTCAAAATACACGACACACAAATTACGACACTCGCTAAATTTTACGAGGCACGCAAACAACGTACGAAACACGTTACCACACATTACGACCTCGCAAACATCGGACGCAACACGCCGACATACAAACATTTAAAACACAATACATACACACAGCACATACATAAAAAACTTACCTACACCAAGAGGGAGCACCCAGGACCTCAAAAATGCAACTTACACCTCGATTTTACTCGAAATAAAACAGTTTAGAGACTAAAAAAAAATCTAAGCGACAGAAAAAATGGCCGCCGAACAAAACGAAAACGAGGCTACAGCACTCTAAACTCGCAAAACACCACAAAACACCTACGGATATTCCGATACAGACCTATACCACACATTACTCGCCATTTTACACCAATGCGGAAGTACACGACTACGCTAACGGTTTGGTCTCGCGCACGCACAGTGTTACACTGCACACATTCAGCATGGTTATACAGCAGCTCCACACCACTAATGCTGCAGCAACATCAAACAAGGTTCACAGATCTTCAACACAATGCATACAAATAGGTCAAGTATATTCATTTATTCATTTGGATTATATATTTTAGTAGTACACACAAAACAACATTACCTACCTTACAATTCAATATGTATATTAATAACTAAACAACTTCACAAACATACACATCTCATTGCCGTCATTTTTTGACGGGCAAGTCGCTAGTCACTATATAATATGTAGAGATACACTGCTGCAGAAGTCTGATACAGAACTGTATAATATATAGAGATACAGTGCTGCAGGGGTCAGATACAGCACTCCATATTATGTTAAGATACACTGCTGCATGGGTCTGGTACAGCTCTGTATAATATGTAGAGATGCACTGCTGCAGGGGTCTGGTACAGCACTGTATAATATGAGGAGATACACTGCAGCATGGGTTTAGTACAGCATGGTATAATATGTGGAGATACACTGCTGCAGGGGTCTGGTACAGCACTGTATAATATGTGGAGATACACTGCTGCAGAGATCTGGTACAGCATGGTATAATATGAGGAGATACACTGCTGCAGTGGTCTGGAACAGCACTCTATAATATATAGAGAGACACTGCTGCATGGGTCTGGTAAAGCACTGTATAATATGTAGATATGCACTGCTGCAGGGGTCTGGAACAGCTCTGTATAATATGTAGAGATGCACTGCTGCAGGGGTCTGGTACAGCACTTCTATAATATGTAGAGATACACTGCTGCATGGGCCTGGTACAGCACTGTATAATATGTAGAGATGCACTGCTGCATGGGTCTGGTACAGCACTGTATAATATGTAGAGATGCACTGCTGCATGGGTCTGGTACATCACTGTATAATATGTGGAGATACACTGCAGCATGGGTCTGGTACATCACTGTATAATATGTGGAGATACACTGCAGCATGGGTCTGGTAAAGCACTGTATAATATGTAGAGATACACTGCTGCAGAGATCTGGTACAGCACTGTATAATATGTAGAGATACACTGCTGCATGGGTCTGGTAAAGCACTGTATAATATGTAGAGATACACTGCTGCAGAGATCTGGTACAGCACTGTATAATATGTAGAGATGCACTGCTGCAGGGGTCTGGAACAGCTCTGTATAATATGTAGAGATGCACTGCTGCAGGGATCTGGTACAGCACTTCTATAATATGTAGAGATGCACTGCTGCATGTGTCTGGTACATCACTGTATAATATGTAGAGATGCACTGCAGCATGGGTTTAGTACAGCATGGTATAATATGTGGAGATACACTGCTGCAGGGGTCTGGTACAGCACTGTATAATATGTGGAGATACACTGCTGCAGGGGTCTGGTACAGCACTGTATAATATGTGGAGATACACTGCTGCAGAGATCTGGTACAGCATGGTATAATATGAGGAGATACACTGCTGCAGTGGTCTGGAACAGCACTCTATAATATATAGAGAGACACTGCTGCATGGGTCTGGTAAAGCACTGTATAATATGTAGATATGCACTGCTGCATGGGCCTGGTACAGCACTTCTATAATATGTAGAGATACACTGCTGCATGGGCCTGGTACAGCACTGTATAATATGTAGAGATGCACTGCTGCATGGGTCTGGTACAGCACTGTATAATATGTAGAGATGCACTGCTGCATGGGTCTGGTACAGCACTGTATAATATGTAGAGATGCACTGCTGCAGGGGTCTGGAACAACTCTGTATAATATGTAGAGATGCACTGCTGCAGGGGTCTGGTACAGCACTTCTATAATATGTAGAGCTACACTGCTGCATGGGCCTGGTACAGCACTTCTATAATATGTAGAGATACACTGCTGCATGGGCCTGGTACAGCACTGTATAATATGTAGAGATGCACTGCTGCATGGGTCTGGTACATCACTGTATAATATGAGGAGATACACTGCAGCATGGGTCTGGTACAGCATGGTATAATATGTGGAGATACACTGCTGCAGGGGTCTGGTACAGCACTGTATAATATGTGGAGATACACTGCTGCAGAGATCTGGTACAGCACGGTATAATATGAGGAGATACACTGCTGCATGGGTCTGGTACAGCACTGTATAATATGTGGAGATACACTGCTGCAGAGATCTGGTAAAGCACTGTATAATATGATGAGATACACTGCTGCAGTGGTCTGGAACAGCACTCTATAATATATAGAGATACACTGCTGCATGGGTCTGGTAAAGCACTGTATAATATGTAGAGATACACTGCTGCAGAGATCTGGTACAGCACTGTATAATATGTAGAGATACACTGCTGCAGAGATCTGGTACAGCACTGTATAATATGTAGAGATACACTGCTGCATGGATCTGGTACAGCACTGTATAATATGTAGAGATACACTGCTGCATGGATCTGGTACAGCACTGTATAATATGTAGAGATACACTGCTGCATGGATCTGGTACAGCACTGTATAATATGTAGAGATACACTGCTGCAGAGATCTGGTAAAGCACTGTATAATATGTAGAGATACACTGCTGCAGAGATCTGGTACAGCACTGTATAATATGTAGAGATACACTGCTGCATGGGTCTGGTAAAGCACTGTATAATATGTAGAGATACACTGCTGCAGAGATCTGGTACAGCACTGTATAATATGTAGAGATACACTGCTGCAGAGATCTGGTACAGCACTGTATAATATGTAGAGATACACTGCTGCATGGATCTGGTACAGCACTGTATAATATGTAGAGATACACTGCTGCATGGGTCTGGTACAGCACTGTATAATATGTAGAGATACACTGCTGCAGAGATCTGGTACAGCACTGTATAATATGTAGAGATACACTGCTGCATGGGTCTGGTACAGCACTGTATAATATGTAGAGATGCACTGCTGCAGGGGTCTGGAACAGCTCTGTATAATATGTAGAGATGCACTGCTGCAGGGGTCTGGTACAGCACTTCTATAATATGTAGAGATACACTGCTGCATGGGTCTGGTACAGCACTGTATAATATGTAGAGATGCACTGCTGCATGCGTCTGGTACAGCACTGTATAATATGAGGAGATACACTGCAGCATGGGTCTGGTACAGCACTGTATAATATGTAGATATGCACTGCTGCATGGGCCTGGTACAGCACTTCTATAATATGTAGAGATACACTGCTGCATGGGCCTGGTACAGCACTGTATAATATGTAGAGATGCACTGCTGCAGGGGTCTGGAACAACTCTGTATAATATGTAGAGATACACTGCTGCATGGGCCTGGTACAGCACTGTATAATATGTAGAGATGCACTGCTGCAGGGGTCTGGAACAACTCTGTATAATATGTAGAGATACACTGCTGCAGGGGTCTGGTACAGCACTTCTATAATATGTAGAGATACACTGCTGCATGGGCCTGGTACAGCACTTCTATAATATGTAGAGATACACTGCTGCATGGGTCTGGTACAGCACTGTATAATATGTAGAGATGCACTGCTGCAGGGGTCTGGAACAGCTCTGTATAATATGTAGAGATGCACTGCTGCAGGGGTCTGGTACAGCACTTCTATAATATGTAGAGATACACTGCTGCATGGGTCTGGTACAGCACTGTATAATATGTAGAGATGCACTGCTGCATGGGTCTGGTACAGCACTGTATAATATGAGGAGATACACTGCAGCATGGGTCTGGTACAGCACTGTATAATATGTAGATATGCACTGCTGCATGGGCCTGGTACAGCACTTCTATAATATGTAGAGATACACTGCTGCATGGGCCTGGTACAGCACTGTATAATATGTAGAGATGCACTGCTGCAGGGGTCTGGAACAACTCTGTATAATATGTAGATATGCACTGCTGCATGGGCCTGGTACAGCACTTCTATAATATGTAGAGATACACTGCTGCATGGGCCTGGTACAGCACTGTATAATATGTAGAGATGCACTGCTGCATGGGTCTGGTACAGCACTGTATAATATGTAGAGATGCACTGCAGCATGGGTCTAGTACAGCACTGTATAATATGTAGAGATACACTGCTGCATGGGTCTGGTACATCACTGTATAATATGAGGAGATACACTGCTGCATGGGTCTGGTACAGCATGGTATAATATGTGGAGATACACTGCTGCAGGGGTCTGGTACAGCACTGTATAATATGTGGAGATACACTGCTGCAGGGGTCTGGTACAGCACTGTATAATATGTGGAGATACACTGCTGCAGAGATCTGGTACAGCACGGTATAATATGAGGAGATACACTGCTGCATGGGTCTGGTACAGCATGGTATAATATGTGGAGATACACTGCTGCATGGGTCTAGTACAGCACTGTATAATATGTAGAGATACACTGCTGCAGTGGTCTGGAACAGCACTCTATAATATATAGAGATACACTGCTGCATGGGTCTGGTAAAGCACTGTATAATATGTAGATATGCACTGCTGCAGAGATCTGGTACAGCACTGTATAATATGTAGAGATACACTGCTGCATGGGTCTGGTAAAGCACTGTATAATATGTAGAGATACACTGCTGCAGAGATCTGGTACAGCACTGTATAATATGTAGAGATACACTGCTGCATGGGTCTGGTAAAGCACTGTATAATATGTAGAGATACACTGCTGCAGAGATCTGGTACAGCACTGTATAATATGTAGAGATGCACTGCTGCAGGGGTCTGGTACAGCACTTCTATAATATGTAGAGCTACACTGCTGCATGGGTCTGGTACAGCACTGTATAATATGTAGAGATGCACTGCTGCATGGGTCTGGTACATCACTGTATAATATGAGGAGATACACTGCAGCATGGGTCTGGTACAGCACTGTATAATATGTGGAGATACACTGCTGCAGAGATCTGGTACAGCACTGTATAATATGTGGAGATACACTGCTGCAGAGATCTGGTACAGCACAGTATAATATGAGGAGATACACTGCTGCAGAGATCTGGTACAGCACAGTATAATATGAGGAGATACACTGCTGCAGAGATCTGGTAAAGCACTGTATAATATGATGAGATACACTGCTGCAGTGGTCTGGAACAGCACTCTATAATATATAGAGATACACTGCTGCATGGGTCTGGTAAAGCACTGTATAATATATAGAGATACACTGCTGCAGAGATCTGGTACAGCACTGTATAATATAATGAGATACACTGCTGCAGTGGTCTGGAACAGCACTGTATAATATGTGGAGATACACTGCTGCAGAGATCTGGTACAGCACAGTATAATATGAGGAGATACACTGCTGCAGAGATCTGGTACAGCACTCTATAATATATAGAGATACACTGCTGCATGGGTCTGGTAAAGCACTGTATAATATGTAGAGATACACTGCTGCAGTGGTCGGGAACAGCACTCTATAATATATAGAGATACACTGCTGCATGGGTCTGGTAAAGCACTGTATAATATGTAGAGATACACTGCTGCAGAGATCTGGTACAGCACTGTATAATATGTAGAGATACACTGCTGCATGGGTCTGGTAAAGCACTGTATAATATGTAGAGATACACTGCTGCAGGGGTCTGGAACAGCTCTGTATAATATGTAGAGATGCACTGCTGCAGGGGTCTGGTACAGCACTTCTATAATATGTAGAGATACACTGCTGCATGGGTCTGGTACAGCACTGTATAATATGTAGAGATGCACTGCTGCAGGGGTCTGGTACATCACTGTATAATATGAGGAGATGCACTGCAGCATGAGTCTGGTACAGCATGGTATAATATGTGGAGATACCCTGCTGCAGGGGTCTGGTACAGCACTGTATAATATATGGAGATACACTGCTGCAGAAATCTGGTACAGCACGGTATAATATGAGGAGATACACTGCTGCATGGGTCTGGTACAACAGTTTAAAATACGTAGAGATATACTGCTGCATGGGTCTAGTACGACACTGTATAATATGAGGAGATACACTGCTGCAAGGGTCTTGTACAGCATTCTATCATATGTAGAGAGACACTGCTGCAGGGGTCTGTTACACAACTGTATTATATGTAGAGATACACTGCTGCATGGGTCTGGTACAGCACTGTATAATATGTAGAGATGCACTGCTGCATGGGTCTGGTACAGCACTGGATAAAATGTATTGATACACTGCTGCAGAGATCTGGTACAGCACTGTATAATATGAGGAGATACACTGCTGCAGGGGTCTGGAACAACACTCTATAATATGTAGAGATACACTGCTGCATGGGTCTAGTACGACACTGTATTATATATAGAGATACACTGCTTCAAGGGTCTTGTACAACATTCTATCATATGTAGAGAGACACTGCTGCATGGGTCTGGTACAACACTTTAAAATACGTAGAGATACACTGCAGCATGGGTCTAGTACGACACTGTATTATATGTAGAGATACACTGCTGCATGGGTCTTGTACAACATTCTATAATATGTAGAGAGACACTGCTGCAGGGGTCTGTTACACAACTGTATTATATGTAGAGATACACTGCTGCAGGGGTCTCGTACAGCACTATATAATACTATCGACCAAAAAATGACGGTCAATAACATTTTAAAGCTGGAAATGCTGTTTGTGACACAATGTGATTCGCTGAGACTCTTAACCTCTTTGTTATCTACAAAGAAGTACAAATATTTATAATAAAGTTTTTTATTTTTTTAACAATGAAATGTTAAACTATATTAAACTTTTTAATTGTCATGTATGCAGTAATAATCTAACAATACATGAAATTTGTATGCATACGTATTGTGAACCATTACATAAAGGTTTCTAACATGCAACTTATTTTGTAAAAAGGGGTGAATGAATTCTTTTTAACAATACTAACATTTTTTATTCTGATCTATGCGTGAGTAACATAACAATAGGTCAACTTTGTATGAATGAGTATTATAAACCATTACAGAATGCTTCTTAACATGCAACTTGTATTTGAACTCCTGGTAAAGCACATAGGTATTGAATCCAGAGGAAGGCAAAGAGTAAAAACCCCAATTGAATCTTAGCCAATTGTATCAAAGGGGGGGAAATTAATTCCTCTCAGACCCCAGTAACTGGCGATCGGATTACTCCCTGGATGAATCCTGTCTAGTTAATTATACATTTAAATTTGTAACAAATGCTTATTACTGACATAAATCCTTATTAACATTCAATAAATCAACTTTTCAAACCTTGTAAAATACAATGTTAACCATTCAAACATTAACATAAGGTAATAACATTTTAAAATAAATTAGTTAAAAATATTGTGATCTTGAATATTGAATCCAGAGGAAGGCAAACCAAAAGTAAATCAGTGAAACTTGGTCAATTGTTTCAAAGTGGGCAAAAAAAATGTATTCCTTCCTGACCCCATTAACTGGCATTCGGATTACTCTTTGGATCACCACTCTCTATATCATGAAACATTTACATTTTGCAACAAATGATGATCTTGCTACTAACATTAAACCTTAATTACATAGAATGAAACAACTTTTCAGTCCTTTGAAAACAGAATTTTAACATTACAAACATGAACTTAAAGTATTAAAATGGAAACAGTAAAGGAAAATGCAAGGTAACTGTTTGTGGGGCCAATCCTGACAAAAGTCACTTCCAAGACATTCCATTTGTTTTGTTTTTTGTCTGCCAAAGTGGTTCCCTTTAAAAGAGCCCAGCAGACTTGTAATTGTGTCTATGGGATATAACCACTGTTTATTGTTGTTGTTTTTTCTTCTTTTTTTTCATGTAGTTTTTGAAAATGGCACATAGAGTTTCCTAAGTGAAATAGTGGTCCTCTAAAAAGAGACGGCCAGACATCAAAGTTCATCCGCGGGGCAGTGGCGGCTGGAGACTTTTCAAGTTGGAGGGGCGACAGGGCGAAACATAGCCACTCCCCCTTTTCAAACCACACCAATTTGTATAACTCCTCCCCCTGATGTCATAATGACCTTTATAAGCCCCGCCCAATGACCTTATACTTGTAAAGCCCATTGAAATACATGATCAGCAATGCAGAAATGTCAAGAAGTAAAGTAACAATGTGTTAAATTCATTGGTATGCAATATAGATTGAAAAAACTCATGTGACAAGACTACAGCAATATCATAATTGCACCTATACGTATTAACAGAAAAATTAAAGGAGTGACACCTACCATTAGTCGGGTCCTCTTCTCAGGGTATTCACGTTCATTAAGTTGACCAATGAGTAGAAACAAATCTGCAGCCACATAGGGTTTGCACCTGGGGTTGAAAGAAAACAAGCAAATCAATCAGACCATTCAAGAACAAAACCATACTTAAAAAACATTAAACGACCAAGTGGAACCATATAGGCCCCAAACATACCTTAGAAGACCAAGTGGAACCATATAGGCCTCAAACGTACCTTAGAAGACCAAGTGGAACCATATAGGCCTCAAACATACCTTAGAAGACCAAGTGTGACCATAGGCCCCAAACATACCTTAGAAGACCAAGTGTGACCATATAGGCCTCAAACATACCTTAGAAGACCAAGTGTGACCATAGGCCCCAAACATACCTTAGAAGACCAAGTGGAACTATATAGGCCCCAAACATACCTTAGAAGACCAAGTGGAACCATATAGGCCTCAAACATACCTTAGAAGACCAAGTGTGACCATATAGGCCTCAAACATACCTTAGAAGACCAAGTGGAACCATATAGGCCTCAAACATACCTTAGAAGACCAAGTGTGACCATAGGCCCCAAACATACCTTAGAAGACCAAGTGTGACCATATAGGCCTCAAACATACCTTAGAAGACCAAGTGTGACCATAGGCCCCAAACATACCTTAGAAGACCAAGTGTGACCATAGGCCCCAAACATACCTTAGAAGACCAAGTGGAACTATATAGGCCCCAAACATACCTTAGAAGACCAAGTGGGACCATATAGGCCTCAAACATACCTTAGAAGACCAATCAGCACTGCATAGGCCCAAACCAGTGGATCTTGGGATTCAAGAAAACAACAACATTTCACTTCTGTTTAGACAACACAATAATCAATGTCAAACAAACACATTGAATTAGCATATGGATAACCATATGAGCAGTAACGCCACGCCAAGGCTTCAACAATTGTTACTGACCATTCACACACCTTTCATAGCTCCTTCAATATGCAAACCCACACACCATTCATACTTTACTTACCACTAGCTATTTTTGGTAGTGAGGTGGTGCCATTTCTGAGAACTTTACGTACCCTTGAAGGTGCCTCCAATTTCTTCAAACCAATGCATTTAACCGCTACAGGGCCATGGTGCTTTTTAATTACTTTTTTGATCCTCTTCAATGTGGAGAAGCATCTTTCTGGTTCTTTAGTAGTCTTCGTTGTTGTAAGCAGGATTCCTTATAGCTTCACTCACTCTGTTAAATTATGTAGATTAAATTGATGCTAAAGTTGCTGCAGAGCAACAGCACTTGTACAGACATGGAATTCTTGCTTTCCGTACACAAGTGACAGCTACCCTTGGAAGTGCCTCCAATTCCTTCAAACCATGCCAAGGCTTCAACAATTGTTACTGACCATGCACACACCTTTCATAGCTCCTTCCATATGCACACCCACACACCGTTCATACTTTACTTACCACTAGTTATGTTTGGTAGTGTGAGGTGGTGCTGCTTAACGCAGTTTATCTTTGCACACCTTGGGGGTATGCATTCTTCTTTGCTTCAATCACTTGTATTTTAATTTTGCACGGCGATCTTTCAAAGAAGAAAACTTCTCAATGTTTTTTTCATTGAAGTCTGGGATCTCGGAAATCAGTTGCTTTTCCATTGAGAGCATCGCCAATGCATTCAACCGCTCCAGGGACATGGTGCTTCTTAAAAAGGTTTTTATCCTCTTCAATGTGGAGAAGCATCTTTCTGATTCTGCAGTGGTCATCGGTGTTGTAATCAGGATTCTTAATAATTTTACTGTCTCTGTGAAATCATTCTGCAGATTAAATTGATGGAAAAGTTTGTGCAGAGCAACAGCACTTGTACAAGTATGAAAATCTGTCTTCCCATACAGAAGTGACAGCTCAGTGCGTAATTGTTCCTTCTTCAGTATTGGATATGCTTGCACGGTGTCTTCCAGAGCTTGGGTTGGAAAGCAAGTGTCATGGGTTTTATACAAGTCACTTTGAACAAGTTTGGCACTGACTAGGTGATTTGAAAATGAAAAACGTTCTTTTGCATGAACCACCACTATGTCACATACCTCTCTTGAAAGTTGTCTCAAGGTTGAGATCTCCGCACTCCGTCTGTTGACTGTTACATCGCTCGGCAAACTTGCTTCTATCTCTTCAACAGAATTACGGATTTTCTGGATGCTGGCGACAAAGTCTTCTGTGACTTTTTTTATATAAACAGTATCCATGTCTCGCTTCTGAAGCTGACTATAGAGGATGTCAACATGTGGCATTATTAAATGAAATAATTTAAGGAAGTAAAGGAACTCCCTGTCTTCCAGCATTCCAATGAAACCTGCGGCTTCCCTTATAGATGTTGGATCAAAGTTTAGACATGCTTCAATTGTCTGGAAACACTCAAGTAGCGCATCTCTGTTCTCGTAGATGACGTTCACGGTCCTAACGTTGAAGTTCCATCGTGTCGGTGCACCTCTTGGAAGTCTTCTACCAACTACCTCATCCAGAACTCCAGTCCTTTTTGGAGAGCGTGAAAAAAAAGATGGTATGCCGCCTATGTTTGAAAAAAAAACTCTAACTCTTCCAATCCTTGAAACTGCTTTCTCCATTATTAGGTTCAGTTGGTGAGCATAGCAATGGACGTAGTGTGCGTTCGGGTACACGTCTTTTATTTTTCTTTGAACTCCTCCTTGATCTCCACGCATCACACTGGCACCATCGTAGCTTTGAGCTATGAGTTTCTTCTTGTCTTCTGGCTCTGGGAGAACAGTATTCAGTGTTTCCAGCACAACAGCAGCAATCGAGTCTGATTTCATTTCCGTGAAGCCATCAAATCTTTCCACCACTTGATGCTTCTTGTCAATGTAGCGATAGACTACAACGCACTGTGTCCTAGCGGAAATATCGGTTGTTTCATCCGCTTGGATTGCCACAAACTGGGCTTCCTTAAGCTCTTGGTAAATCACTTCCTTAATAACTTCATGCATGCAGTCCAGTAGCTCATTCTGCACGGTTTTGGACGTGCCCTTAAACACAGTTGCAGTCTTCAAATGCTGTTCCATTGCACTATCGATACTGCCAACCAAATCCACCAGGCCTCTAAACACTCCTGGATTTAGCGATGTTTCACTCTCGTTGTGTCCTCTTAATGCCAGTTCAAAAGCGCCACAAAAGCGAACACAATCAATTATCTTGGAAAGGATGTACTGGTTCTTAGCCACTTCTTCGTTGTGTTTTTGAATGCTGACTTGGTATCCTTGGTCCAGTTGAACAGCAATGTTCGCCTGTCCAAGCATCTCAAACTTGATCCTGTTATCCAAGTGAGCTTTAGAACTTTTGTGTTTCGCCAATTTATCAGCTAGATGTTTGACGTCAGTCACTCCAGTTTTGGTCCAAGCAGCGTCACCACCAATTAGGATGCATGGGAAACAATATAAGGACTTCCTAGAAACGCTTCCAGAAAGCCAGTCGTTCTTCTTGTACCATCCATTATTGAAATTACGGACATATTGCTTCCCTCTATCTCTTGCGATTTGCTGCAGATTTATCTCTGGTTGGTCAGCTCCTAACCGTTTTACTTCCACCTTCTCCTCATAGGTTAGGGTGCCGAAAGGCTTCACAAGTAGAGAGTCAATAGTATTCATTTCTGATATTGATACCAATAGAAGAAAGAGATCACGGTATATTAATTTATATTATGTCACAAAATTACTTTAAAATAACAGTGTGTTGATTTCATTGGTATACATTACAGATTGCAAACCCTCATGTGACAAGACTACATCAACATCAAATTTGCACCTATACACATGGACAGAAAATTAAAGGCAATGATACTCACCTACAGTTGACTCTCCTTCTCGGGGTATTCACGTCCAGTAAGTCAACCAACGAGTCCAAACAAATCTGCTTCCACAGATAGTTTGCACCTGGGGGGTGATAGAAAACAACAAAAAAAACATTAGAAGGTTCAAGACCCAAACCTTAACTTTTAAAACCTTAAAAGACCAAGTGTGACCATATAGGCCCCAACCGCACCTTAAAAACCTTCAAATTCCAAGTGTGACCATATACTCACCTACAGTTGACTCTCCTTCTCGGGGTATTCACGTCCAGTAAGTCAACCAACGAGTCCAAACAAATCTGCTTCCACAGATAGTTTGCACCTGGGAAGTGATAGAAAACAACAAAAAAAACATTAGAACGTTCAAGACCCAAACCTTAACTTTTAAAACCTTGAAAGACCAAGTGTGACCATATAGGCCCCAACCGCACCTTAAAAACCTTAAATAACCAATTTTGACCATATAGGCCCCAACCGCACCTTAAAAACCTTAAATAACCAATTTTGACCATATAGGCCCCAACCGCACCTTAAAAACCCTAAATAACAAATTGGGACCATATAGGCCCCAACCGCACCTTAAAAACCTTAAATAACCAATTTTGACCATATAGGCTCCAACCGCATCTTAAAAACCCTAAATAACAAATTGGGACCATATAGGCCCCAACAGCACCTTAAAAACCCTAAATAACAAATTGGGACCATATAGGCCCCAACCGCACCTTAAAAACCTTAAATAACCAATTTTGACCATATAGGCCCCAACCGCACCTTAAAGACCTTAAATAACCAATTTTTACCATATAGGCCCCAACCGCACCTTAAAAACCTTAAATAACCAATTTTGACCATATAGGCCCCAACCGCACCTTAAAAACCTTAAATAACCAATTTTGACCATATAGGCCCCAACCGTACCTTAAAAACCCTAAATAACAAATTGGGACCATATAGGCCCAAATTGTAAAAAAAAAAAAAAAAAGTATATATATATATATATATATATATATATATATATATATATATATATATAAAAATTGATATCAATATATCACAATAAGTAAATATATATATATATATATATATATATCAAATATATATATATATATTTATTTATTGTGATATATTGATATCAATTTTTATATATATATATATATATATATATATATATATATATATTATATATAAATATATATATATATATATATATATCAATCAATATATCTATCAATCAATATATATATATATATATATGTATATATATATATATATATATATATCCAAATATATATATACGCAGAAAAAATACACATAAATATACATAAACATATACATACAACAATATATATTAATTGACATTTATTATTTGATTAATTGATGTTCTTTATTACTTGTTATATTATATTGTTCATGCATTTCTATTACACATTATTTTTTATACATATTACAGTGCTATTTTTTGGCTATACATGTTACAGGATATTATCCTGTAACATGTATATCACATAAAATAGCCCTGTAGTGTGTATAATACATACAGGGTCAAACAAGTTCACACTAACCTTTTTTACCCTTACAGGCTTCCATACCTGCTTGCTGATTTGCTAATTTTTTAAAGACTCTCATTGGTTGAAATCGATGCCAATCAAAAATTTCAGCCAATCAGAGTCCTTCAAAAATTAGTATATAAAGCAGACCGTGGGAAAAAAACAATTAATCGCGGGAGGGGCTCCTTGTAGGAGGAGCTCTTTTAGTTTGTTGTTTTTTTTTTTTTTTAGAGCGTCTTTTTTTTTTTGTGGAGGCCTCTTTCAATGGGCCAGAATGGATGGATGGACAATGGCTTCAATCAAGATTGGATTATTTGACCAGTGGCTTCAATCAACATTGGATTATTTGACCATTGGCTTCAATCAACATTGGATTATTTGACCATTGGCTTCAATCAACTGGATTATTTGACCATTGGCTTCAATCAACATTGGATTATTTTATTTGACCATTGGCTTCAATCAACATTGGATTATTTGACATGGGCTTTAATCAACATTGGATTATTTTCATGACTATATCCAGAGGACAGAAGGCCAACGCTGGAGGGGTCAATTTGACAGGTAAGTATGTGCTGTTGTTTATTTTATTTTTATTAATGTTTAAAGCTGTTTATTTTTGTATAATAATGTGTTACATACTGTGTTAATGTGTTTACTGTATTTTTCTTCCCTTCCCTTATTTTTATTTTATCTTTAAAAGTGACAGGCACATATACATGCCTGTTACTTCTAAAAATGGAATAAAAATAGGGGGGGGGGGGGGTAGGTATTTGGTTCAGGGTGGGGTCGGTCACGCTCAGGCACCCATCGGTCACCCATCAGACCGCGTAGGCCACGATCAGGGGTGGCACAGGCCTCATGGGGGTGAACATCCACCCCCATGTGGCCTGGTCAACCCCGCTCACCGCCCGAATACCCCGATCACCGTGATCGGGGTAATCGGGCGGTGCTAGCATAGGCCGCATCGAATGGTGGTGATCGGGCCTCGGGGGTGGCATAGGGCGGCGACATGGAGGTCATCAGGGGTGGCACAGGCCTCATCAAGGCGGTGATCCGATCACCCCCATGTGGGCCTGTGCCACCCCGCTCACCACCCGACTACCCCGATCCCGTGATCGGGGTAATCCGGCGGTGGCATGATGGCATAGCATAGGGCAGGCCTGATCGGGGGTGGCACAGGCCACATGGGGGTGATGGCTGGGGGTGGCACCAGGCATTGTAGGCCTAGGGTCGTCGGTGGTAGTTGGTCGGTGGCTGGGTAGGTGGCAGGCCAGGCAGGCATAGTGGGGGTAACTGGTCACCCCTAACTTTTATTAGGGGCTACTAGGGTTTTTGGTTTGGCCAGGGGCAGGGGCAGGGCAGGTGCCAGGCAGGTAGACTTACTGTGTTAGGCAGGCAGAGCAGATGTGAGTAGATTCAGCCAGGGAGGTCTCTCAGTCTCAGCGTGACCAGGGTCAGGAAACAGAAAGGGGGAAGGGACAGGCAACTGGTGGTTTTATTGACTGTATCAGTCAATCAAAATGAAAACTCGAGGCCCTATTTGCTGGCGGGCGCTCAGGGCTAACGGTCTGGGTGGGTTTAGATTGTTCACTTAGTAACTGGACAGCCTTCCATCATTGATTGGTCAATGATGGAAGACTGTCAGTTATTAATTGATACATTTATGACCGCCCATGCATATCGTCACTGTGATGGTGGGCGGCATGCATTAACGGTCAGGGGGCCAGGCCAGGACTCATTGAAGAGAAGAGAAGAGTCTAAAGGTTAGTGTACACAGTACTAGTGTAATTTGATCACACAGGGTGCAGGCAGGGGGCTATATAGATACACAGCATTAGTTAATGTAGCGCAAGGGTTATCTTAAAGCGACAGTGTCCCTTTACTAACTTTACTTCATTTTAATACTATTGAGACTTGAAATGATGATGTACACCTTATATTTAATTGTTTTTGGGTTATACTAATACATTGTTGTGTTTTTTTTATTGCAGGGTGAAGAAAATATTTGGGGGGGGCGTTTGCCCTGACGCCCCAATGGACGGGCCGCCCCTGCCGCGGGGTATAAACACTGTTCTCTATGTTTTATGCCATTTTATAGTGTTTACTTAGCAAAATAGTGGTCCTCTAAAAAGAGCCAGAGTGACATAAAATTGCGTCCTCAAAATAAAACCACTGTTCTCTATATTTGTTGTGAATTTGACGTAGATATAAGAGCACTGGTGGTTATTGAATTGTGTTATTTGTGGCTTAGTTGTCATTTTTTTTTTTGTAATTTAAGTTACAGTACTTCATAGTAGACAATGTTTTTTGTAAAAAAATGTGTATCATCTAATAAATCACCCTGATTTGGGTTGTTTTCAATACAAACTTTTGTTTCCTCTGGATTTTTGCATCTTGAAAATGCAACATACAGTTGGCCATGGGCAAATACTGGTTCTTCTAAAAAGATTCTAACGGATTGAAAAGTTTGTCCTGATTTATTAATGGTCATGGCAAATGCCATGATGATGGGAAATTGTCTTCTCTGAAGTACAAAAGGTAATCTATTCTTGGTATGAAAACTCTTTCACCTTTATGGGTACCATTGAGAATTTCTGCATTTATGGAATTATCTTTTAATTCTTGAACAATTATTTTGGTCCCATTAAATAGTCCTTTTTTGGGTTCATATTTCGCAGTAACATGACAATTGTACCATTTTTTAGCTGCAAAATATGTAAACTGGCAGTTTAAATCCACAATGCACAGTTCTTCCACCTTCTACCAAAAGTGCGGCAATTTCAGTTGTTGCAAATGGCAGTGCTATTTCACCTTGTGTGCGAACCAAACTCATCAATAAATTATATAGATATATTTTTCCTGATCCACCAGGTCCATATAGATAGAAATAACGCTCTTTGGGCAAGCCATCCTCTAGTGCACTTTTTTATGGCGTTAAATGCTTGCAATTGTAAGGTATTTAAAGTTGCAAGTTTTTCTTGTGTTATTTGGACAATTTAATCCATGAGAGAGAAAGACCTCTTGAATTTCAATTAATACTTTTAATTCTGCAACAGGCTCATTGTATTGTTGCAAAAAGTCTTCAGACATATTTGTTTTAAACTTGTCCCACAAAGCTAATGCATTTGGATCATTTGAGAAGATGCAAATTAATGCAAATTGTTCTCTCATCTGCCGTGGCATTTAGCACAGTGCTGCTTCTTCTAGACATCTTTCCCATTCTGTATCATCAGCAAGGAAGTTTCTGTGTTGCGCAGCTAAATGAAATGTGTCTTAAACTGTGTCATTAACAGTTCTCAATTGTTCAAAACTTTGTGCACCAGGAACATTTAAAAGGAGTAAACGTAAGCAGAAACATTCAAGGTCTCTTGGACTTACAGTGTATATTGTAGTTATAATTTTATTTTCACTCCTTTTTCGCCATAATCCATTAACAAAAACATAATGGTAGGGAATGTCAATATACAACAGTTCCCTTACCTCCAAGTCAGTACAATTTAATTGAAACCACACAGTTAGTGTAGTTTGTTGATGCTCACTTTGTTCCAAAGCATTTCTTTCATTTCCGACATTGAAATAAACTAAGTGTCTTTGGCGCAAATGTACAGCTAATCGATATACTACATGTGAGCGATCATGCATTTCAAATTTGAGAAGACGCCACATCTACAAGAGATGCAAGTTCATCATGTAATAACTCAGTTTGTTCTGGATTTTCTGCACTTTTTACCACTACAGTAGCTGCATCATAGCCTTTGTAAATATATTTGCAGACATATTTTTTTTTTTTTTGTTTCAATAGTTTTTATTGTCACAGAGTTGTAAATCTTATACAGTATTAATGTTTCAGCGATGGCTCGCAGGCCAAATTTATGTTGTAGATTGCTTAACCGTAAACTTATATGATGGTGACATTTTCATTTAGTGACAGTTCCATTACATTTTCCTTTTTCTTAACCTTTCTAAGTAACATTAAACTGGTAGCATGGTTGTTTGCCTGTTTTTGAGATCTCTGATGGTTTTAGTATGATATGCTACCTCTTGTTACAGTTTTTTTAACATACAAAATAAAATTAACTGGATATAACTACAGTGTCATTCGTGTGCTTGTGTCTAATGATTCTTCTTTCCGTCCTTTCATGTCGAGGGACCGTTTTTGTATGTATACTAGACAGTAGTTTGAAGTAGGTCACTTACCTCTGAGTCTTGCCGTTTGGCGCTGGTCTGTGGAGTCCGGCAAGGGGGGGCCGCAGTTCTCTTTTCTTGAATTGGTTTATCTCCTAGTTTGTCTGCTATCTGTGTTTGTTTGTTATATTTCTATTGCTTGTGTGGAGGTTGTCCATGCCACCCATATTTCTAGAAATTTTGGGTATGTGTTGTTAGTCGTGTGTGTGAATCTGTCAAACAACATTATGCCATTTAATTTGTGTATTACCTCTTGTATCCTGAGGTCTGGGGTTCGCCATTTTTGAACTATGTGGCTTTTTGCTGATAGCATCAGGTACTGAAACCATTTATTCTGGCTTTTCGAAATATGTGTAATAGGTCCTCCTAGGAGGCATGTGTCAATTGACCAAGGGATTGGTGTATGCAGTGTCTCTGAGGCTAGTTTTAGCACTTTGTTCCAGAGGTTTAGGGCTATGGGGCATTCCCACCATATATGTTCGAATGTCCCCCTATCCTGGCAGTGCCTGAAACATTGTGGGGGGATTCGCGTGTTAATGGTGTGTAGTTTTGCAGGTGTATTATATGCTCTATGGAGGAATTGTATGGATGTTTCCCTAAGGGAATAGCTCAGGGGGCTCTTCACAAGTTTGAGGCAGGTTTTCTCCCAGGCCTTATCGTCTTTTGTGGTTCCTATGTTTTGATCCCACTTCCACTTAAAGGGAGCTGTGTTGTTGTTGTTTGCAGACATATTTAATGGATTTTATAGAAGTGCAAGCTTTCACATTAATGTGTGCATTATACTTCATGAGCAAATGTGGATTGTATGGCACCACATATCTGTTATCAACTTTTTTTTCCATGAATAATGGCATTTTGACCTTCTCTTCTTCTATATAATGGATAGCCTTTACAATTAGCATAAGTTTTGTCTCTATAATGTTTGGAAATTATTTAGTGCATTTTTTATTTTCCATACATGCTGATTGTGGATTAATATCTCCACATGGTCCATGAATCATGCAATGAGTTACAATCTCATATAGTCTACCATGTATTTCTGGATCTGGTAGTTCAGCAATGAGGACTGAATCCATTTTATTACCAGTATCCAATTTTTTATTTTTCTTGAAGGATTATAAGCATATGTGCATGTGGAAGGCCTCTTTTTTGAAATTCTATGGTATAAACATAAGCCATAATAGTAGAAAAAATATATAGGAACTATAGGGTTTGGAATGGATGATTCCTTTAAATGAGCTACTAGCTGGTATATTCTTGAGTACATACAGTCTTCCCTCATATGGCAAAATAAATTTGCTAATCCTTGGGAGGACAAAAGTATGAAAATATATAAATAGTGTTTAGCTCAAAAAAGTGTGGTTAAAACCAATGTAGAAAAAAGCGCATGGAAGTACTTTACTGGTTATGAAAAAAGGTAGAGGGGGGTTTATAAAAAATATGTACAAATGATGTGTTATAGCATACAATAGTGATGCTACTCCTGTTTGCCTGAGACTACTATATGTCATTAATGCTGACTGGCAATTCACAGTAGTCACAAGGAGTAAAGTAACACAGGCAAAAAATAGCTCAAACATATATAAACCTCTACTCTGGTTATTTGGTTTATTGATTACAATAGAGAGGTTTATATATGTTTGAGCTATTTTTTGCCTGTGTTACTTTACTCCTTGTGACTACTGTGAATTGCCAGTCAGCATTAATGACATATAGTAGTCTCAGGCAAACAGGAGTAGCATCACTATTGTATGCTATAACACATCATTTGTACATATTTTTTATAAACCCCCCTATACCTTTTTTCATAACCAGTAAAGTACTTCCATGCGCTTTTTTCTACATTGGTTTTAACCACACTTTTTTGAGCTAAACACTATTTATATATTTTCATACTTTTGTCCTCCCAAGGATTAGCAAATTTATTTTGCCATATGAGGGAAGACTGTATGTACTCAAGAATATACCAGCTAGTAGCTCATTTAAAGGAATCATCCATTCCAAACCCTATAGTTCCTATATATTTTTTCTACTATTATTACCATTGTTAAGGTGTTAGGCACCAAGGAACGTTTTTACAGTGATATACTTAATCATAAACATAAGCCAGACATTTATGGTTATGTCACATATTAATTCAGTTAACTTGATTTTGAAGACTCTTGCCACCAAATCTGGTCTATCGGAAGCTGTTTGTCCAATTAGCAGATTCTGTACAATCTTTGGCCATTGTGGATTACATGTAAATGTAATAAATAAATCTGGATTTCCAGATTTAGTTACAATAGCCATAGCATCATTGTATCTTTCTTGCATATTGCGAGGAGATCCTTGGAAAGAAGAAGGTAAAATGATGGCTTTGCCAGCTGCAAACTCTCTGTTTGTAGCTGCCTCAGCAATACAATCCATCAGTCCCCAATACTGTTCTACACATAGTTTATCTTGTTGATATTTTAGGAAATTTAAATTATTAGCCTCAACTTGCAAATATGAATCAATGATCCATTGTTGTGTCAGTTTTCCACCACATAAAATGGGATTAAATCCATCTCGAATGGCAGTTTGAGCCACTTTAAACTCAAGCATGGAAATATTATTTCTGACACATACTTTTGAATTTGGGTAACCGTCAAGTGTTAATTTGGTTTGCCATCCGGCTTCCCCATTTAGAAAAAAAATTAGATATGTTATTGGATCTAAATTTGTACTTAAGATACTTATGTTGATGTAAGGTTGCTTTTCATTTCTGGGATATATTCTAATATCCCCTTGAAATGGTGGTTCTCCCTCATAATGTTGAAAGACTATTGCAACCTTATTTGATGTTGGTAAGTTGTAACCGCGTTTATCAGTATGGCGATCTCTTTTAAGAACCATATTGACTTTTGGGATTGGTAACGGATGTAATTCTGATTACATGGGTAAGCATTTTTTATTTTCTGAAAGCTGCATACATTTTTCAACAGCTTCCACAGTATCTTGGACATATAGTTGAGTACATTTTCTTTTCTCCCCTTCTTCTGGATGTAAATGAGAAGTACAATGATACATTTGTCCTTGTACTTTGAAACAGTGAGGGCCATGGCCTGGCACATTAGCAGCTAATGTTGCACTCGTAGATGCAAAGGACACGGCACTATTATAGGATTTGATGTTTAATTTGAAATTTTGGTAATTAGGGAAAGTAGGCTCTGTCATAATACTTTTTAAATATGTTGGGAAGTGTAGTCTTTGTGGAAGTCTTACCTTGCCTTTGTGACAGCAACTAACGAATTGGCCATCTCTGGGTCTTTCCTGTTGGACATGATAAGCCCCACAAAACTGACAGACAATATTCATATTACAACGATTATGAACCTCTACTGCTAAAGATTTAAGTAAAGGACAATTGTGAGAAGATATACCAATGTGTTTCGCTGCAGGCCTTGACAAAGCAATTAGAGAAACGCGCGCTTCGGCCGTGTTTAGCAGCAGTACTTCCTGGATGTGACGACACCTGCTGATTTGGAGCTGTGTGAGACGGTTGGGCCGGGCCAGTCTCATTCCACATCCATCGGGACCAGAAAACTGCATTTCCAAAGATAAGGACTTTGAATTGCAATCACATAGGCTATTTCTTTAATATTATGATAGTATTTTGCATATATATATATTATTATGTGATTTCTGCATTTTATGTGAACAATCTATCCCTATTAAGTGACTCAATATAGATATCTGTACATATATTCTTTTCCTACTAATATAGCGGGTAATTTCATATACTTATTATTAATATTAAGGGGTTGGATAAAAATAGATAAATAGAGTAGATTAGATCTCACTATTTTTAGCCTATGGGGTAATTGGTGGGCCCCCAGGCTAATACATGATATAGTCTTTTTCACTAGATTAGCATAGTCAGCTGCACTCAGAGCACAGGACAAGTGATAGTTCCCCAGTTCCACCAAAAAAGATAGTTCAGGGACCAGCCCCTCCAACTACTTTTACACACTTCTCCACAACAAATTATTTCAGTATAGCACTAGCACTTTAAATATGTATGCCAACTTAATCCTTTCAAAATCACTCTATATAAGAATATTTTGACTTTTATAATAGCTTAAATATACACTCTATATAGGTATACCCAATACAAAACAATAGATTTTCATAAACAATTTTGTCTAGATGCAGGTTAAAAAAACAAAGACGATTTATTAACATGACTGATATATATCTATTAGGTTACTATTATATTATCTGATACTTAATTGTATTTCTGTCTCCAGGAAGTTGTTCATCTGTGTTTTCTTTTTAAATATCATTAAAAAAAAAATTGATAACAAAGTATTTGTTTTAAAATGTACAAATACATTTATAATTTTTAAACATCTTTTTTCTAATTATTCATGAGGATATTTTTGCTGGATATAAAGGGTGTCTTTTCTTTTCCTTTTCTAAAAATAGTTATCTTTACATCTTTCTGGCAGTTAGTCACATAACATTTTAATTAACAGTATAGTATAGGTTACAATGTCATAATTAGGACCATAATTATTCCTGTGAGATACATAATTATTCCATTTTTTTAGTTAAAAGTGTTGTCATTATTTCTCTAGTTGTATTTTTTGTGAGCTACTGTTGTCATTAGCAGCCTTATTAAATTCCAGCCTCGCAAATAAGAGGCTTCTACTTAAATCCTACGTACTACAACATTTCTCAAAGTTACAACGCTATTAAATTAGCCCTGCTGCGAGCAACGTGTGAGCTACGCAGCAGGGCCGTCTGTATGAACACTGCGAGAATGTACATGAGGAGTGACAGCCTGCGAGATGATCTCGCAGGCTCCCACACCTTATCAATTAGTGCAGGGGTCCTAAACGGGACCTCCGCGGCAGTCCCCACATAAGCCCTGCCGTGGGGGGTACTCCAACTACCCCCCGGCACCTAAAATTAACCCCTCTCTATGCGGGAGTCCCCATCGGGACCCCCAAAGTGTCCCCCATTAACACCTTGCTGCAGGGGTTAATAGGGACCCCCGCAGCCCCCCCACATTAACCCCTTGCAGCGAGGGCCCCCGATCGGCACCGATCAGGCCCCCGCTGCATTTAAAACTTTTAAATTCCCCGCCGCGGCTCCTTAAAGGGAACGCTGCACACTATTAACAATCCCGGCCGCGGCACCTAAAGTTAACCCCCCTCTATGCTGGGGGTCCCCATCGGGACCCCAGAAGTGTTCCCACATTAACCGCTTGCTGCAGGGGTCCATAGGGACCCCCGCAGACCCCCACATTAACCCCTTGTAGCGGGGGTCCCCGATCGGCACCGATCGTGACCCCGCTGCATTTTAAGTTTTAAATTTCCCGCCTTGCGGGTCATTAAAGGACCGTAAAGGTCCTGAAAGGACTCACACTAAAAAATATTAACCCCAGGCAACTATAATTAACCCCATAACTCATGGGGGTCAATACAGACCCTCATAAGCCAATAATTAACCCTATAACTCATGGGGGTCAATACAGACCCCCATAAGCACTTAATTAACCCTGTCACTCATGAGGGTCAATACAGACCTCCATAAGCCAATAATTAACCCTATAACTCATTGGGGTCAATACAGACCCCCATAAGGCCTTAATTAACCCTATAGCTCATGGGGGTCAATACAGACCCCATAAGCACTTAATTACCCCTTTAACTCATGGGGGTCAATACAGACCCCCATAAGCTAATAATTAACCCTATAACTCATGGGGGTCACTACAGACCCCCATAAGGCTTTAATTAACCCTGTCACTCATGAGGGTCAATATAGACCCCCATACGCCAATAATTAAGCTTATAACTCATGGGGGTCAGTACAGACCCCCATAAGCCAATAATTAACCCTATAACTCATAGGGGTCAATACAGACTCCCATATCGCCTTAATTAACCCTGTCACTCATGAGGGTCAATACAGACCTCCATAAGCCAATAATTAACCCTATAACTCATGGGGGTCAATACAGACCCCCATAAGGCCTTAATTAACCCTATAACTCATGGGGGTCAATACAGACCCCCATAAGCACTTAATTATCCCTATAGCTCATGGGGGTCAATACAGACCCCCATAAGCCAATAAATAATCCTATAACTCATGTGGGTCACTATAGACCCCCATAAGGCCTTAATTAACCCTGTCACTCATGAGGGTCAATACAGACCCCCATAAGCCAATATTTAACCCTATAACTTTTGGGGGTCAATACAGACCCCCATAAGCCAATAATTAACCCTATAACTCGTGGGGGTCAATACAGACCCCCAGAAGGCCTTAATTAACCCTGTCACTCATGAGGGTCAATACAGACCCCCATAAGCCAATAATTAACCCTATAACTCATGGGGGTCAATACAGACCCCCATAAGGCCTTAATTAACCCTATAACTCCTGGGGGTCAATACAGCCCACCATAAGCACTTATTTAACCATATAACTAATGGGGGTCAATACAGACACCCATAAGATCTTAATAAACCCTATAACTCATGGGGGTCAATACAGACCCCCATAAGCACTTAATTAACCCTATAACTCAGGGTTCAATACAGACCCCCATAAGCCTCTATTTAACCCCATCAGCCCCGTAAGGGTATATTATGACCCTTATGGGGCTGTTAAAACCCTAGCATTAACCACATAAGTGCCATGACGGTCCTCAAGGACCATCATGACACTAACTACAAACACTACACTATAACCCCCAATAAACCATTAAATCTAAACTAACCCCCCTCTACACTAATCTATTAACACTTACACTACCTACCTACACTACCTACCCCCTAATAAACCCCCACACCACTCTAATTACAACAAATAAGAAAAAAACTACCTTACAAAAAATAAAAAAACCTAAGTCACAAAAAATAAAAAAACATACATTACAGAAAATAAAAAAACCTAAGTCATCAAAAATAAAAAAAACTACATTGCAGAAAATAAAAAAACACATTACAAACTACAGAAAGACATACAGAAGACATCTGCACCTTCTCATTGGCTGTTGTCAATGTCAGTCAGTATTACAGCCAATGTGAAGGCGCAGATGTCTTCAGCCAATCACTCCGTGGGGGTGTATCCCATTGTGATTGGCTGAAGGCATCTGCGCCTTGTGATTGGTTTAAATAAAGATTGTCAGGTGCGTTAGCCAATCAAGCTTCCTTCCGGAAAAGGCTCTGGGAGGTCTGCAAGTGCAGACCTCCGTTAGTATATTTATTTTTTATTTTTAGAGCGCGGGTGTTCCGGGGCTGAAGAGGAGGAGGCCGGAGATATTGCGGGGAGGTAAGTTGAATGTATATTTATATGTTTATATTTTTATTTTATTTTGTGTCTGTATGTGTACTAATGTATTGTGTTTTTTTTAACAGGGCCGCTCCGGAGAAGAAATGACGGGGACATGCTGGAAAGGTGAGTAGAATATTTAGAATGTGAATAATGTTTATTTATTTTATGTTAATGTGTTGCACTAATTATTTTTTTTGCGTTTTACCCCCAGGTTGGTGATCTGAAGGGACATCTCAAAGGTAAGAGGTCTTAATTATTTTATTTTAACTTTAATTTATTGTATATTAGATAGATAGGGGGATGTATTTGATATTGTTAGGATTTATTGTATATTAAATAGATTGTATGTTAGATAGATAGGGGGTATTTTATTTGTATTGTATGTATTGTATGTAATGTATTATATGTAATGTATTGTATGTATTGTAATGTATTGTATGTATGTATTGCATTGTGTATGTCTGTCTTTCCTTTTCAGGTGTGTAATTTTTTCTGTAGTGTGTGGGGGGGGGGGTGTAATGTATTTTTTTATTTTCTGTAATGTCGTTTTTTTTTATTTTTGGTGACAGGTTTTTTTATTTTCTGTATTGTAGGTTTTTTATTTTCTGTAATTAAAGTGGTGGGGGTAGGTAGTGTAGGTAGGTAGTGTAAGTGTTAATAGATTAGTGTAGAGGGGGGTTAGTTTAGATTTAATGGTTTATTGGGGGTTATAGTGTAGTGTTTGTAGTTAGTGTCATGATGGTCCTTAAGGACCGTCATGGCACTTATGTGGTTAATGTTAGATGTTTTAACAGCCCCATAAGGGACATAATATACCCTTATGGGACTGATGGAGTTAAATAGAGGCTTATGGGGGTCTGTTTTGACCCCCATGAGTGACAGTGTTAATTAAGCCTTATGGGGGTCTGTATTGACCCCCATGAGTTATAGGGTTAATTAAGTGCTTATGGGGGTCTGTATTGACCCCCATGAGTTATAGGGTTAATTAAGACCTTATGGGGGTCTGTATTGACCCCCATGAGTTATAGGGTTAATTAAGTGCTTATGGGGGTCTGGATTGACCTCCATGAGTTAAAGGGTTAATTATTGGCTTATGGGGGTCTGTATTGACCCCCATGAGGGTTAATTAAGTGCTGATGGGGGTCAGTATTGACCCCCATGAGTTATGGGGTTAATTAAGTGCTTATGGGGGTCTGTATTGACCCCCATGAGTTATAGGGTTAATTATTGGCTTAGGGGGGTTCTGTATTGACCCCCATGAGTTATGGGGTTAAGTTTAGTTGCCTGGGGTTAATATTTTTTAGTGTGAGTCCTTTCAGGACCTTTACGGTCCTTTAAGGACCCGTGAGGCAGTAAATTAAAAAATGTAAATGCAGCGGGTCACGATCGGTGCCGCTTGGGGACCCCCGCTCCAAGGGGTTAATATGGGGGGGCTGCGGGGGGTCCCTATGGACCCCTGCAGCAAGGGTTTAATGTGGGTAAACTTTGGGGCTCCTGATGGGGACCCCCAGCATAGAGGGGGGTTAATTTTAGGTGCCGCGGCCAGGATTATTAAAAGTGTGCCACGGGCCCTTTAAGGAGCCGCGGCGGGGAATTTAAAATTTTTAAATGCAGCGGGGGCCTGATCTATGCAGATTGTGGGACCCCCACTGCAAGGGGTTAATGTGGGGGCTGCAGGGGTCCCTATAGCATGGGGATGTGTATAGGGAGCAGGGGGGAGCCTCACACGGCTGTCTCGGGCTGCTCCGAGGCAGCACGTAGAGGCTTTAGGATTCCTTGCTGGCACTTTTTGTGCCCGTAGGGATTCTTCCGAGGTGCGAGAATCACTCATAGATTTATGGCTGAGTGTGACTTAGTAGCTCTCTCTGAGCCTATTGTCTGCCATTTTTCGGAGTCATCTAGCAAAGCAGGCTGCGAGAGATTCAGTCCTCGCAAACAGCAAAAAAACTGCCTTTTGCGAGGACCGAGAGAACTACGAGGGAGAATTTAATGAGGCCCTAGGTGTTTAGGGTATGGAGTTGGGCTTAGAGGGTTGCGCACCACAAATAGTATATATCCTTCCATTTTATATATGTTAACAGCATTGTGCTTTTCTGTTTAGTGTGCAGCACTGTTGACATTAGGGGTTAGGGTACCCCTTTTTTTTTTTTGCTATGCTGTTTTTCAAGAGCAAATGTTGTCATTAGAGGTTTGCGGTTATGGGGTTAGGCTTAGAGAGTTAGTTAGGTTGCAGTAAGTTTCCACAAAGGCAGACACAAAACATGATAGGTACTTCCATTTTATATGTGTAAACAGCAGTACTTGATGTATTTTTTTTTTGTTTTACTTGTAATACTGTACCTCTTTTCTTCAAATGTGTTGTGTTAAAATTGCTGTAGCGATGATGATACTCTTCAGGCAGTGTCTCTTGAGAATTAAAGAGAGAGATTGAAATGTTAAAATAACATTAAAATAAAATCCTTTTTGCACTAAGAGCAAATAAAACAGGATATATATTTAAATTTTGTATGTATTCAGAGAGGTTTAGGTTATGGGGTTAGGCTTAGAGAGTGGTGCATATAAAAAGGATAGATCCTTGCATTTATTATGTTTTAAAAACATTTGTTGTAGTATGCTGGCTTGTGTGCGCCACTGTTGGCATTCAAGGTTTAGGTTATGGAGTTAGGCTTAGAGGTTGGTGCACACAAAACAGGATATATTCTTTGATTTAGTATGTGTTAGCAACATTTTTTTAAGTATCCTGTTTTGTGTACCCCACTGTTGGTATTAGATATTTAGGTTATAGTGTTGGGCTTATAGGTTGGGGCATAGAAAACAGGATATATTCTTCCATTGTATATGTGTTAGAACATGTGTAGTTGTATAGTGTTTTGTGTGCTCCACAGTTGGGATTAGAGGTTTAGGTTATGGGGTTAGGCTTATAGGTGTTAGTCTTATAGGTTGGGGCACAGAAAACAGGATATATTCTTCCATTTTATATGTGTTAACAACATTTGTTGTAGTATCCTATTTTCTGTGCACCACAGTTGGCATTAGTGGTTTAGGTTATGTGGTTAGAGTTAGAGGTTGGTGCACACAAAACAGGATGTATTCATGGATTTTATATCTGTTAACAACATTTGTTGTGGTATCCTGTTTTGTGTGCGCCACTATTGGCATTAGGGACTTATGATTTTTTTTTTTGTGTGTGCTGCACTGTTAACATTAGGGTTTTAGGTTATGGGGTTAGGCTTAGAGGTTTTAGTTATGTTGCAGTGCATTCTGACATTGGCACACACCAAATAGGATATATATATATTTATTTTTTTACTTGCTATGCTGTACCTGTTGTGTTGAATTATTAGTTTTGTATAAATGACAGAGGATCCCCTGCTGCAATCTTCTTGCAACACTCTTCAATCAGTGTCTGTTGAAAAAGATAGACAGAAATGCAAATGTTAAAATATTATATATTTTTATTTTGTTGACTAAAACAATGGTTTTTATTTGTTGTCTGTAAATTGCTGCAGATTTGACAGTACGTGTTAAACCGTACAGTGCTGCAAATTATTCAGTGACACTGTTCAGGCAGAGCCTGTTGAAAATGACAAAAACATAGAAATGTTGAACTGCAGTGTAAATATATATCTACTGTATATGTTTCTTTTTGCTAAAAGCAGAAATGATGTTGTAAAATATATCTTAATAAAAGCTATGTTCTTGGTGAAATGTCTTCTTTTTTCTTCTTTTGAAATATACAGCATTTTACCCCACGTATGATTTTACCCCACTGTCTTTGAAATCTTAGTATACATGAATAATGTCTTCTAATTGCTTTTGTACATTAATATTTTTTTGTCAATATTTGAAAGTCAATTTTTTTTCTAAATTATTAAATTATATTAATGAATGCTCAAACTTTAGATATGTTTTAAATGTTACTGTACATGAATAACGTTGTTTCTATGCAATATTTGAAAACATATATGTTGTTTTTTTTATTATTAATTAATTAATTAATTAATTAATTATAGCTTACCTATTTTCTGTAATTTGCAGATTTTAAACTTCTAAAGTGATAATGAAGTTGCTTCAGAAGTAACGCCACCAGTGACATGTCCAGTCACACTGTTCATCACCTGAGTAGAAATGTAGAAATTTCTGGAAAGTTTGCAGTATTTATAGACTTTGAGCTGAAGTAGAAACCGTTAGAACGCAACATGCATCTGCTATTTGCATTCCAGCCTTCAAATTGCGTTCCAGACACCATTTTGCGCAAGTTAGTTAGTTCTTGCATAGAAAATGTCCTTGATTTTGTATGTGTTATAGACCGCAGAATGTGTGTTACTTGCCGTATGAAGTGTTATTGAATTTGGGTAAGTGATTCGAGTAGGTGTTTTATTTTTCCGTTCTTAGCCTCGTTTAAAAAATGTTTAGGCCGTCATTTTTTCTCTAGCTTAGGCGATTTTTCAATCGCGAAAGTGATGAAATGCAAGTTAAATTCGCAACCAACCTCACTGACAGACTTGGTGTGTGTGATATTTTTTAAAGTTTTTTTTTGTGTTTTTGGATGTGCAGCCGTTAATGTCATATTTTTTGGACCTCGTATTTTTTTTTTACATGTCCCGCGGGTCGATTTTTTTTCTTTTTTTATGTAAGTCGTATTTTGTTTTTTCTAAGTTCCGTGGTTCTGCCGCTTTCCTTTTTAAAATGTTGCGGGTCGTATTTTTTCACCTTTTTTTTTTCAAATTGCTATGCGTCTCGCAGTGCGAGTTTGATAATGAAGGTTTCTGTTGAACTGTAGTCCCGCGGCTTGTAGATTTATGTTGAACTGTAGTCCCGCAGGTTGTAGGGATAAACGCCTTCGGCGCTCCCTGGCTAAGTTGTGCTGGGTCATAGTGATGAGCGCCTAAGTTGTACGGGATTGTAGGGCTGAGCGCATATGGCGCTCATCTCTACCAGCGTAAGGAGCGCCTTTGGCGCTCCTTGCCATTTACTGTAGCCCTCGCTTTGCAAGGTCCGCAGTTGAGGCAGGCTCGCTATGCGAGCCTGTAAGTGTTAGCAACAACCTGTATTGCTCACAACCATATATGTGATGTAGAGATACACTGCTGCAGGGGTCTGGTACAGCAATGTATAATATGTAGAGATACACTGCTGCAGGGGTCCGGTACAGCACTGTATAATATGTAGAGATACACTGCTGCAGGGGTCCGGTACAGCAATGTATAAAATGTAGAGAAAAACTGCTGCAGGGGTCCGGTACAGCACTGTATAATATGTAGAGATACACTGCTGCAGGGGTCTGGTACAGCAATGTATAATATGTAGAGAAAAACTGCTGCAGGGGTCCGGTACAGCACTGTATAATATGTAGAGATACACTGCTGCAGGGGTCTGGTACTGCAATGTATAATATGTAGAGAAACACTGCTGCAGGGGTCTGGTACTGCAATGTATAATATGTACAGAAACACTGCTGCAGGGGTCTGGTACAGCATTGTATAATATGTAGAGTAACACTGCTGCATAAGTCTGGTTCAGCACTGTATAATATGTAGAGATACGCTGCTGCAGGGGTCCGGTACAGCACTATATATATAATGTAGAGAGACACTGCTGCATGGGTCTGGTACAGCACTCTATAATATGTAGAGATATACTGATGTGAGGGTATGGTACAGCACTGTATAATATGTAGAAATACGCTGCTGCAGGAGTCTGGGACAGCACTATATATAAAATGTAGAGAGACACTGCTGCATGGGTCTGGTACAGCACTCTATAATATGTAGAGATTTACTGATGTGGGGGTCTGGTACAGCACTGTATAATATGTAGAGATACACTGCTGCAGGGGTCCGGTACAGCAATGTATAAAATGTAGAGAAAAACTGCTGCAGGGGTCTGGTACAGCACTGTATAATATGTAGAGATACACTGCTGCAGGGGTCCGGTACAGCAATGTATAAAATGTAGAGAAAAACTGCTGCAGGGGTCCGGTACAGCACTGTATAATATGTAGAGATGCACTGCTGCATGGGTCTGGTACAGCACTGTATAATATGTAGAGATACACTGCAGCATGGGTCTGGTACAGCACTGTATAATATGTAGAGATGCACTGCTGCAGGGGTCTGGAACAGCAATGTATAATATGTAGAGAAAAACTGCTGCAGGGGTCCGGTACAGCACTGTATAATATGTAGAGAAACACTGCTGCAGGGGTCTGGTACTGCACTGTATAATATGTAGAGAAACGCTGCTGCAGGGCTCTGGTACAGCACTATATATATAATGTAGAGAGACACTGCTGCATGGGTCTGGTACAGCACTCTATAATATGTAGAGATATACTGATGTGAGGGTATGGTACAGCACTGTATAATATGTAGAAATACGCTGCTGCAGGAGTCTGGGACAGCACTATATATAAAATGTAGAGAGACACTGCTGCATGGGTCTGGTACAGCACTGTATAATATGTAGAGATGCACTGCTGCATGGGTCTGGTACAGCAATGTATAATATGTAGAGAAACACTGCTGCAGGGGTCCGGTACAGCACTGTATAATATGTAGAGATACACTGCTGCAGGGGTCTGGTACTGCAATGTATAATATGTAGAGAAACACTGCTGCAGGGGTCTGGTACAGCACTGTATAATATGTAGAGATGCACTGCTGCAGGGGTCTGGTACAGCACTGTATAATATGTAGAGATGCACTGCAGCATGGGTCTGATACAGCACTGTATATTATGTAGAGATATACTGATGTGGGGGTATGGTACAGCACTGTATAATATGTAGATATATACTGATGTGGGGGTCTGGTACAGCACTGTATAATATGTAGAGATATACTGATGTGGGGGTATGGTACAGCACTGTATAATATGTAGATATATACTTATGTGGGGGTCTGGTACAGCACTGTATAATATGTAGAGATGCACTGCAGCATGGGTCTAGTACAGCACTGTATAATATGTAGAGATATACTGATGTGGGGGTATGGTACAGCACTGTATAATATGTAGATATATACTGATGTGGGGGTCTGGTACAGCACTGTATAATATGTAGAGATATACTGATGTGGGGGTCTGGTACAGCACTGTATAATATGTAGAGATATACTGATGTGGGGGTATGGTACAGCACTGTATAATATGTAGATATATACTTATGTGGGGGTCTAGTACAGCACTGTATAATATGTAGAGAGACACTGCTGCATGGGTCTAGTACAGCACTGTGTAATATGTAGAGATACACTGCTGCAGGGGTCCGGTACAGCACTGTATAATATGTAGAGAGACTGCTGCATGGGTCTGGTACAGCACTGTATAATATGTAGAGATACACTGCTGCATGGGTCTGGTACAGCACTGTATAATATGTAGAGATACACTGCTTCAGGGGTCTGGTACAGCACTGTATAATATGTAGAGATACACTGCTGCAGGGGTCTGGTACTGCAATGTATAATATGTAGAGAAACACTGCTGCAGGGGTCTGGTACAGCACTGTATAATATGTAGAGATGCACTGCTGCAGGGGTCTGGTACAGCACTGTATAATATGTAGAGATGCACTGCAGCATGGGTCTGATACAGCACTGTATATTATGTAGAGATATACTGATGTGGGGGTATGGTACAGCACTGTATAATATGTAGATATATACTGATGTGGGGGTCTGGTACAGCACTGTATAATATGTAGAGATATACTGATGTGGGGGTATGGTACAGCACTGTATAATATGTAGATATATACTTATGTGGGGGTCTAGTACAGCACTGTATAATATGTAGAGATGCACTGCAGCATGGGTCTAGTACAGCACTGTATAATATGTAGAGATATACTGATGTGGGGGTATGGTACAGCACTGTATAATATGTAGATATATACTGATGTGGGGGTCTGGTACAGCACTGTATAATATGTAGAGATATACTGATGTGGGGGTCTGGTACAGCACTGTATAATATGTAGAGATATACTGATGTGGGGGTATGGTACAGCACTGTATAATATGTAGATATATACTTATGTGGGGGTCTAGTACAGCACTGTATAATATGTAGAGAGACACTGCTGCATGGGTCTAGTACAGCACTGTGTAATATGTAGAGATGCACTGCTGCAGGGGTCCGGTACAGCACTGTATAATATGTAGAGAGACTGCTGCATGGGTCTGGTACAGCACTGTATAATATGTAGAGATACACTGCTGCATGGGTCTGGTACAGCACTGTATAATATGAGGAGATACACTGCTGCATGGGTCTGGTACAGCACTGTATAATATGTAGAGATACACTGCTTCAGGGGTCTGGTACAGCACTGTATAATATGTAGATATATACTTATGTGGGGGTCTAGTACAGCACTGTATAATATGTAGAGAGACACTGCTGCATGGGTCTAGTACAGCACTGTGTAATATGTAGAGATACACTGCTGCAGGGGTCCGGTACAGCACTGTATAATATGTAGAGAGACTGCTGCATGGGTCTGGTACAGCACTGTATAATATGTAGAGATACACTGCTGCATGGGTCTGGTACAGCACTGTATAATATGTAGAGATACACTGCTACCAAGGTCTGTTACAGCTAATAATGTAGTCAGGTACAGACATACTGTACACACAAAATGCAGCAAGTTTTATCTAGTTAAAGGTGTCAACTGAGAGACTTTTAATTTGAAGCCTTCAGATGTGGTTCGGTGTTTTGAAATATATAATAGTATAATATGTAGAGATACACTGCTGCATGGGTCCAGTACAGCACTGTATAATATGTAGAGATACACTGCTGCAGGGGTCTAGTACAGCACTGTATAATATGTAGAGATACACTGCTGCATGGGCCTGGTACAGCACTGTGTAATATGTAGAGATACACTGCTGCATGGGCCTGGTACAGCACTGTATAATATGTAGAGATACACTGCAGCAGAGATCTGGTACAGCATGGTATAATATGTTGAGATACACTGCTGCATGGGTCTAGTACAGCACTGTATAATATGTAGAGATGCACTGCAGCATGGGTCTAGTACAGCACTGTATAATATGTAGAGAGACACTGCTGCAGGGGTCTAGTACAGCACTGTATAATATGTAGAGATGCACTGCTGCATGGGTCTAGTACAGCACTGTATAATATGTAGAGATATGCTGCAGCATGGGTCTAGTACAGCACTGTATAATATGTAGAGATGCACTGCTGCATGGGTCTAGTACAGCACTGTATAATATGTAGAGATGCACTGCTGCAGGGGTCTAGTACAGCACTGTATAATATGTAGAGATGCACTGCTGCATGGGTCTAGTACAGCACTGTATAATATGTAGAGATATGCTGCAGCATGGGTCTAGTACAGCACTGTATAATATGTAGAGATGCACTGCTGCATGGGTCTAGTACAGCACTGTATAATATGTAGAGATACACTGCTGCAGGGGTCTGGTACAGCACTGTATAATATGTAGAGATACACTGCAGCATGGGTCTAGTACAGCACTGTATAATATGTAGAGATACACTGCTGCATGGGTCTAGTACAGCACTGTATAATATGTAGAGATACACTGCTGCATGGGTCTAGTACAGCACTGTATAATATGTAGAGATGCACTGCTGCATGGGTCTAGTACAGCACTATATAATATGTAGAGAGACACTGCTGCATGGGTCTAGTACAGCACTGTATAATATGTAGAGATGCACTGCTGCATGGGTCTAGTACAGCACTGTATAATATGTAGAGATACACTGCAGCATGGGTCTAGTACAGCACTGTATAATATGTAGAGATACGCTGCTGCACGGGTCCAGTACAGCACTGTATAATATGTAGAGATGCACTGCTGCATGGGTCTAGTACAGCACTGTATAATATGTAGAGATACACTGCAGCATGGGTCTGGTACAGCA
The DNA here is from genome assembly GCA_027410445.1 of Discoglossus pictus. Taxonomy (NCBI): domain Eukaryota; kingdom Metazoa; phylum Chordata; class Amphibia; order Anura; family Alytidae; genus Discoglossus; species Discoglossus pictus. Next base: position 67,589,639 of record CM050169.1, read on the forward strand.
CTGTATAATATGTAGAGATACACTGCTGCATGAGTCTAGTACAGCACTGTATAATATGTAGAGAGACACTGCTGCATGGGTCTAGTACAGCACTGTACAATATGTAGAGAGACACTGCTGCATGGGTCCAGTACAGCACTGTATAATATGTAGAGAGACACTGCTGCAGGGGTCCAGTACAGCACTGTATAATATGTAGAGAGACACTGCTGCAGGGGTCTAGTACAGCACTGTATAATATGTAGAGATGCACTGCTGCAGTGGTCTGGTACAGCACTGTATAATATGTAGAGATGCACTGCTGCATGGGTCTGGAACAGCACTGTATAATATGTAGAGATGCACTGCTGCAGTGGTCTGGTACAGCACTGTATAATATGTAGAGATGCACTGCTGCAGAGGTCTGGTACAGCCCTGTATATAATATGTAGAGATACACTGCTGCATGGGTCTAGTACAGCACTGTATAATATGTAGAGATATGCTGCTGTGGGTGTCTAGTACAGCACTGTATAATATGTAGAGAGACACTGCAGCATGGGTCTAGTACAGCACTGTATAATATGTAGAGAGACACTGCTGCAGGGGTCTAGTACAGCACTGTATAATATGTAGAGATGCACTGCTGCAGGGGTCTGGTACAGCACTGTATAATATGTAGAGATACACTGCAGCATGGGTCTAGTACAGCACTGTATAATATGTAGAGATACACTGCAGCATGGGTCTAGTACAGCACTGTATAATATGTAGAGATATGCTGCTGTGGGTGTCTAGTACAGCACTGTATAATATGTAGAGAGACACTGCAGCATGGGTCTAGTACAGCACTGTATAATATGTAGAGAGACACTGCTGCAGGGGTCTAGTACAGCACTGTATAATATGTAGAGATGCACTGCTGCAGGGGTCTGGTACAGCACTGTATAATATGTAGAGATACACTGCAGCATGGGTCTAGTACAGCACTGTATAATATGTAGAGAGACACTGCAGCATGGGTCTAGTACAGCACTGTATAATATGTAGAGAGACACTGCAGCATGGGTCTGGTACAGCACTGTATAATATGAGGAGATACACTGCAGCATGGGTCTAGTACAGCACTGTATAATATGTAGAGAGACACTGCAGCATGGGTCTAGTACAGCACTGTATAATATGTAGAGAGACACTGCAGCATGGGTCTAGTACAGCACTGTATAATATGTAGAGAGACACTGCAGCATGGGTCTAGTACAGCACTGTATAATATGTAGAGAGACACTGCAGCATGGGTCTAGTACAGCACTGTATAATATGTAGAGAGACACTGCTGCATGGGTCTAGTACAGCACTGTATAATATGTAGAGATACACTGCTGCATGGGTCTAGTACAGCACTGTATAATATGTAGAGAGACACTGCTGCAGGGGTCTAGTACAGCACTGTATAATATGTAGAGATATGCTGCAGCATGGGTCTAGTACAGCACTGTATAATATGTAGAGAGACACTGCTGCAGGGGTCTAGTACAGCACTGTATAATATGTAGAGATATGCTGCAGCATGGGTCTAGTACAGCACTGTATAATATGTAGAGATACACTGCAGCATGGGTCTAGTACAGCACTGTATAATATGTAGAGAGACACTGCAGCATGGGTCTAGTACAGCACTGTATAATATGTAGAGATACACTGCTGCAGGGGTCTAGTACAGCACTGTATAATATGTAGAGATGCACTGCTGCAGGGGTCTAGTACAGCACTGTATAATATGTAGAGAGACACTGCAGCATGGGTCTAGTACAGCACTGTATAATATGTAGAGATACACTGCTGCAGGGGTCTAGTACAGCACTGTATAATATGTAGAGAGACACTGCTGCATGGGTCTAGTACAGCACTGTATAATATGTAGAGATACACTGCTGCAGGGGTCTAGTACAGCACTGTATAATATGTAGAGATACACTGCTGCAGGGGTCTAGTACAGCACTGTATAATATGTAGAGAGACACTGCTGCATGGGTCTAGTACAGCACTGTATAATATGTAGAGATGCACTGCTGCAGAGGTCTGGTACAGCACTGTATAATATGTAGAGATGCACTGCTGCAGGGGTCTAGTACAGCACTGTATAATATGTAGAGATGCACTGCTGCAGAGGTCTGGTACAGCACTGTATAATATGTAGAGATGCACTGCTGCAGAGGTCTGGTACAGCCCTGTATATAATATGTAGAGATACACTGCTGCAGGGGTCTAGTACAGCACTGTATAATATGTAGAGAGACACTGCTGCATGGGTCTAGTACAGCACTGTATAATATGTAGAGAGACACTGCTGCATGGGTCTAGTACAGCACTGTATAATATGTAGAGATACACTGCAGCATGGGTCTAGTACAGCACTGTATAATATGGAGAGATATGCTGCAGCATGGGTCTAGTACAGCACTGTGTAATATGGAGAGATACACTGCTGCAGGGGTCTGGTACAGCACTCTGTAATATGTAGAGATACGCTGCTGCATGGGTCTAGTACAGCACTGTGTAATATGGAGAGATACACTGCTGCATGGGTCTAGTACAGCACTGTATAATATGTAGAGATATGCTGCAGCATGGGTCTAGTACAGCACTGTGTAATATGGAGAGATACACTGCTGCAGGGGTCTGGTACAGCACTGTATAATATGTAGAGATACACTGCTGCATGGGTCTAGTACAGCACTGTGTAATATGTAGAGATATGCTGCAGCATGGGTCTAGTACAGCACTGTGTAATATGGAGAGATACACTGCTGCAGGGGTCTAGTACAGCACTGTATAATATGTAGAGATACACTGCTGCATGGGTCTGGTACAGCACTGTATAATATGAGGAGATACACTGCTGCATGGGTCTAGTACAGCACTGTATAATATGTAGAGATATGCTGCTGTGGGGGTCTGGTACAGCACTGTATAATATGTAGAGATATGCTGCTGTGGGGGTCCAGTACAGCACTGTATAATATGTAGAGATACACTGCAGCATGGGTCTAGTACAGCACTGTATAATATGTAGAGATATGCTGCTGTGGGGGTCTGGTACAGCACTGTATAATATGTAGAGATCTACTGCTGAGGGGGTCTGGTACAGCATTATATGTTATATTGCTCCGATTACCCTTCCGTCAAGCCCGTAAATGGCTAAACACGCACCACAGCTTACTTGTACCAACTTGTCGCAAAGGGCTTACTTACAAATTGTAGCACGTATTAACCAAATAATAAAGCAATCCAGCACTGTAAATGATTGGGAACACAATGGTTGACATTAGAATTAAAAGCACAACATTCTCAAACTCGCACATTTCCACAATCAAATACTTTATTTCATGTTTATTTTCCTTCAGAAGTCCTATGGGCTTCAACCTCAAAGCCCGTAGAACTTTGGAATCCAACCTCCATTTTTATTCTAAGTCCCACAGGCTTCAATAACGAATTATGGTCTTTGAGGTCATTCAAGCCCGTCCGACTTTAGACAAAAAATAAACATGAATTAAAGTATTTGAATTTGGAGATGTGCAAGCCTGAGAATGTTGTACTTTTAATCCTAATGTCACCCATTGTGTTCGCTATCATTTACAGTGCTTTACAGTGCTGTCTTGAATTCATTTTTGCATTTACAGTTCTCCAAGTTTGCAGGCTTGAAACACAAGTTAATGCCTTGCGGCCGCCATCATCTTCAAGCCCCCAAATGCTTACTGCTGCTAGCATGGTTTGCGATCATCGGGAAGGTGGGCTGACATGCGCGCTCATCCAATTGACAACAGACCCCCATAAGGCCTTAATTAACCCTATAATTCATGGTGGTCAATACAGACTCCCATAAGCACTTAATTAACCTCGTCACTCATGAAGGTCAATACAGACCCCCATAAGGCCTTAATTAACCCTATAACTCATGGTGGTCAATACAGACCCCCATAAGCACTTAATTAACCCCGTCACTCATGAAGGTCAATACAGATCCCCATAAGGCCTTAATTAACCCTATAACTCATGGTGGTCAATACAGACCCCCATAAGGCCTTAATTAACCCTATAACTCATGGTGGTCAATACAGACCCCCATAAGCACTTAATTAACCCCGTCACTCATGAAGGCCTAAACTAACCCCCCTCTACACTAATCTATTAACACTTACACTACCTACCTAAACTACCTACCCCCTAATAAACCTCCCCACCACTCTAATTACAAAAAATAAAAAAACCTACCTTACAAAAAAAAAAAACTACAGTACTGAAAAAAAAAACTACAGTACAGAAAAAAAAACTACAGTACAGAAAAAAAACAAATACATTACAACCCCCACTACAGAAAATAGTGCAAGTCCTTACAGGACCTTTACGGTCCTTTAAGAACCCGCGAGGCGGGAAATTTAAAATTGAAGTGCAGCAGGGTCACGATCGGTGCCGATCAGGGACCCCCGCTGCAGGGGGTTAATGTGGGGGGGCTGCGTGGTCCCTATGGACCCCTGCAGCAAGGGGTTTATGTGGGTACACTTCGATGGGGACCCCCAGCATAGAGGGGGTTAATTGTAGGTGCCACGGCCAGGATTGGGTAATAGTGTGCCGCGGCCCCTTTAAGGAGCCGCGGCGGGGAATTTAAAACTTTTAAATGCAGCGGGGGGCCTGATCTATGCAGATCGGGGACCCCCCTGCAATGGGTTTATGTGGGGACACTTCGGGGGTCCCGATGGGGACCCCCAGCATAGAGGGGGATTAATTGTAGGTGCCGCGGCGGGGATTGGGTAATAGTGTGCCGCGGCCCCTTTAAGTAGCCGCGGCGGGGAATTTAAAACTTTTAAATGCAGCGGGGGGCCTGATCTATGCAGATCGGGGACCCCCCCTGCAATGGGTTTATGTGGGGACACTTCGGTGGTTCCGATGGGACCCCCAGCATAGAGGGTGGGTTAATTTTTTGGGCCGCGGCCAGGATTGGCAATTAGTGTGCCCCGGCCCCTTTAAGCGTCGGGGAATTTAAAACTTTTAAATGCAGCAGGGGTCTGATCGGTGCTGATCGGGGATCCCCGCTGCAAGGGGTTAATGTGGGGGTGCTGCAGGGGTCTCGATAGAGACCCCTGCTGTCTCGGGCTGTTCCGAGGCAGCACTTAGAGGCTTTAGGATCCCTTGCGGGCACTTACGATATGCGATAATCATGCGTAGATTTAAGGCTGCGTGTGACTACGTAGCTCTCTCGGAGCCTATTCTCGGCCATTTTTTCGTAGTCATATCGCAAAGCAGGCTGCGAGAGATTCGGTACTCGCAAACAGCAGAAAACTGCCTTTTGCGAGCACCGAGAGAACTACGAGGGATAATTTAATAGGGCCCATATAAATTTAGGCATGATTCTAACCTAGGCCCTACATCATGCAAGATATCCTTGATTATCCAAGTCCCTCCCATAAGTCTCCGACGCTTACATGTAGTTCATTTTGCTCTGTTGTCATGTATTAGAAAAAACAAAAAGTCATGTGAACATGTCATAAACTTGTTACAGTAGGCAAATAAGATATTATCTTCCTTTTCACTCTCTGTTTTCTGTGAATTAGGAATGTTTGGTGGTGTCAGGAAGTGCTCTTTATACTACAATGCAGATCTGTTGGAGACAATTCTTCTGCAGGATTGTGGAATATCCGACATCTCAGACCAATTGCATTTTGCTAGCAACACTTAAAAAGTGATGTCAGAAAGGGAGCTGTTCGTTATAACAACAGATTTAAAAGTTAGAACTAGGAAGTAGCTTTTGACTTACTTTGTAGACCAGCTAGAAGATACAAGTTTGACATTTCAGTTTTATTGTAATAATAATTAATAATGTTTATATACTTACATACCCATTTATATATTTTGTCAATATATGGCTACTTATTTTCAACCTATTATGTTCAACAAATGTAATTCTATGTATCCAAAATAATGATGTACTATTTTATGTAAATCGCCTTAGATAAAAGCACTATATACAAACATAATAATCATTAAAATTATAGATAATCATTAAATAATCTTTAAAGCGAGGTGAGCCGTTAACGCATAGCACTTAGCCGATGAGTGCCGAAGGCGATCATCGCTGCAAGCCTCGTGAGGCGAGCTGTTAACGTGTAGCACTTAGCCGATGAACGCCAAAGGCGCTCATCTCTGCGAGCCTCACGTAGCGAGGCGAGCTGTTACGGCCCTAAAACTCGCAGCACAAAGGCAATGAGCGCCGAAGGCAAAGCGAGGAGAGCAGTGAAGGCAATGAAACACGCAGGACCACCAAACACTTAGTAAAAGCGGGATCGCCTTAGTCTCCAAGCACTTGACTAGATAGCAAAAATACGAGGTTAACGGCCGAACTGCAAAAATCAAAAAAACACAAAGAAAATTTTAAAAAATACAACAAAAACATCACACACAGCATGGGGGAACAGCCAGGACGTCTGTGAGTGAGTTGGAACTCGAATTTAAGGCGATTTCGCTGACTTTTGCCACTCGAAAATCGCCTAAGCGAGAAAAAAAATAGCCACTAAACCCGGACCACGCAAAACACTGCCAAATGCGTAGCACTTTCACACAGGAACGTACGAGGTACAACATACACTATTACAAATAACGGAAAATGCTTGCGAGACGCGTAACACATTAATAACATTACAAATCTACATTGGGGATTTACACAACTAAATTAACGGATTTTCCTTGTGCACGCAGCCTATTTATAATGCACAGTTAGGACATTCATTACACTTTATCATCAGGGCACCAAAACTCAAACTGTACATTGTATGCTGACGGAAAATACAAACAGATTGTTAGCTCTTCAGGCTATTGATTGCTGGATATATTAATTACAAATAGGTAAAGTATAATTATTTATTCAAGAACTAATTCATTCATTATTACTTAACTAAATATAGATAAATATATATCTCTCTTTCTGATGAGTGACGAAGGTGCTCAGAGGAGCAAAAGTAGATGAGAGGAGAAGTGCCGAAGGTCCTCAGACTAAAACACAACACAAAAGGTTTAGGGTTTTGTGTGTCAAACAACATTCAACATTCATGGCTTCAAATGTTATTGCCCCGTCATTCCTGACGGGCAAGTCGCTAGTGTATATATATATATATATATATATATATATATATATATATGGTATAGGGACACAAAATATACACAGCACTTTTATATAAAATGCACATCCTTCAAAACCGCCTTTAAAAAAGTGTCCCTCTCGGTGGGGTATATGCAAATGATAGTTAATATTTACCTGTATTTATAGTAAAGAAAGTGCTTAGAATATTTACATGTTCCTTATTAGGCTTTAGGCCCAATTACATATCCTTATTAGGCCTAAAGCCTTTAACAATAATTAGTCATTTTGCCATCAGGACTACACCCCCATCTGAGATGTTAGGAATATCTTAATAGCACAAGCTCTATTTACTAGTTGTAAACTTCTGAAACATTTAATGGCCACTGTAGTGCTCAGACAATAGGGTCTTGTTTCCTTATTTAGGGCTCCATTCAATTTGAGACATTTAAATTATTTTCATATGTAATTTTGGCCGTGGGAGCTTTTTTCAGTAATGTTATATAAGTATTCAATGCTCCACAGATGTAATATTATATATCTCACCCGACATCCATCAATGCTGTCTTGTCGGTAACATAGTAGGTGTAAAATTAAGTGTTTTCACGTAATATTACACAAAACCCAGCATTTTACTGATAGGGCACAGCTCTGGAAATCAATAAAAAAAGAGAACGTCATGATATCACATACATAGTTGTCATTGTGTGTAACGTTTGTGATGTTGGTCATGCTTTGCAAGCAGTTTGCGGCCGCGACTGCGAGCCTTGCAAATCAATGCGTGCCATCTACCACAAGGAACTTAGGCTGAAATGAGTGCCAAAGGTGCTCATTGCACTGCGAACCTCATGAAGCAAACGAGCAGTTGAGGCATGCAGGACTTAGGCTGCAATGAGCATCGAAGGCGCTCATTGCAGGGCTGGCAATGAGTGCCATACATGCACTGTCCTTCTCGCAAAAATCTGACTTTAACAAGCGAACCACGGAACTCGAAAGACCTGAAAATAACAACAAATATGCCTCAAATTAACTTACACACTCACAAACAGCACAGTGGGAGAGGCAGGGAGTCTGGAATTGAGGTTGCAAGTTAATTTGAGCCATATTTGCCATTTTTCAACGATCGAAAATCGCCTAAGCCACGAAAAAAAATGTCTGCCGAAAAAACGCAACACACCGAAAATGAGGGCAAAGGACGTAAAACTAGCTTGCAGGATGTAAAATTAGCCCATAGGATGTTAAAAGGAGCTCTAAGCAGTAACACTTAACGCAAGCCAGTAACACTTAATCCAAGTTAATAACATTTACCACAAGGCAGTAACACAACCCAAGGCAGTAACACAACCCAAGACAGTAACACTCAAGCGTGAAGCCTTTAAAGTACACAGGGTGACAGGCTTGCAATGAGCGCTGAAGGTGCTCATTGCGAGCCTGACGATGAGCACCAAAGGCGCTCATCGTGGGGCTTGCAAGGAGCGCCGAAGGTGGTCATTGCAAAGCAGGAGAGTTGCAGCTCGCATGAACACCAAAGGCGAGGGTCTCGCAATGAGGGCCAAAGGTGAGAGTAAGCATTTTGCGAATATATAAGTCAATTTACCCATACGGCTAGCCCTTCAATGGACAATGCATTGGAGGATCTGTTTCTATTCGGTATTGGTTTCCTGATATGTATTAATGCATGGCCAAATTTCTCCTTAGGACAACTAGGCAGCCACCTAGGGGCCCTTCCCTGCAAAAGGCGCTTTATTTCACACTTCAGAATGCAGTTCACAGACTCTCCACTAGGGGGGTGCCTAGAGTTACAAGAGGGAGGAAGCTGCTGTACCTAGGAATACCAGATATTCAAATCCAGCCCTCGTAATAAGTTCTGTGTTACCCTGGATGTTGTATAATGACACAAACATAATAATAAAAAGATCATATTTTTTAAATCCACATGTACCTATGGGAATGTTAAGCATCGTATTCTGATGAACTTCGATTTGGATGTCAAAAGATCAATGGGAAGGCTTGCCCTAATTTCCAAGTAAGGCTTGTTCTAGACCATTAGACCAATTAGCTCACTCGCAGTCATGAAAAAAAGGGCAAATTGAATAGCTAAGTAAAGTTACCCACAAGGGGCCTCATTCAATCGCAAGGCCGCAACTCACGGTATACAAGCCGTATGTCTGTGGGCGTGCTGCGAGCTTGAACTCTGTTACAGTTACGGATCGATTCAATTGAACAAGCCCGCAAGTTAACCACGTAATGGTATGTAGCATTTCAGAGCATGATCACAATCAATTAAGTAAGGCCTTACCTACCAATTTAGAAACAGCCAATAGAAAATTAGACCTTCATCATTACGGCAGTATTAGATGGAGGTTACATGTCAATCAATTAGCGTTTAGTGGTCCGATATGCGATTGGATTTGCAAAACCTTAAAATAATAAAAATTAATGCCAGTACTGTTCTAGTCCATATGGGTGGCCTGATATGTATTAACTCATTGATTCCTGAAATCGATATAACCCCAAAATGAAACCTAAAAAAATAATAATTTTGTATTGCCGATTTGCAAGCTTGAGACTGTTGTGCAATTAATTCTAATGTCTTTCATCGCTTTACCCGTCATTTACAGTGCAGTATTGATTTTTTATTTCCATTTACAGTGCTACGGACAGGTCTTTAACTCCCTTGCGAGTCCTGTCTGGTACCTGTAGGATTTTCTTCTACATTTGCCTGTTTACGGGTGTGAAAACATTTGCGGGAATTGTAGCAATTGAATAGCGATTTGCGATTTTAGCAATCTTTACTCTTGCGGACGTGAAAGATCAAAGGCTTAGATGGGGAGTAAGTTCCGGTTGTAACAACCGTAGGGATTTCAAGCCCTTAACACGTAGACCATTTGCAGCTCACAAAAAGACGCCAATTGAATAGCAAATTAGTTTACAGGCTCCAGTAACTTATAATTGCTCAATTGAATGAGGATCCAGGTTTACAACCTTATTAAATTGCGATTCGGTCAATTGAATAGGGCTCTATATAAGCACATAGAATATTTTTTTTAAAGAAGTTTTTAGTTAGTGAAGACCTTGCTTCTGGATAGAAGTTCACTGACTAAAAACTTCTGTAAAAGAAATATGCTCTGTGCTTATATAGAGCCCTATTCAATTGGCTGAATCGCAATTTAATAAGGCTGTTAGTGGCGTAACTTTACCAAATAGGGAATTGAATGAGGCCCTTAGTAATTAGCATTAAAATCAGTATTTGAGAAAAAAATAATTGGAGCTTAAACAACCATAATCTGACTTTAGCTGATTAATATACCAAATCAACAGCCTTATTAAATTCCAGCCTCGTAGATAAGAGGCTTCTACTTAAACCCAACGTGATGCAAAATTTCTCAAAGTTACGACGCTATTAAATTAGCCCTGCTGCGAGCAACGTGTGAGCTACACAGCAGGGCCGTCTGTATGAACACTGCGATAAAGTATATGAGGAGTGACAGCTTGCGAGATGATCTCGAAGGCTCCCACACCTCATCAATTAGTGCAGGGGTCCTAAATGGGACCTCCGCGGCAGTCCCCCACATAAGCCCTGCCGTGGGGGGTACTCCAACTACCCACCCGGCACCTAAAATTAACCCCCTCTATGCGGGGTTCCCCGCCGCGGCTCCTTAAAGGACCCGCGGCACACTATTAACAATCCCAGCTGCAGCAAATAAAATTAACCCCCGAAGTGTCCCCACATTAACCCCTTGCAGCGCGGGTCCCTGATCAGCATAGATCAGGCCCCCGCTGCATTTAAAAAATTGTAATTCCCCGCCGCGGCTCCTTAAAGGGCCCGCGGTACAGTATTAATAATCCCGGCTGCGGCACCTAAAATGAACCCCCCTCTATGCTGGGGGTCATCGGGACCCCCGAAGTGTCCCCACATTAACCCCTTGTTGCAGGGGTCCATAGGGACCCCAGCAGCCCCCCCACATTAACCCCTTGCACCGGGGGTACCTGAATCGGCACCGATCGTGACCCCGCTGCATTTACATTTTTAAAAGGCCCGCCTCGCGATTCCTTACAGGACAGTAAAGGTTCTCTCACTAAAAAATATTAACCCCAGGCAACTAAAATTAACCTCATAGCTCATGGGGGTCAATACAGACCCCCATAAGCATTTAATTAACCCCATAACTCATGGGGGTCAATACAGATCCTCATAAGCACAATAATTAACCCTATAACTCATGGGGGTCTCTGCAGACCCCCATAAGCCAATAATCAACCCTATAACTCATGGGGGTCAATACAGACCCCCATAAGCACTTAATTAACCCTATAATAAAGAGGGGTCAATACAGACCCCCAAAAGCTCTTAATTAATCCTGTCACTCATGGGGGTCAATACAGACCCCCATAAGCCCTTAATTAACCCTGTCACTCATGGGAGTCAATACAGACCCACATAAGCCAATAATTAACCCTATAACTCATGGGGGTCAATACAGACCCCCATAAGGCCTTAATTAACCCTATAACTCATGGGGGTCAATACAGACCCCCATAAGCCCTTAATTAACTCTGTCACTCATGCGGATCAATACAGACCCCCATGAGCTCTTAATTAACCCTGTCACTCATGGGGGTCAATACAGACCCCCATAAGCCTCTATTTAACACCTACCTTACAGAAAATACAAAATCCTAAGTCACCAAAAATAAAAAAACCTTCATTACAGAAAATAAAAAAATACATTACAACCCCCCCCACTACAGAAAAAAGGAAAGACAGACATACACAATACAATACATACAATACATTACAACACATTACAATACATTACATACAATACAAAAAAGGAAAGACAGACATACACAATACAATACATACAATACATTACAACACATTACAATACATTACATACAATACATTACATACAATACATTACATACAATAAATTACATAAAATACCCCCTATCTATCAAACATACAATCTATTTAATATACAATAAATCCTAACTATATCAAATGCATCCCCCTATCTATCTAATATACAATACATCCTAACTACATCCAGAAACCCTAATACTAAGCTAAAATAAAATAATTAAAATCCTAACTACATACACAAACCCTAATTCTAAGCTAAAATAAAATAATTAAGACCACTTACCTTTGAGATGTCCCTTCAGATCACCAACATAGGGGTAAAACAACAAAAACAAATTAGTACAACACATTAACATAAAATAAATAAACATTATACATATTCTAAATATTCTACTCACCTTTCCAGCATGTCCTGTCCTTCTTCTTTTCTTCTCCGGCGCGGCCCTGTTAAAAAAAACACATTACTACAACATATACACCAAAAATAAAATAAAAATATAAACATATAAATATACATTCAACTTACCTCCCTGCGATGTCCCCTGCCGCCTCCTCTTCAGTCCCGGCTGGGCCCTGGAACCATCAGCGCTCTAAAAAAAAAGAGCCTTTTCCGGAAGGAAATTGGCAATGGAGGCTTTTGATTGGCTGAAAAAGCTGTTTATCAATTTCAGCCAATCCAAAGTGGTCAATGTGTGAGCCAATCAGGATGGGATACACCCCAAAATCCCACCCTAATTGGATAACGCACCTGTCAATCTTTATTTGAACCAATCACAAGGCGCAGATGCCTTCAGCCAATCACAATAAGATACACCCCCACGGAGTGATTGGGTGAAGACATCTGCGCATTCTCGTTGGCTGTTGTCAGCCAATGATAGACTGCTTTTTCAGCCAATCAGAAGCCGCCATTGCCAATTTCCTTCCGGAAAAGGCTCTGGGAGGCTCATTAGCGTCGGGGAGGTCTGCGAGTGCAGACCTCTGTTAGTTTTTGGTTTTTTTTTAGCGCGGATGGTTCTAGGGCCTAGCCGGGGCTGAAGAGGTGGAGGCCGGGGACATCGCGGGGAGGTAAGTTGAATGTATATTTATATGTTTATAGTTTTATTAAATATTTTGTGTATCTGTTGTAGTCACGTAATGTGTTTTTTTTTTAACAGGGTCGAGCCGGAGAAGAAAAGAAGAAGGACGGGACATACTTGAAAGGTGAGTAGAATATTTAGAATGTGCATAATGCTTATTTATTTTATGTTAATGTGTTGTACTAATTATTTTTTTTGTTTTACCTCTAGGTTGGTGATCTGAAGGGACATCTCAAAGGTAAGTTGTCTTAATTATTTTATTTTAGCTTAGAATTAGGGTTTGTGTATGTAGCTAGGATTTTAATTATTTTAGCTTAGAATTAGGGTTTGTGTATGCAGTTAGGATTTCAATTATTTTATTTTAGCTTAGAATTAGGGTTTGTGTATGTAGTTAGGATTATAGTTATTTTATTTTAGCTTAGTATTAGGGTTTCTGGATGTAGTTAGGATGTATTGTATATTAGATAGATAGGGGGATGTATTTGATATAGTTAGGATTTATTGTATATCAAATAGATTGTATGTTAGATAGATAGGGGGTATTTTAATTGTATTGTATGTAATGTATTGTACGGTATGTAATGTATTGTAATGTATTGTATGTATTGTATTGTATGTATTGTATTGTGTATGTCTGTCTTTTCAGGTGTGTAATTTATTTTATTTATTTATTTATTTGTATTTTTTTATTTTTTGTAATGTAGGTTTTTTATTTTTGGTCTCTTAGGTTTTTTTATTTTCTGTAATGTAGTTTTTTTATCATTTGTAACTTAGGTTTTTTATTTTCTGTAATGTAGTTTTTTTATTTTTGGTGACTTAGGCTTTTTTTTTCTGTAATGTAGTTTTTTTAAATTTTGGTGACAGTTTTTTTTATTTTCTGTAAGGTAGGTGTTTTTTATTTTTTGTAATTAGAGTGGTGGGGGTTATTATGGGGTAGGTAGTGTAGGTAGGTAGTGTAAGTGTTAATAGATTAGTGTAGAGGGGGGTTAGTTTAGATGTAATGGTTTATTGGGGGTTATAGTGTAGTGTTTGTAGTTAGTGTCATGATGGTCCTTGTGGACCGTCATGGCACTTAGGTGGTTGATGTTAGGGTTTTAACAGCCCCATAAGGGTCATAATATACCCTTATGGGACGGATGGGGTTAAATAGAGGCTTATGGGGGTCTGTATTAACACCCATGAGTGACAGGGTTAATTAAGGGCTTATGGGTGTCTGTATTGACCCCCATGAGTTATAGAGTCAATTAAGGCCTTATAGGGGTCTGTATTGACCCCCATGAGTTATAGGGTTAATTATTGGCTTATGGGGGTCTGTATTGACGCCCATGAGTTATAGGGTTAATTAAGGCCTTATGGGGGTCTGTATTGACCCCCATGAGTGACAGGGTTAATTAAGGGCTTATGATGATCTTTATTAACCCCTATGAGTGACAGGGTTAATTAAGGTTTATGGAGGTCTGTATTGACCACCATGAGTTATAGGGTTAATTAAGGCCTTATGGGGGTCTGTATTGACCCCCATGAGTTATAGGGTTAATTATTGGCTTATGGGAGTCTGTATTGACCACCATGAGTTATAGGGTTCATTATTGTGCTTATGGGGGTCTGTATTGACCCCCATGAGTTATAGGGTTAATTATTGTGCTTATGGGGATCTGTATTGACCCCCATGAGTTATAGGGTTAATTAAGTGCTTATGGGGGTCTGTATTGACCCCCATGAGTTATAGGGTTAATTAAGGCCTTATGGGTGTCTGTATTGACCCCCATGAGTTATAGGGTAATTATTGTGCTTATGGGGATCAGTATTGACCTCCATGAGTTATGGGGTTAATTAAAGTTGCCTGGGGTTAATATATTTTAGTGCAAGTCCTTTCAGAACCTTGACGGTCCTTTAAGGACCCGCAAGCCGGGAAATAAAAAAATGTAAATGCAGCGGGGTCCCAATCGGTGCCGATCAGGGACCCCCGCTGCAAGGGTTAATGTGGGGGGCTGTGGGGGTCCCTATGGACCCTTGCAGCAAGGGGTTAATGTTGGTACACTTCGGGGGCCTGATGGGGACCCCCAGCATAGAGGGGGGTTAATTTTTAGGTGTCGCGGCCGGGATTATTAATAGTGTGCCGCGGGCCCTTTAAGGAGAAATGGAGCGGGGGCCTGATCTTTGCCGATTGTAGACCCCCTCTGCAAGGGGTTAATGTGGAGGGGCTGCAGGTGGTACCCACTTTATCAATTGTAACATAAATATTGTATCTGGACTATTTCAATTCTATTATACAATGTAGTATTAAAATTGGCAGCTATACTGTACCCAAAATTGTTAGCAAGGAAACCCTTGTCTGGGTAGGACTGCTCCTTAGGTTGGTTAGAAGTAATCGCCTTATGTCTTCTTTTTAGGAAGAATTTGTAGTAAAGATATAGAGATATAGATATAGAGGATAATTACAAAGAAAATACAAAGATTACGTCAGAGAGCGACAGACAAAAAAGCCGAGAGCGCAACAGACTAAATAAGCCACGAGCCTCTCTTTGTCCTAATAGATAAACCCTTTCTTTTTCACCCACTCCCCATCACCGGACTGATTTCCACCAATTGTGATAGCCTCCTACCTTATTTGTATGTACATGCATAATTATAATGCATATATATGGTGGAATGGTATTGGACGTTCAACCAGCAAGAGAGCAGTCTTGTTCCATTTTTAAAAATGAAATGATACGTTATATTCGTATGACCTTTGGTCTAGATATTTCGGCCACATATTTTGGGTTATTGAATTACCCATTGTGTGTTACCTGCATTGATAATCTATGGTTAAAACTATGAGTAATAGGAGAAATTAGAAACATACTGTTCTGTGTTCTTTCTCAAGGTTTCATCTGAAATTATCTGGCATTACTCTGAAATATTTGTGTATGAAACCACAATGATTAACTCTTCATATGAAAAATGAGCACACAATAAGTGTATATGTATTTACAGTGGTAACAACAAAACCAGCCAAAACAATGATATAAAGTAGACAAAATATATATAATGCATATATATAATACATGCTAATATTTTACTTGCCTTTGCAGCTGCTGCTTGGCATTGAGCACCATTACCTGGATGGTTGTCCACAAGCACTTCCAAATCCCTTTCAATATCTGATACTCCTAGATTTGTTCTATTAACATTATAAATTATATAATGCATCACTTTACATTTACTGCCCATTCTGATATAAGTGCATAATTTAACATTTATTTGTATTAAATCTCTTCTGCCCATTCTTCTTAAGTAAGTCCTTTTGAGTGAAAGTGCATCATTTTCCGATTTAATTACCTTGTACAACTTATTGTCAACAGTAAGTATGGAGACAATGCTCTATATTATACTGTAATCCAGGCATTCTTCTAAGTCATTAATAGATATGTTTAAAGGAGAAGACCTAATACACAATTTGTCTGAACTCCCTGATACAACCTGCCCATCTTGAGTGACCGGAGAGCTTCATTGAGCTATACAAGGCCCTTCAACACAATATAGTAGCGATTCAGAAGAAGAAATAAGCATTAGACAATGCAATTTACTGTGATAATGAGCAAGTAGTATTTGATATTTTCAGATTTTAATGTGTTCATTTTTTAATTGCTATAAAGTCTCTCAAGAGTTTTTCAATAGTCCCTGTTACTACAGCTCCAAGTTCCATTTTGGCTTAATTATAGCTTAATTGTATGTTTGAACAAATTGATTGAGAGGTAAAGACTCTCTGTAACAAATGTAACTGCTTTCACTACAATTGAAACTAATAAAACTTCAAGCAATTGTGAGACTTGGCAAGGCACAAAAAGAAGCAAAGTAACAAGACTTGCACAGTCGAAAGCAGCGGTAGTCAACCTGGTCCCTACCGCCCACTAGCAGGCGATTCAAGCTCTCATGGTCTGCTGCAGGATAATGGCTAGATGGTATCGCTGATGAGTGACGTCAGACGCCGGAGACCTGCGGGACCACACTTGGCTGGTTGGAGAGCTGGTGGGAGCCTAGGGACAGCAGTCCGGACCGGATCACTATCTAGTAAGTACAGGGCAAAACATAGCAAAACATAGCTATGGTCATATGATTTATGTAACCAGAAATAAGAGAAGGTAAAGTGAGTTACTGCGGCACCGGTGGGCAGGAAGGAAATGTTACCATCAAAAGTTGGCGGTAGGTAATAAAAGGTTGACGACCCCTGCAATAAACCGGTAGCAATGTTTATGGTGTATCAAACATCTTGGTACTAGTCCCAGAATTCTTCACCTTAAAGTCCTTTTTTGCCACTATTGTAATTAAAGACAAAGAGTCAGTGGTTTTGAATGAAGAATTTATTTAATCACATGAGTACTGGCTGGAATCAATTTTGTGATACCCGAAGAAGTGTTCTGCTTCATTATTTAGCCAAGACTAGCTATTACCAACCTTACCACCTAGTGACCACCAGTACTGGCATGCACATAATTGGAAAGATCTGAGACTGTTTGCGTCTTTCAATAGTGTCCGACTCTCCGTGACCACACCATGCTGATCCACTCAGTATTCCTGGCAGAGATACTGGAGAGGGTTGCCAGTTCTTTCTCTAGTGGGCCACAGTATACAGCTCCTGGTGTTCCTAGGTGGACTCCCATTCAAGTACTGACCAGGCCCAACCCTGCTTGGCTTAAAGGTGGTGTGATCTCTTGGCTCCCTGACCAGAATCAAACCTAGGTTGCAGCAGTGCAGACACCAAAGCCTAGCCACTCGACCACCAGGGAACCTGCTACATTTATTTGCCTTGTTTTCTTCACTCTATCTATAATAGGGACTGAGCTAGTTTTGAGCCTTCAACAAAGATTAAACCTTCCAGTCAGGAGGCACTCCATGGTGGGCCACAGGAGTGCATCTACCCTCTCTTACCCTTTCTGGACCAATTTGAGATTGTTCAGTTGCTATCATTTAGAAGTGACAACTGCAGTAGAGACTTATACAGTATTTTAATCAAGTGCAGCCTTGTTTACATGATAATAAAGTTAAGACAAAGTGTAAGTCTGAATACACATTCCAATGTTTTAATTTATTACAGGAAGCAATTTAACATTCAAAATTCAGCTAGAAAAACTTAATTTTTTTTTAAATTCAATACTATTTCCACATATATTGTTGAGATCTAAATAACTCTGAAGGGCAATTTTTACCACGTTTGTGCCTCTTTAAAGTGGTTGTAATTTACACAGCAGAATATTGGCAAATATACATATATATAAATTACCAGAACAAATTAAAACCCTAAAGAAAGATAATTGGGATAAATATTTCCCAATTGTACGCCTAAGCGCTTAGTATACTCAAATATGCTAATAAAAATCTCTTTTAGTCCAATACAAAT
This sequence comes from Discoglossus pictus, assembly GCA_027410445.1. Classification (NCBI taxonomy): domain Eukaryota; kingdom Metazoa; phylum Chordata; class Amphibia; order Anura; family Alytidae; genus Discoglossus; species Discoglossus pictus. Next base: position 67,608,076 of record CM050169.1, read on the forward strand.
GGGTGTCCTCTTAACTTAATTTCTTTGTTGGTGATTTTCTTGATAAGATTTTGAACAGCTCTTTTGTATTAGTCTGAGAGTTGGTTCAGTGGTCGCAGGATGCTGCTTCTCTTTGTACACCGGACACAGAGGTGTATCTTCAGTATATAAAAAGGAAAAGAGGCGGGGGGGGGGAGCGCAATAGACACTCCTAGTGCAGATTATTCCACAGGACTAGATGATGGTAAATAATTATAGCTCTACAGGTTCGTCTATCACCTGTAGTATCCTCAAAAATATGAGGTATTCACGTCATAAATAACTGATGTATAGGGACCCCGGACCTCAGGTTTTCATGTGTTCTCCGTCCTTTGTTTTTAATTCTGCTCCGATGTTGTTCTTTAGGTGTAGTGTTTATATCAAAAGTATGTGTTGTGTCAGATATCCTGACAATTTTATCGATATAATGCTACCTCTATATATGTATGGTGGTTCAATCCCACAATGAAGTCAAAAAGACAACCAATTTCATAAAAATATATTTGTTTATTATAACATTGGCAATATAACAATATGTTGAATTGGTTGTACAAATACAAGAAAATATGACACTCAAAAATGGAACGTATATGGGTATGTTGTGAATAGGGAAATTTGTGTATGTGTGTGGTGGATGAATCAAACGCGTTTCACTGCTTACTGATGCAGCTTCTTCACTGATAAATTTTCCTGGTTTTAAGCTGATCACTTTCTCTCCAGGACGAATTTGGCGTGATGCTGCTTGTTAGCACTATTTTAAAATGGATTAAGAATTTTGAGATAGTGCTAACAAGCAGCAGCATCACGCCAAATTTGTCCGGGATACTCATATTTTTGAGGATACTACAGGTGAGAGACGAACCTGTAGATCTATAATTATTTACCATCATCTAGTCCCGTGGAATAATCTGCACTAGGAGTGTCTATTGCGCTTTCTCCTCTCTCCCTTGTTTCAAATGAAAACCCTGCTAATTAATAGCACTGAGTGCATAGTAGTCTGCCGAATAGCAAATGTACTTTTCCAAACGTAAGAAAATCTCTAAGAACACCTAAAACCAACAGATATCTTGAAATAAGGGTTCCCTGGTGGTTCAGTGATTAGGATTTGGTGCTTTCACCACTGTGACCTGGGTTTGATTCCAGTCAAGGAACCAAGGTCATACCACCCTGGTCAGTACTTGGATGGGAGACCACCTAGGAATTCCAGGAGTTGTATGCTGTGGCCCACTGGAGAAGGAACTGGCAACCCACTGACAAGAAAAACAATTGGATGAGCATAACCATAAAAATTATCCATGGGTGTGGTGTCATGGAGAGTTGGACACAACTGAACAACCCAGCAAAATCTTGAGCTATCTTATAAAACTGACACTACACAGGAGGCCATGATCCTCTATTTGTTTTAATATTTCAAATGTTACCTCGTAATTCCATAACCCAAAGTACAATATGCACATACTATATACCCCTTTACCCTTCTGGATTGTTACCTTATTGTAGTGAAGTGGCTTGTGTATCTCAATGAAGCTGTGAGCTATACCATGTAGGGTCACCTAAAATGGGATGGTCATAGCAAAGAGGTCAGACAAAACACAGTCCACTGTAGATGAAACTGGTAACCCACTCCAGTATATTTGCCAAGAAAACCTTCTGGATTGGAACAATCAAACACATGCGCCTGGCGTGCTGCAGTCCATAGGCTCACAGAGAGTCGGACACAACTGAACAACAAAAATATTCCCCTTTCTTGTCAATAAATATAACTCAGTATTATGTGTCTTATTATGTTTCACCATTATAGTTGTTAGAACACAATAGCTCACAACCTGACTAATGCCTCAAATAACGTGAAATTAGAAGTTATCTTCACTTTCCTCTTCCTTTCTCTCTCAGTGTGTCACCTGTAGTCATTTAACAGGAAGTTGAATTAATTTCAAAGAGAATTCAAAATTGACTTTACATTATACTAGCAGTTTTTCTCTACGGTAAATAATTTGTAATATATTTCAAATTGATTTCCCTGCTCCTGTAAGGATGGGTGAGGAGTGGAAATGCCAGATATATATTCAAACTATTTTGACTGGCTTTGTATTAAAGGTTGTTACAAACCACCATGTGCCAATCAGGACTGTGTGAAGGATTCTCTTTGCACTGGGCCTCTAGGCTAAGGGACTCATTGTATAGGGAGTACCATGTTCAACTCTTGGTATATCACTCTACTGGTGGTACCATGTTCAGCTTTGGGTATGTAACTGTGCTCGTTGTACCATGTTCAGCTCTGGGTATATCACTGTACTGGTGGTACCATGTCCAACTCTTGATATATCACTCTACTTGTGGTACCATGTTCAGCTCTAGGTATATTCCCTGTATTGGTAGTACCATGTTCAGCTCTGGGTATATTCCCTGTACTGGTCATGCCATGATCAGCTCTGGGTATATCACTGTACTGGTGGTACCATGTTCAGCTCTGGGTATATCCCCTGTACTGGTGGTACCATGTTCAGCTCTGGGTATATTCCTTGTACTAGTGATGCCATGATCAGCTCTGGGTATATCACTGTACTGGTGGTACCATGTTCAGCTCTGGGTATATTCCCTGTGCTGGTGGTACTATGTTCAGCTCTGGGTATATTCCCTGTACTCATGGTACCATGTTCAGCTCTTGGTATATCACTGTACTGGTGATGCCATGATCAGCTCTTGGTATATCACTGTACTGGTGGTACCATGTTCAGCTCTGGGTATATCACTGTACTGGTGGCACCATCTTCAGCTCTTGGTATATCACTGTACTGGTCATGCCATGATCAGCTCTGGGTATATCACTGTACTGGTGGTACCATGTTCTGCTCTGGGTATATCCCCTGTACTGGTGGTACCATGTTCAGCTCTGGGTATATTCCTTGTACTGGTGATGCCATGATCAGCTCTGGGTATATCACTGTACTGGTGGTACCATGTTCAGCTCTGGGTATATTCCCTGTGCTGGTGGTACCATGTTCAGCTCTGGGTATATTCCCTGTACTCATGGTACCATGTTCAGCTCTTGGTATATCACTGTACTGGTGATGCCATGATCAGCTCTTGGTATATCACTGTACTGGTGGTACCATGTTCAGCTCTGGGTATATCACTGTACTGGTGGCACCATCTTCAGCTCTTGGTATATCACTGTAGTGGTGATGCCATGATCAGCTCTGAGTACATAACTGTACTGGTGGTACCATGTTCAGCTCTGGGTATATCACTCTACTGGTGGTACCATGTTCAGCTCTAGGTATATCACTTTACTGGTGGTACCATCACCAATTCTGGTATATCGCTGTACTGGTGGTACCATGATCAGCTCTGGTTATACTTCCTGTACTGGTGGTACCATGTTCAGCTCTGGGTATATCACTATACTGATGGTACCATGATCAGCTCTGGGTATATCCCCTGTACTGTTGGTACCATGTTCAGCTCTGGGTATATTCCCTGTACTGGTGATGCCATGATCAGCTCTGGGTATATCACTGTAGTGGTGGTACCATGTTCAGCTCTGGGTATATTCCCTGTACTCATGGTACCATGTTCAGCTCTGGATATGTCACTGTACTGGTGATGCCATGATCAGCTCTTGGTATATCACTGTAGTGGTGGTACCATGTTCAGCTCTGGTTATATTCCCTGTACCGATGGTACCATGATCAGCTCTGGTTATATTCCCTTTACTGGTAGTACCATGACCAGCTCTGGGTATATCACTTTACTGGTGGTACCATGATCAGCTCTGGGTATATCACTGTACTGGTGGCACCATCTTCAGCTCTGGGTACATAACTGTACTGGTGGTACCATCTTCAGCTCTGGGTATATCACTCTACTGGTGGTACCATGTTCAGCTCTAGGTATATCACTTTACTGGTGGTACCATCTCCAGTTCTGGTATATCACTGTACTGGTGGTACCATGATCAGCTCTGGTTATATTTCCTGTACTGGTGGTACCATGTCCAGCTCTTGGTATATTCCCTGTACTGGTGATACCATTTTCAGTTTTGGGTATATTCCCTGTACTGGTGGTACCATGTTCAGCTCTGGGTATATCACTATACTGATGGTACCATGATCAGCTCTGGGTATATTCCCTGTATTGGTGGTACCATGCTCATCTCTGGGTATATCACTATATTGGTGGTACCATGATTAGCTCTGGGTATATCACTGTACTGGTGGTACTATGTTCAGCTCTGGGTATATTCCTTGTACTGGTGATGCCATGATCAGCTCTGGGTATATCACTGTACTGGTGGTACCATGTTCAGCTCTGGGTATATTCCCTGTGCTGGTGGTACCATGTTCAGCTCTGGGTATATTCCCTGTACTCATGGTACCATGTTCAGCTCTTGGTATATCACTGTACTGGTGGTACCATGTTCAGCTCTGGGTATATCACTGTAGTGGTGGTACCATGTTCAGCTCTGGGTATATCACTGTAGTGGTGGTACCATGTTCAGCTCTGGGTATATTCCCTGTACCGATGATACCATGATCAGCTCTGGTTATATTACCTGTACTGGTAGTACCATGACCAGCTCTGGGTATATCCCTTTACTGGTGGTACCATGATCAGCTCTGGGTATATCATTGTACTGGTGGCACCATCTTCAGCTCTTGGTATATCACTGTACTGATGGTACCATGTTCAGCTCTGGGTATATTCCCTGTACTGGTGGCACCATGTACAGCCCTCTGTATATCACTGTAGTGGTGATGCCATGATCAGCTTTGGGTACATAACTGTACTGGTGGTACCATCTTCAGCACTGGGTATATCACTCTACTGGTGGTACCATGTTCAGCTCTAGGTATATCACTTTACTGGTGGTACCATCTCCAGTTCTGGTATATCGCTGTACTGGTGGTACCATGATCAGCTCTGGTTATATTTCCTGTACTGGTGGTACCATGTTCAGCTCTGGGTATATCACTGTACTGGTGGTACCATGGTCAGCTCTGGGTATATCACTATACTGATGGTACCATGATCAGCTCTGGGTATATTCCCTGTATTGGTGGTACCATGCTCAGCTCTGGGTATATCACTATATTGGTGGTACCATGTTCAGCTCTGGGTATATCACTGTACTGGTGGTACCATGATTAGCTCTGGGTATATCACTGTACTGGTGGTACCATAATCAGCTCTGGGTATATCACTGTACTGGTGGTACCATGTTCAGCTCTGAGTATATCACTGTACTGGGGGTACCATGGTCAGCTCGGAGTATATCACTGTACTGGTCGTACCATGATCAGCTCTGGGTATATTCACTACCATGATCAGCTCTGGATATATTACTGTACTGGTCGTACCATGATCAGCTCTGGGTATATCAATGTACTGGTGGTACCATGGTCAGCTCGGAGTATATCACTGTACTGGTGGTACCATGATCAGCTCTGGGTATATTCACTACCATGATCAGCTCTGGATATATCACTGTAGTGGTAGTACCATGACCAGCTCTGGGTATATCACTTTACTGGTGGTACCATGATCAGCTCTGGGTATATCATTGTACTGGTGGCACCATCTTCAGCTCTTGGTATATCACTGTACTGGTGGTACCATGTTCAGCTCTGGGGATAACACTGTACTGGTGGTACCATGTTCACATCTGGATATATTCCCTGTACTGGTGGCACCATGTACAGCCCTCTGTATATCACTGTAGTGGTGATGCCATGATCAGCTCTGGGTACATAACTGTACTGGTGGTACCATCTTCAGCTCTGGGTATATCACTCTACTGGTGGTACCATGTTCAGCTCTAGGTATATCACTTTACTGGTGGTACCATCTCCAGTTTTGGTATATCGCTGTACTGGTGGTACCATGATCAGCTCTGGTTATATTTCCTGTACTGGTGGTACCATGTTCAGCTCTGGGTATATCACTGTACTGATGGTACCATGATCAGCTCTGGGTATATTCCCTGTAGTGTTGGTACCATGTTCAGCTCTGGGTATATTCCCTGTACTGGTGATGCCATGATCAGCTCTGGGTATATCACTGTAGTGGTGGTACCATGTTCAGCTCTTCGTATATTCCCTGTACTCATGGTACCATGTTCAGCTCTGGATATATCACTGTACTGGTGATGCCATGATCAGCTCTTGGTATATCACTGTACTGGTGGTACCATGATCAGCTCTGGTTATATTTCCTGTACTGGTGGTACCATGTTCAGCTCTGGGTATATCACTGTACTGGTGGTACCATGTTCAGCTCTGGGTATATCACTATACTGATGGTACCATGATCAGCTCTGGGTATATTCCCTGTATTGGTGGTACCATGCTCAGCTCTGGGTATATCACTATATTGGTGGTACCATGATTAGCTCTGGGTATATCACTGTACTGGTGGTGCCATGATCAGCTCTGGGTATATCACTGTACTGGTGGTACCATGATCAGCTCTGGATATATCACTGTACTGGCAGTCCCATGTTCAGCTCTGGATATATTCCATGTATTGGTGGTGCCATGTTCAGCTCTTAGTATATCACTGTATTGGTGGTGCCATGTTCAGGTCTGGGTATATCACTGTACTGGTGGTACCATGATTAGCTCTGGGTATATCACTGTACTGGTGGTACCATAATCAGCTCTGGGTATATCACTGTACTGGTGGTACCATGTTCAGCTCGGAGTATATCACTGTACTGGGGGTACCATGTTCATCTCTGGGTATATCACTGTACTGGTCGTACCATGATCAGCTCTGGGTATATCAATCTACTGGTGGTACCATGGTCAGCTCGGAGTATATCACTGTACTGGTCGTACCATGATCAGCTCTGGGTATATTCACTACCATGATCAGCTCTGGATATATCACTGTACTGGTCATACCATGATCAGCTCTGGGTATATCAATGTACTGGTGGTACCATGGTCAGCTCCGAGTATATCACTATACTGGTGGCACCATCTTCAGCTCTTGGTATATCACTGTACTGGTGGTACCATGTTCAGCTCTGGGGATAACACTGTACCGGTGGTACCATGTTCAGCTCTGGGTATATTCCCTGTACTGGTGGCACCATGTACAGCGCTCTGTATATCACTGTAGTGGTGATGCCATGATCAGCTCTGGGTACATAACTCTACTGGTGGTACCATCTTCAGCTCTGGGTATATCACTCTACTGGTGGTACCATGTTCAGCTCTAGGTATATCACTTAACTGGTGGTACCATCTCCAGTTCTGGTATATCGCTGTACTGGTGGTACCATGATCAGCTCTGGTTATATTTCCTGTACTGGTGGTACCATGTTCAGCTCTGGGTATATCACTCTACTGGTGGTACCATGTTCAGCTCTGGGTATATCACTATACTGATGGTACCATGATCAGCTCTGGGTATATTCCCTGTACTGTTGGTACCATGTTCAGCTCTGGGTATGTCACTATATTGGTGGTACCATGGTTAGCTCTGGGTATATCACTGTACTGGTGGTACCATGATCAGCTCTGGGTATATCACTGTACTGGTGGTACCATGATCAGCTCTGGATATATCATTGTACTGGCGGTCCCATGTTCAGCTCTGGATATATTCCATGTATTGGTGGTGCCATGTTCAGCTCTTAGTATATCACTGTATTGGTGGTGCCATGTTCAGCTCTGGGTATATCACTGTACTGGTGGTACCATGGTCAGCTCGGAGTATATCACTGTACTGGTCGTACCATGATCAGCCCTGGGTATATTCACTACCATGATCAGCTCTGGATATATCACTGTAGTGGTCGTACTATGATCAGCTCTGGGTATATTCCGTGTACTGGAGGTACCATGTTCAGCTCTGGGTATATTCCCTGCTCTGGTGGTACCATGTTCCGCTCTGGGTATATCACTGTACTAGTGGTACCATGGTCAGCTCTGGGTATATCACTGTACTGATGGTACCATGTTCCCTCTGTGCATATATCACTGTACTGGTGGTACCATGATCAGCTCTGGTTATATTTCCTGTACTGGTGGTACCATGATCAGCTCTGGGTATATCACTGTGCTGGTGGTACCATGTTCAGCTCTTGGTATATTCACTGTACTGGTAGTATTATGATCAGCTCTGGGTATATCACTGTACTGGTGGTACCATGATCAGCACTGGGTATATCACTGTACTGGTGGTACCATGTTCAGCTCAGAGTATATCACTGTACTGGTCGTACCATGATCAGCTCTGGGTATATTCCCTGTATTGGTGGTACCATGTTCAGCTCTGGGTATATCACTGTACTAGTGGTACCATGGTCAGCTCTGGGTATATCACTGTACTGGTGGTACCGTCTTCAGCTCTGGGTATATCACTCTACTGGTGGTACCATGTTCAGCTCTAGGTATATCACTTTACTGGTGGTACCATCTCCAGTTCTGGTATATCGCTGTACTGGTGGTACCATGATCAGCTCTGGTTATATTTCCTGTACTGGTGGTACCATGTTCAGCTCTGGGTATATCACTGTACTGGTGGTACCATGTTCAGCTCTGGGTATATCACTATACTGATGGTACCATGATCAGCTCTGGGTATATTCCCTGTACTGTTGGTACCATGTTCAGCTCTGGGTATATTCCCTGTACTGGTGATGCCATGATCAGCTCTGGGTATATCACTGTGGTGGTGGTACCATGTTCAGCTCTTCGTATATTCCCTGTACTCATGGTACCATGTTCAGCTCTGGATATATCACTGTACTGGTGATGCCATGATCAGCTCTTGGTATATCACTGTACTGGTGGTACCATGATCAGCTCTAGTTATATTTCCTGTACTGGTGGTACCATGTTCAGCTCTGGGTATATCACTGTACTGGTGGTACCATGTTCAGCTCTGGGTATATAACTATACTGATGGTACCATGATCAGCTCTGGGTATATTCCCTGTATTGGTGGTACCATGCTCAGCTCTGGGTATATCACTATATTGGTGGTACCATGGTTAGCTCTGGGTATATCACTGTACTGGTGGTACCATGATCAGCTCTGGGTATATCACTGTACTGGTGGTACCATGATCAGCTCTGGATATATCACTGTACTGGCGGTCCCATGTTCAGCTCTGGATATATTCCATGTATTGGTGGTGCCATGTTCAGCTCTTAGTATATCACTGTATTGGTGGTGCCATGTTCAGCTCTGGGTATATCACTGTACTGGTGGTACCATGGTCAGCTCGGAGTATATCACTGTACTGGTCGTACCATGATCAGCCCTGGGTATATTCACTACCATGATCAGCTCTGGATATATCACTGTAGTGGTCGTACCATGATCAGCTCTGGGTATATTCCGTGTACTGGTGGTACCATGTTCAGCTCTGGGTATATTCCCTGCCCTGGTGGAACCATGTTCCGCTCTGGGTATATCACTGTACTAGTGGTACCATAGTCAGCTCTGGGTATATCACTATACTGATGGTACCATGTTCCCTCTGTGCATATATCACTGTACTGGTGGTACCATGATCAGCTCTGGCTATATCCCTGTGCTGGTGGTACCATGTTCAGCTCTTGGTATATTCACTGTACTGGTAGTATTATGATCAGCTCTGGGTATATCACTGTACTGGTGGTACCATGTTCAGCTCTGGGTATATTCCCTGTACTGGTGGTACCATGTTCAGCTCTGGGTATATCACTGTACTGGGGGTACGATGTTCAGCTCTGGGTATATTCCATGTATTGGTGGTGCCATGTTCAGCTCTTAGTATATCACTGTACTAGTGCTACCATGTTCAGCTCTGGGTATATCACTGTACTAGTGGTACCATGGTCAGCTCTGGTTATATCACTGTACTGGTGGTACCATGTTCCCGCTGTGCATATATCACTGTACTGGTGGTACCATGATCAGCTCTGGGTATATCACTGTACTGGTGGTACCATGTTCAACTCTTGGTATATTCACTGTACTGGTAGTATTATGATCAGCTCTGGGTATATCACTGTACTGGTGGTACCATGTTCTCGCTGTGCATATATCACTGTACTGGTGGTACCATGTTCAGCTCTGGGTATATTCCCTGTACTGCGGGTACCATGTTCAGCTCTGCGTATATTCCATGTATTGGTGGTGCCATGTTCAGCTCTGGGTATATCACTCAACTGGTGGTACCATGATTAGCTCTGGGTATATCACTGTACTGGTGGTACCATGATCAGCTCTGGATATATCACTGTACTGGTGGTACCATGATCAGCTCTGGGTATATCACTGTACTGGCGGTCCCATGTTCAGCTCTGGGTATATTCCATGTATTGGTGGTGCCATGTTCAGCTCTTAGTATATCACTGTACTAGTGGTACCATGTTCAGCTCTGGGTATATCACTGTACTGGTGGTACCATGATTAGCTCTGGGTATATCACTGTACTGGTGGTACCATGTTCAGATCGGAGTATATCACTGTACTGGGGGTACCATGATCAGCTCTGGGTATATCACTGTACTGGTGGTACCATGTTCAGCTCTGGGTATATTCACTGTACTGGGGGTACCATGATCAGCTCTGGATATATCACTGTAGTGGTCGTACCATGATCAGCTCTGGGTATATTCCCTGTACTGGTGGTACCATGTTCAGCTCTGGGTATATTCCCTGTCCTGGTGGTACCATGGTCAGCTCTGGATATATCACTGTACTGGTGGTACCATGTTCCGCTGTGCATATATCACTGTACTGGTGGTACCATGATCAGCTTTGGGTATATCACTGTGCTGGTGGTACCATGTTCAGCTCGGAGTATATCACTGTACTGGTGGTACCATGATCAGCTCTGGGTATATCACTGTGCTGGTGGTACCATGTTCAGCTCGGAGTATATCACTGTACTGGTCGTACCATGATCAGCTCTGGTTATATTTCCTGTACTGGTGGTACTATGTTCAGCTCTGGGTATATCACTGTACTGGTGGTATCATGTTCAGCTCTGGGTATATCACTATACTGATGGTACCATGATCAGCTCTGGGTATATTCCCTGTACTGGTGGTACCATGTTCAGCTCTGGGTATATTCCCTGTCCTGGTGGTACCATGTGCTTGTGGTACCATGTTCAACTGTATGTATATTCCCTGTACTGGTGTTACAGGTTTTACACGTTGTGACTTTATATTCATCTCAGTACCCAGCAATTCGGATCAGGACATCAGTCATGGAGTAGCAGAGATATCACATCACACCATTTCTTAGTTCAGAGGCAGACTGGCCACTTTTATTTTTATCACAGATATTTCTAACACAGAAAGATCTAACCCACACCCCTTCCTCCTTGTTAGAGGGGTCTGAATTCTTATTGAGACCTCCTCACCTGCCACTAGCCATAAACTGGGTTATCTGTTTAGGTCACTAATATCCTAGGCCTGTAAGGTGGGGCAGAGGGCATTCCAACCTCCAGGTCAGAGGCCATATTCCTGGCAAAAAAACATCTAACATACCTCACAAACTACAATAATAGAAACTAACTGCACAAATGAAATCAACAAGATCTTCACATTAGTTGCTTTAAACATACTATTGACTGTCCATTGTTATAGCCTTGATGTTATCAATGAGATGTATAAGAATCCCAGATAACAGTGGTACTTGTTGTGTGCAGGGGGGTCCCCTCGTGGCCCCAAAATCAGTCATGACAGTACCATGGTAAGCTCTGCGTAATATGTTATTTATCTTAGAAATGAAAAAAAGAAGATGTGGTGGCTCAAAGTGTTGACCTTATTGAAAGATTACAGGGGTGCTCCCTGAGATAATAATAAATGTAATAGAAAAGGGGAGGACAGAACTGATCTAATTTGTACTGGGGCACACCCTGTTCTGATCTCAATTAAATAGGCAAAAACATTTAAAAATATAACTTTTATTAAATAATTTGTTAAAATCCTTGTTGATAAAAAAAAGAGAGACACAGTCAGACCTACTGATGGAATATAATATGAATCTCTATTGGTATCAAAAAATCAGCATATACTGTATTATAAACACATAAAAGCATTGGTGCAGACCATATAGAGAGTGACTAATTGAGATCAGAACAGGGTGTGCCCCAGTACTAATGAGATCTGTTCTATCCTCCCCTTTTCTATTATCTTAGATATGCTTGATATTTGTATGTATTGTTTTTAAGTAGTTTTGTGGTAATTCAAGGTTATCTGTCTGATCTGATCTATTTAGGTGTAATCAACATATTTTTTGGCAAAGTCAGATCTAAGAGGTCCTTTATGGAGCTGACACAATTATTCAAATGGGACAATTGATCATTGAAGGCAAGCAACCAGCTACTAACCAGTCACATATTATGCTAGAAGTAATTCGGTTAATGTTGGCCTTCTTATCCAGTGATCTTAATTATATTACCAAGTACTGTAGAATCCCGGTTATCCAGCACCCAACTAACCAGGACTCTCAAGCAACCCGGCACCGGCATCAATTTCACATTTTCAAAAACTCCTGCTAAACCGCCATAACCGGCACTATCCGGAGTTTGAGACTGCAAAAAAAACGCTAACATTTTTTCTAATTGTTTTTTTTTAACCCTAAATGGCCCCGTTTATGTACTAATGCCTTTTTAAATTAATTTTGATGGGTTTTGGGGGTTTTAAGGGTCGTTTAGACCCTTACATTTGGGGACTCCTGATTAACCGGCAACTACAGTTATCCAGCGATAGGGAGTCCCCATAGGTGCCGGATAACAGGGGTTTTACTGTAATAGTGTTTAATGGCACCACTGTTTAATTACTTTTTGGCAATATATTTAGTTTGAGATTTTCCCTATAATTATGCTGTTCAATAAAGGAAGGACCTTCTTGTTAAGACATAGAATTATATTATTTTTCTGGATGCTGGGATTTCCATGCTCTGTTTGTGGCTGTTTGATCTGATGGAAAGGCTACTAAAAGGGTGCTGTCTTCTCCAGTTGGTGGGGTGTAGAAAGGAAGCCAGGGGAGCGGACGTAGAGTTGGCGCTGTATTGTGATAAAGATTATGTATTAAAAAAAACATTTAAAAGAAATATATAAAATATATAAAAAAGTTGTTGACAAATACTTTTTATAATTTTTAGTACTGCACTATTCACATTTAAGACTCTCAGTAGGATACCACTCCATCAGTTGCTTCTCCTTCTCTTGTTTAGGACACAAAATGTCTTTCAGAGATGATTTTACGGAAATAAAATTGTTTTGTATTTTCAGTTTCCAGATTTTTTTATGTAAACTTAGCTAAAGGGACCTACAGGATTAAGTAAAAAAAAAACATATCTCCTAATTGTAACTAACTTAAGGCAAATTAACGTTTTACTACTTTTTTAACTTTTTTGCATTGTTTCAGTGTTTTCATATTATAATATAATTGAATTTATCATAGTAAATGATTTTTCTCATAGATAAAAATGTAAAATTTTGCCCTTTAAACTCCTGGTGGAGGCAGTTATTTTTCTATAGTATAGCTGCACAATCTGCATCAATGTAAATGGCGCCATCTGCTGTTCATATAGCAGAACTCACACAAAAGTTTCAGATTAAAGCACCACTGTCTTTTTTATAGTGTGCATTTTTGAATAAATTGACTTGACAATGGGTAAAATGTTTTACATAGTTTAAAACACCAAATACAACCTATAGATTGTAATTATTTTATAAATTTTGCTTTAAAGGCAGAATTTCGCTTTGTTTCTAACAGGAATGGCAACCTAGGAGAATGAGAAGAACTGTGAATTCAGATGTGATCTCAGTTCAGTTCTGATGAAAGAGTGCCACTTTATATAGCCATATATAGCCATATGACAATAAAAGTATACTTTGTGGCTTTGAAAAAGCTGCATGTGCTTACAGCGAAATGGCAAGCAGGTGATGTACTAATCCAGGGAATTAATTTATAATATTCACCTCCATACTAGTTCACTTATTGTGAGGTTCCTTGTTAGGGTTGTTACATCCGGCAGTAATTAATGCTTTAAGGCAGTTGAGACATATTAAACTAGTCCCAGGGTTTGTATTGTTGGTTTTATTGTTTTTTAATACACAGGACCCCTATGGCTCTAATTCACTGAAGCGGTGGAGATTGAATACTATTCTCAGATTGTGGAGTATAGTGAATCACACTGAGGACAGGCTTTGCTACTAGCTACAGGAACCTTACCCAGGTTTGTGGCATCAAATTAGCTGAGCCTCCCAGATAGGAGATATTCTTTGACGGGGTCCTCTCTCCTATCTATACGGGCAGTCCTCAGTACAAGTTTGTCATTAATGATTCCACATATCATTGAACATGAAATAGGAGTGTGTGAGGGGGCCTGGGGCCACTACAGAAAATGCATTTTAAACTTGAAAACAAACAGCTGTCATCTTGGAGGTGTGTTTGGGGTCGTTATCATGTTGGAATACTGCCCTGCGGCCCAGTCTCAGAAGGGAGGGGATCATGCTCTGCTTCAGTATGTCACAGGACATGTTGGCATTCATGGTTCACTCAATGAACTGTAGCTCCCCAGTGCCAGCAGCACTCATGCAGGCCCAGACCAAACATGTATACACACGACCACTGCCTTGCTAAAGATGCTGAAGGTAAAGGTGATGGACTGGCCAATCATGTCACCAGACCTAAACCATATCGAGCATCAGTGGGTCATCCTCAAACAGAAGGTGGAGGAGTGCAAGGTCTCTAACATCCACCAGTTCCATGATGTCATGGAGGAGTGGAAGAGGACTCCAGTGGCAACCTGTGAAGCTCTGGTGAACTCCATGCCCATGAGGGTTAAGGCAGTGCTGGAAAATAATGGTGGCCTAATTTGGACATTTCCACTTAGGGATGTACTCACTTTTGTTGCAAACGGTTTAGACATTAATGGCTGTGTGTGGAGTTATTTTGAGGGGACAGCATATTTCCACTGTTATACAGGCTGTACACTTACTACTTTGCATTGCAGCAGAGTGTCATTTCAAATATTTACAAAAATGTGAGGGTTGTACTCACTTTTGTGAGATACTGTATATATATATATATACAAAAATATTATATGTATATATATATATATATATATATATATATATATATACATATGTATGTATATATATATATATTTATATATACATAATTAATATATGGGTCAAAGCTTTCATGGGAAAGACATACTGCTCCACAGCACCCCCCCCCCCCCCCCCCCCCATTTCCTGCACCTCTGTTTCTTGGGATTCTGGAGAGCAAATATGCTTTTTTTAACTTGTTTCTAGACATTTAAATGTGAACACAAATCTACTATTTTGTTTACTAATGTACATATTGTCAGTGCAATTAATCTGACGTAAATATTACACTGTATAGATTAATATGGTTTCTTAAAATATTACAGTGTATAGATTGATTAGGTTCAAAGATGATGTTATCGACAAGTATACGCTGTGTGCAGAAATTGCTTTTATTGGTATAACAGTAAATATCAAGGATAAACAATTAAAAGTGTTTACACTTGTAAGCTTTGATGTATTGCAATGACTTTGGATGATTGGAGAACAGTTAGTCTTAAAATACTTTAGATTTGGTTAGATCAATGTATCAATCAATAAGCAATGGATACAAACATATCAAATATGGATTAATAATGTATGTTAATACAATCTATGTTTAGTTAGTTCAATATAGGAGTATATAAACAGTGGATATGATCTTATAAAGTTTGGTTACAATCTGTCTTTATATTTGGTTAGTGCAATACAGAAATGCTATGAATACACAAACAGCTGCCTATTTATGATATATATATGATATAAATAATTAGCAAAATAACCTATTACTCTAAGGAAGCAGTAATATATAGTATGATACTTTATATAGCAGTAAGAATATATAAGTATATATATGAAGCAATATGTATCTGAGTTGATTATTTTGTATGTGAGGTTGCAAGCTAAATTACCTTTCTATTTAGGTGTTGGCAAGCTGTTATTTGGATGTTGGTCTTACATCAAAATTGATTATATTTAGATTAATTTATCAAGCCGGTCAATTCAATCAATAAGGATGTTAGACAGTTTGTTGATTGTGTGATACAAAATAATTTGCTTTGTAACAGGGCTAAACAGTTACATTATTGAATAAAGTCAATTGGTTTGATTTAGGGATATGGGCACAGACTTAAGTATTGGTTAACATCTACAGTCCAGAATATAGATGTTAGTTTACCTGGGTCTGTGACCACTCCCAAAAGGGTAAAAGAAGGATTGTTATATATGGGACTAAGTTTAACTCTACTGCAAACTAACAGCCTTATTAAATTGCTATTCTGCAAATTTAAAAGGGCTCTATTTAAGCACATAGGATATTTTTTTTACAGATCTTCTTTCCAAAAGCAAGGTCTTCACTAACTAAAAACGTTTGTAAATAAAATATGCTATGTGCTTAAATCGCAATTTAATAAGGCTGTTAAATATTCAATACCATTTTATACATTACCCATGTATGGCATTTCAGGATAACACCTGTGACTGGAGAATCCCTTCTCACTGAAGAAATCCCTCTTTGTGTGATTGGATTGTTTAGAGAGAGTTGAGATACAATAGAATACGATATAGACAGATATAGAAATGTATCTTAAGGAAGATTTGAAGGGGGCATAAGTTTATGCCAAGAATGATGGTCAGCTTGTTCTCAGAACAGGACTGTCCGATGAGATTGGAAATGGTATAGGGTAGAGCTCAGGTGAAGACCCAAGACAGAAAACAAAAGACAAAAGCACAGAATATTCTCTTCCTGCTCCCAATAAACTCTTTCTCCCTCCTCATTGCGAGGCTGGTTTCAAGCAATGACAGTCACCCGCTCCCCTTTTTAATATATAGGAATAATTAGAATATAATATAATAAATTAATAACAATATTGTGAATGTCTGCTTCTAACAGCATGTTAGTTGTATTAAAATGTTATGACCTCAGTATTAATTACGTGCCAAATTAGTTCTGGTAGATTAGACTACACCATTGTATTTTAATCTACACCTGCTTGATAATGTTTGAAGGAACAAGGGAACATTGAAGAAACACGAACATTTCAGAAATTACTATGTTTCAACTTTCTTGCCCAAGAGAAAAATATTCGCAAACTCAAACATTTAACTTGAACAAAGAGAGAAATGATTTAGCCTCTTTATAAATTAAAGTGGCATACTGTGTTTGTGTAATAATTACAATGGTAATTAGTAAGTAGCAATGAACCACCATATAATGTAATTAGTAGATAAGTGTGGCTTTCTTTTACCCTAAAAATGCACAACAATATATATATATATATATATATATATATATATATATATATATATACATATATATATATATAAACCAGTAATTATTGTTAACTGAGCCTTTCACATTAACAAATTCTTATTTTTTCCTTTCAGTTAAAGGTTAATTTTATAAATTTGTTGCAATAAAGTATATAATGTTGGAAGGCTCATTACTTTCAAACTCCATGTTTTAATGTAAAACCAAAATGGACCTATAGCTCTGACAATATGTAGTGGTCCTTTTTCGGAAACTATACATTTCTATTTGTAGGCAGCAATAAAAAAAATAGCATTTTCTGTCATTGTAAATTACATGTAAGTTTAGTAATAACACAGAGACAGTAAATACAAAATACTGTAATTTGATGTAAAATATTGTCATACATTAGACATATGTTTCATTATGTATAGAGAATTAAATAAAAAGTCCATTAAACATGGGAAATATTTTATCATGAGATATATGCACATGGATGGTTGGAGAACAATTTTAAGAGCTTGCAGCATTGTAAAAAGAACTTGCTATATTTATATTTAAAGTCATATCTAAGTTATTATGAAGCATCTGATAGAGGAGAATCAGTAGTATATGAAAACATGATTTTGCATTAGAAAATGCCAAATTAAACAATAACAAACCCACCCTGATGTTTGCTAAATCTCTTGAGTTTGCAAGCAGCAGCTTTTGTAGGTTAACATCCCTTGATATCTCTGCTCAAATTAGCATAAAATTCATAATTTGTTTTGGCCAATCACAAACAGCTAATACATTTTAATACATTGTAACCATCAGTGATGGCAGTTTGTGCAGGAAGGAATCATGGGATGTGTAGTTCCCCTGTAAAAAGAAAAAGGAGGAGCCATATACTGCTGTGTAGGATTCCTGTATTAGGCTGTTGTTCGCTTGTGCGGCATAGTTACGCGCAGTGCGCATACAAGGTACATTTGTGCGAAGTGCACATGCGCGGCTGAGCCGTGGCACAGCGAAGGAGGGAGAAAGGAGCCAGAGAGAGAGAGGGAGAGAGAGAGAGAAGGAGGGGAAGAGAGGGAGAGAAGCAGAGAGAGGGGGAAAGAGAGAGGGGGGAGAGAGAGAGGGGGAGAGAGGGGGCAGAGAGAGAGGGGGAGAGAAGAGGCAGAGAGAGCGGGGGGAGAGAGGGAGGGAGAGTGAGAGGAGGCAGACAGAGAGGGAGGGAAAGAGAGGAGGCAGAGAGAGAGGGAGAGAGGAGGAAGAGAGAGGGGAAGAAGAGAAGAGAGAAGAATAGAGAGAAGGAGGCAGAAAGAGAGAGGGAGAGATAGAGACAGAGAGAGGGAGAGATAGAGGCAGAGAGAAGGAAGGAAAGAGAGAGGGGGAGAGAGAGAAGGAGAGGAGAGAGAAGAGAGGGAGGGAGAGATAGAGGGGGAAAGAGAGAGGGGGAGAGAGAGAAGGAAGGCAGTGAGAGAGGAGAGACATAGGGGGAGGGAAAGAGAGAGGAGAGGGAAAGAGAGAGAGGGAGAAAGACCAGAAGCACAGAGAGGGAGAGAGACAGCACAGAGAGAGACAGACCAGACAATTGAACATAACATATGATACCGTAACAAACTATATGCTTTTAGAAAGTGTTTGTTAAATAAATATAAACATATATGTGTGAATCACAGAATAGTGCAATACTCGTTATTAATCTAGATTACTGGACATTTATGGCTACTTCACTCTTAAATATATATATATATATACTTGTCGTGGTGAAGGGGCTTGTATACCTCAATGAAGCTGTGAGCTATACCATGTCAAGCCTCCAAAGAAGGGCAGGTCATAGAGAAGTCAGACAAATTGCTGTCCACTGGAGAAGGAACTGGCAACACACTCCAATATCTATGCCATATAAACTTAATGGATACACACAATCAGACACAAGATATGTCTGGTGTTCTGCTGTCCATAAGGTCATGGAGAGTAGGAAGCAACTGAACAGCTAAACAACATATATATATATATATATATCACATATTATAATTGTCGAACTACGAGACATCGTCTCGCTTTGCGTGGTGCACACGACTTTGGTGCTCATCTCTTGTAAGCCGTTAACTCGCACCACTTAGGCGATGAGATCGAAGTTGCTCATCGCCTGTGAGCCTCGCATAGCGAGGCAAGCCGTTGAGGCACTAAAACTCGCAGCCCTTGGGCAAGCAGCGCAAAGCGAGGCCAATCAGTGGAGGCAATGAAACACATGGGACTTAACCTCCAAACACTTGGGAAACGCGGGATTGCCTTAGGAAAAACACAAGATAGGAAAAATATGAAGTTAACGGCCGAAACGCGCAAAACAAAAAACACGAAACACACAAAAAACAAAAAAATACAACAAACACATCACACACAGCATGGGGGAACAGCCAGGACGTCTGGGAGTGAGGTGGAACGCAAATTTAAGTCAACTTTGCCGAGTTTAGCCAATTGAAAATCGGCTAAGCGAGAAAAAAATGTCGTCCCAAAAAAATGAAAAAGAGGCTACGAGACCCAGGACCGCGCAAAACACCGGCAACCGCGTATACACTATTACAAAGGACGGCAAATGCTCGCTAACCGCGTAGCACATAGACAAACAACACTATTTTACAATCCTAACTTGCCACTAACAACATTGCGCATATAAATTAGCGATTTACACAAATAATCCAAAGGTTTGCCCTCGCGCACGCAGCCTGTTCCTAATGCACAGTTGGGACATTCATAAGACTATATCCTCAGGCCAACAACAGTCCAACTGGACATTATTTGCTGCAGGACAATAAAAAGAGATTGTTACTGTAACGGCTACCCCTGTAGTGAGAGGGTACCTGCCGTTGGAGACGTCCTTTTCTGAAGCAAGGTGCTGTGCAGTAATGAAATGTTTATTCCCATCCACGATATCCCATTGTATAATCCAGGAGTGCTGTAAAATGTGGCAGAGTAACGGTACCATAAATCCCCCCCAAAGAACGAGTCAAGGCTACGTTTTGAAGGGTCAAGTAGAACTCTTCTTTATTAAAAACAAAAACACATTTTTAAACACTTCCCATACACAGTAGGGGCAGTGACTACCTTTGGTCAATCCCTAATTACCACTGGCCAATCAGACAGGGTTAATGCGTGGGAGCCAGGAGTCCCCTCCCCCAGGAGCCGCCCACTAGGCGTGGCTAACTGCTCATTCTCCCTCTGACGGTGGAGAGAGTAACATCACTAGTCTTACTTATTCCCCTGCTGGGAGTATGGGGAAACCCCAGGTCATCTCATTATTCAAGAGTCCTTACCCCCATTGTTCATGGTGCCATCTTGTCTGCTAAAACCCTTTTGTTCTGCTATCTCTTGTGTGGTTTAGCAAATCCTATTAAGAGGCAGATGGCAACTCCTGACCAAGTGTATGAGACCAAAGATATGTGACTGCATACCACACAATACAATATTTTTACAGATATAATAACAACATTTTATAACCCAGAACATATCTGCAGATAGCTTAGGTCTGAGCACACATTATTACTGAATGGCGCTCAGACCACATACATACAGTATAGCAATGTGATCATATTTTAACCAAGAATTAAATAACCATAAAACAGCGTAAAACATTGATGGGTTCCATTACACACCTCCCCCGTGACCATAAGCCGGCATACACGGTCTGATCCCAACGGATCGGCCTGGGGATGTCCGGACAAAACGATTTGTTGGTCACTTCTACAGTTTGACAACCCATCAGCATTACTGCAATAAACATTTCAAGGAGAGGGAAAATACATTTTACAAACTGGTTTCAGACAATTAAATAATGAGGCAGAAAAGCATCAGCCTTCCAAATGAACTGAAGTCCTTTAGCAAAACCATCCCAAGTTGCAGAGTACATTCCTCCCCCAGCTCGTGGTCGGGCCCCTATTGTACAGGGCCCACTGTTCTTCCCTTGTACACCCACCCAAAAAAATCCAGGATCCCATCCCAACAGTCCAGGATCCCAATGTCCAAAAGGTGGGCCACAATCTCTGTCCCATAGAAACTCCTTTCCATATAAAACGTTCCCGCTCATCCCCTCTATCGTCGGCTAATGCTCTGTACTTTTGGAGGGTGGGGTCCTGTCTAGTTTCCCTCACAAGCTCTTCGGGGGTGTCCCACGCTATGGGTCTCTCTGTGGCGTTAATGCTAAGTGTCTGCTTGTGGCTTACCTGGGTCTCCCGACCTGTTGTAGGATCGTCCTTGGTACGGGTCTGTGAGCGGGTGGTCACGGGACAAGCAGCAGCAGTCGTGGGTAAAAAGGCTGAGGCTAGAGGGCCAATATCGTTGCCCAGCATGACCTCAGCAGGTAAATTGTCCATGATGCCTACTGTGGTCTTTCACGACCCGACTCCCTAATCCAAGTGTACCCGGGCGGTGGGTAAGCGAAAAACAGCACCCCCTGCGACACGAACAGCAACGGTACGATTAGATACATGCTCCGGTTTCACAAGATGTTTCTGCACCAACGTGATGGTAGCGCCAGTGTCCCTTAGGCCTTGTGCTACCTGTCCATTTACACGCACCTCCTGGCGCTGATGCTGGCGGTTATCTGGGGATGCAGCTTGTATGGGGTTTGCCTCGTACAGGATGCCCAAACACTCCTCAGGGCTCCCTTCGGTTTCCAGGCAGTGAGCAGCAGAGGTACGTGATAAAGGGATCTCTGGGTTATTGGTCGGGCGCCTCCAGTTGTTATTGGCTGATCCCAAGGGGCAATAACGAGCAATGTGCCCCGGGTTGCCGCAGCGATGGCACGTCATTTTGTAAGAATCCTGGGGTTGGTGGTTAGACCCCTGAGGCCGTGGCGGTCCTGGGGGTACTGGGGCCCGAAATTCTGTGCTTGCAGCGGGCATTGAGGTGCGTGGCTCTGCTCTAGAGGTTGGTTGTGTGGACCCTTGGCTCACCTTTCTGGACTCTGCGTATTCGTCCGCTAGCCGTGCTGCCTCGATTAAGTTAGTAGGGCGACGATCTCTCACCCAATCCTGTATGTCTGCCGCCAGATCTTGGAAGAAATGTTCCATCAGGAATAGCTGTAGTACTTCCTCTCCTGTGTTGGCATTGCACCCTCGCACCCAATGTGATGCCACCCTTTGTATCTTGCTAGCCCATTCCATGTGGGAGTCTGCATCCTTCTTTTTAGACTCCCTGAAGCGACGGCGATATGTTTCCGGGGTGACGGCATATCTGGTGAGCAGTGCAGCCTTCACCCGGCGATACTGCGCAATATCTTCCTCAGTAAGCGCCCGAAAAGCCTCATTTGCTTTTCCTGATAGCTTTCCAGCCAAAATAGTGACCCATTGGTCTGGTGGTATTTGGTGTAGTGAGCACTGCCTCTCGAAGTCAGCCAAATATCCATCAATTTCTTCCTCACTTTCCACAAACGCTTTGAAGGCAGTGAACGGTATTTTCTTTACTGTAGCAGCGGGTGGGGGAGTATGAACTGTATGTGCCAGGGGTTGTCTAGCTCTTGCCAGTTCAAGTTCGTGCCCCCTCCTATTTTGTATCTCCGTTCTCGCTTCCCGGAACAGCTGATCTATTAGCTCCACGGATGTTGCTGGGTACATGGATAATCTCTGCTGAACCAGGTTTGTAATTTCCTCCTCCTCGCTGACAGGGGTAGGTTGGTCCACGACCTCCATGGATTGATCCATCTCGTCCAGCTCCAGTAGGTCAGCTATCAGCACTCTCCGTGGTCGGTTGCTGGCACTCCTTCCTCTGGTTTCCAAGAGATCCTTTAGTGTGGGTCTTTTCAGTTTAGCGTACTGGGATTCCATTCAGCACTTGCGTTGGGGGTGAAAAGGACCATCCCACCGCTGCCAACCAATGTAACGGCTACCCCTGTAGTGAGAGGGTACCTGCCGTTGGAGACGTCCTTTTCTGAAGCAAGGTGCTGTGCAGTAATGAAATGTTTATTCCCATCCACGATATCCCATTGTATAATCCAGGAGTGCTGTAAAATGTGGCAGAGTAACGGTACCATAAATCCCCCCCAAAGAACGAGTCAAGGCTACGTTTTGAAGGGTCAAGTAGAACTCTTCTTTATTAAAAACAAAAACACATTTTTAAACACTTCCCATACACAGTAGGGGCAGTGACTACCTTTGGTCAATCCCTAATTACCACTGGCCAATCAGACAGGGTTAATGCGTGGGAGCCAGGAGTCCCCTCCCCCAGGAGCCGCCCACTAGGCGTGGCTAACTGCTCATTCTCCCTCTGACGGTGGAGAGAGTAATATCACTAGTCTTACTTATTCCCCTGCTGGGAGTATGGGGAAACCCCAGGTCATCTCATTATTCAAGAGTCCTTACCCCCATTGTTCATGGTGCCATCTTGTCTGCTAAAACCCTTTTGTTCTGCTATCTCTTGTGTGGTTTAGCAAATCCTATTAAGAGGCAGATGGCAACTCCTGACCAAGTGTATGAGACCAAAGATATGTGACTGCATACCACACAATACAATATTTTTACAGATATAATAACAACATTTTATAACCCAGAACATATCTGCAGATAGCTTAGGTCTGAGCACACATTATTACTGAATGGCGCTCAGACCACATACATACAGTATAGCAATGTGATCATATTTTAACCAAGAATTAAATAACCATAAAACAGCGTAAAACATTGATGGGTTCCGTTACAGTTACCTCTTCAGGCTATTGATTGTTACATATATTAATTACAAAAAGGTAAACTATATTAATTTATTATTCAATTAATTCATTAATTAGTATTTGCAAAAATATAGAGAGGAGCCAAAGGACACGCGAGGAAAGGCTTGCAATGAGCGCCGAAGTATAAAAACTTAACATAACCATAATTTTTTGACGGGCAAGTCGATAGTATATATATATATATATATATATATATATATATATAAAAATTACCGTTATGTGTAACGCTGGTTAGCGCATGCGCACAACGGAAACTATCTAAGGGCAATAATAGTAAGGTCAGTAGATGGCTACGTATTCACGCTTTGCCGTGCCTGTGCAGTGGTGTGGGAAACTATTATTATTTTTAAAGTAATAATAATTGTTTATATAGATGTACTAGGTGGGAGAGAGACAGGGGAGAGGGTGGGAGAGAAACACGGGGGAGAGCTAAGGGAGAGACATTGGGGGAGAGAGACATGGGGAGAGAGAGAAGGATGGGAGGGGGAGAGAGAAGGAGGGATGGAGAGACAGAAGGAGGGAGAGAGAAGGAGGGAGAGAGAAACAGAAGGAGGGAGAAAGAGAAGGAGAGAGGGAGAGAGAGATAGGACACAGAGAGAGAGAGGGCATAAAGACAGAGAGACGGCACACAGGGACAGGGAGAGAGCGCATAGAGAGGGAGAGGGCAAACAGAGCGAGGGCTCTCAGGGAGAGAGGGCGCCCAGAGAGATGTCGCTCAGGGAGAGAGAGAGAGAGAGCAGATTATATATTATTACGTCATTTCTTATGGGCAATTGACTAGTACATACAGTATATATCCCCTATAATAGTTGTCAAAGTGTGTAACGCTACCGCCGCGCATGCACATTGGCAGCGGGAGGTTACAAATGTTAACAACGGTGCATACTCAATGCGTTGCGTGAGACGCGCAAGCTTATAGCGCGCTGCAGATAGTGCATATGTGATGCGCGCCGCACATGTGCATCATGCGCCACACATGGCGCATGCGCATAGTGTACCGCAAACGGCGCATAGCACACCGTGACCGACGCAGCAAGGGGGAGAGACAGGGGAGGGGGGAAGAGACCCAGGGGAGGGAGAAGGGTGGAAGAGACACTGGGGAAGGAGGGGGGGCAGGGGAGGGAGATGTGGGGAGAGAGACACAGGGGATGGAGGGGGGTAAGAGACACAGGGGAGGGAGAGGGGGGAACGAGACACAGGGGAGAGAGGGGGTTGGGAAGAGACAAAGGGGAGGGAGGAAGGGGGAAAAGACACAGGGGAGGGGGTTGGGAAGAGACACAGGGGAGGGAGAAGGGGGAAGAGACACATGGTAGTGAGAGGGGGGAGACAAAGGGGAGTGAGAGGGGGGAGAACAGGGGAGGGAGAGAGGGGAAGAGACACAGGGGAGGGAGAGGAGGGAAGAAACACAGGGGGTGGGGGAGAGACACAGGAGAGGGAGAGGGGGAAAGAGACACAGGGGAGGGAGCCGGTGGGAGAGAGGCACAGGGGGAGGGAGAGACACAGGGTAGTGAGAGGGGGGAGACAAAGGGGAGTGAGAGGGGGGAGAAACAAGGGAGGGAGAGAGAGGAAGAGACACAGGGGAGGGAGAGGGTGAAGGAGACACAGGGGGGTGGGGGAGAGATACAGGGGAGGGAGAGGGGGAAAGAGACACAGGGGAGGGAGCCGGTGGGAGAGAGGCACAGGGGAGGGAGAGACACAGGGGGAGACACAAGGGGGAGAGATACAGGGGAGGGAAAGAGAGACAGGGGAGGGGGTGGGAGGGACACAGGGGAGGGAGGGGGTTAGGAAGAGACACAGGGGAGGAAGGAGGGAGAAGAGACACAAGGGAGAGAGGGGGGAGAGACACATGGGAGGGAAAGGGAGAAGAGAAACACAGGGGAGGAAGAGGGGGGAAAGAGACACATGGGAGGGAGGGGGGAAGAGACACAGGGGAGGGGGGGGAACACTTCAAATATTATCCAATCATTTTTGACGGGCATGTTACTAGTATATATATAATTATGTTACTTTTGTAACTGTAGTTTTAAACCCTACTATATGTAAAGACATTGACATAATTGACATACCAGGTATGTAGATATGATCCTTCAGATTGGGAACCTCAAATTCACCTATCTGACTAGATGGAAAGTATTTTGTGTATCTTTTATGAAACCATAAACATTCTGTGTGTCCCTAAGATTAGTCTCCAAAACTTCACAACCATTCTTTGTTATCAATAGTTGTATCCAGTTATTGTTCCCAAGGTCCCTATGGTGTAGTCATTGATGCAATGTCCGGTATATTTCCCTGAGTATAGCACGTCGGAAGGGAGAATACCTTGGGTTATGCCAGCTCATAATCCTAAAATGGGTGTAATCTCTGGGGTTATCCCAGCTCATAGCTCTTAGGCAGGGGGAATCCCTGTGGTTATCCTAGTTCATAGCTTTAGTCAGGTTATTGGGGGAATCCTGGATATTACAGGGCTCCTGGGGGTAGCAGGTTATAGGCTTCATTTAACCCCTTCCCTGTTATGGTAAGGGGTTTATTTAAATATATAGGGGAAGGGGGCTTATTAAGTTTAGTGTAGTGCAGTAGTTAATTAGTGGGTACCATTGTATCCTCAACCTCTGCTGCTTACGTGGAAGAAGTGGTTGAAGAAATAGATTATATCTGGGGGTAGGATTGGTCTTCTTAGCCTTTTCATGCCCACTGAAGAGCAGACCATGGTGGTTATGCTGATCCAGTAATCCTGTGTTCCTGATGCTTCTGCTGATGATCATGATATGACATCTGGTCACCGAGAAGCCTTTTCCTGATCCTGAGGAAGAATTCCTGTACTCAAAGGCAGGATATTTGGGGTTAAAACAGAACTCTACTCCTGGGTTGTGACGCAGTTCCTGACACCTCCTTAACGGACCAGTGTAGTTCAACAAAAAGGCTCTTGCGTATTATTTATGCAGCTAACATCATCAGTATTTGTGTAAGCCATGGTCTTAATTGAACATTTTTTGGGGAAAATCTAAGTTCTTGAAGAATCAGTTTATTAGTACAGGAATCCATTTTGACTTAGTTACACCACATCCTGAGAGCTGGATCATGAGAGTGAGTCTTTGTAGCTATCAGTGGAAGGAGGTGTAAGAGAGGAGGGAACAGGAAGAAGCCAAGAGTCTTAGTTAAATAATAGAATAAAATGGACATAGACAACACACACCTTCCCCTCACAGACCCGGAAACAGGAAAGTGCATCAATAGATGCAACCACAGCTCTCCAGAGAGGTACAACTTCCATCAAGGGCCATGAATTCCTCGACGATCCAGCAGAGGTATCAAAATGTATTTTTCTCTAATCATAACCAAGCTTCGTGATTTTTTTTCCTGCTTAATCATGCTCTTAGTCAGACTCAAAGTCTTCAGACATATATTTTGTTCATTGTAAAGTGATTTTTATTCATTAATAGGAATCTCCAAAAGGTAACTTTGGACTTCACTAATTTCTTAATGAAAAATGCCCAAGATATACTTCAAGCCCTTAACGAGTGGTGGGCAAGCATCTGCATCTACGCTTTGTCACTTTAATGTAAGATTTATACATTTTAGATAAAGGTGATTGTTATGCAAAAACTGTTTTCAGTTTCTAAATTGTCTAAATTGTGTGGCAATGTTGTGGTAAAAACAACTGAAAAAAAATAAGGTGTTCTAGCATAATAATAGTCCTATTAGTTCAGTTTTATAAAGGTATGAATTATTTTTTTTTTCTCTAAGTGTGAATCCCCAAAAGACATTTGTTTCTGGAGAGGAAAGTTATGGCAAGTCTGGACAAGCTAGTAATAAGTAAATATATTAAACTATCAACAAAGGTCTGCATAGTTAGAACTATGGTATTCGCAGTAGTAACATATGGATGTGAGAGCTGGACCATAAAGATGTCTGAGCGCCGGAGAATTGATGCCTTTGAATTGTGGTGTTGGAGAAAACTGCTTAGTATCCCTTGGACTGCAAGAAGATCCAATAAATCAGTACTACAGGAAATCAGGATAAACTGTTCACTGGAATGTTTGATCATTAGACTGAAGCTCAAATATTTTAACCATATTATGAGACGGCAGGATTCCATAGGAAAGACTCTGATGCTGGGAAAGATTGAAGGCCCAAGAAGAAGGGGTCACGGAGAGTTGGACACGACTGAACAACAAAACAGCAACAGGAAGTCTCCTATACACTAAACAATGTCCTCTTGTCTTATGATATTATCCACTAATATATTGTACTAGTAACTAGCGACTTGCCCGTCATAAAATGACGGTCAATACAATTTGAAGTCATGGGAATGCTGTTTAATTGAAACCGTTTTATACTGTGAGGACCTTCGGCGCTCATTGCGAGGCTTGCGCATTAAGTAATAATTAATGATTTATTCAATTAATTAATTAAGTAATAATTAATTATTTCTGCAATAAATAAATATACTTTAATTATTTCGAAAATTGATATATGCAGCGAGCAATAGGCTGAAGAGCTAACAATCTGTATTTTGCGTCTTGCATAGAATATACATTTTGAGTGTTGGTGCCCTGCTTATAAAGTGTAATGAATGTTTGAACTGAGCATTCTAAATAGGCTGCGTGCGCGAGGTAAAGCCGCTGGTTTATTGTGTAAAGCGGCATTGTATAGTCGTAATGTTATTAATGTGTTACGCGTCTCGTGAGCATTTTCCGGCTTTTGTAATAGTGTATCTTGTAGGTCGTAGTGTGATGTGTAAAGTGCTACGCGTTTTGCAGTGTTTTGCGCGGTCTAGTATCGTGTAGCCTCGTTTTCATATTTTTCGGTGGCCATTTTTTTCCTCGCTCAAGTCCAATTTGCTTCCAGCTCACTCACAGACGCCCTGGCTGTTGCCCCATGCTGTCAGTGATGTTTTTGGTTTTTTAGGTGTAGTTAGTGTGTTTTTCGGGTTTTTGGTTCGGCCGCTAATCTCGTAATTTTTTGTGTCTCGTATCTTTTTTTTCCTAAGTCCCGTGTCTCGTAAGCGCTCCGAGTTTAAGGGCTCGCCTCGCCATCAACTCACATTCATAAGAAGGGTTGTGACTTGTGTTACCATTAAAAAGCCTCTTTAATATTACGTCTGTTAGTGGCCCCTGAGGACAGAGATTGAGAGCCTCATTACTAGTATATAGCATAAGATAAGTCTCATTACAAGGATATAGCATAAGATTAGAAAACTTATCACAATTGCATATAGACTATAAATGTCTTATCAACCATTTAGTGCCCCTAAAGATAAGATAAAGTAACATTTGTTTTATATGTAATCCTATTGGTTACAAAAAAGTGTATAATATAAGGACTCACTCAAGTTGATTTTTTAAGTATTCTTAAAAAGCATGAATATCTATTTATGTATTGTACTAGCTGAGATATTTAGCATTGTTCTTGCTAAATTGTTATGCAAATGATTGTCACACAAACACTCGTTAACTGCTCTCCCCCCCCCCCCCCCCCTCCCAGTGTGCTGGCAAAAACAATGTACCCCAACATGTTCATGTATATAGACCCCCTCCACCAACCTTATCAAACAATCTAAACTAGAAACGAGCATACAGAGCTGCACATTAACATAAAGGGGCGCATCAATGATGAATATCTCAGAAATGGTTTATTGTAGAGAAAAGCAGCTAGTACAATGTACAAACAACTTTGAATGCTCTTAAAATCAAAAAGCGTTCCATTTAAATATGTGTTACATTACTTTACCATTAGGGGGTGGTAATACATAGAATAATAAAATACTTATAATATTGTGCTTGTATTAGAAAACTTTATTGGAGGGGTTTCTATATTTTAGCTGCCAACCTTCTTGGGATTAACATTAGTATAGACCATTTGTTTGTTTTTTATTCTACTTTTTGTCATGTAACATACAGAATAATACATATATATAAGGCTGTATAATAATGGATAACTCATATACATTATAGCTCATTACAACAGTTCCTGCTGTGTTATAATACAACTCTATAAAGAAGCACTAACTGATAACATTGCAAAACCATATACAAAGAAAGTGTTAGTAATAAAACATATCTTAGCTTATCTTCCTAGAAAAGTGTTTTATATAGGACTTTAAAGGACCACTGTAATTTGGGAAAACCTTACTTTTCTGTAACAAACGAACAATTAGTAGCTGTGCAAGTCGTGAACATAACATCTTGATTAGAGAAAATCTTATTTTGCATTGTGACTGACTTCAATATTCTTTTTATCTTGAAGTTTGAGGCATGTACTAATCTATTAAACAATCGAGGGCGGCTGTTTGTTATTTGACACCTACCTATCCCCCCTTCACATGCTCAGAAGAAGCAGTTACATGTATAACTTCTAACCTTGCTCTGCAGAAATGCAACCTTCACTTAAGTAACATTTCTACCTCCAGGGATTAGTAGAGGCATCAAAAATGTATTTTTTAGAATTAAACATTAGCAGCCTTATTAAATTGCAATTCGGTAAATTTTAAAGGGCTCTATTTAAGCACAAAGCATATTTTTTTTACAGTGAAGACCTTGCTTTTGGATAGAAGTTCACTAACTAAAAACTTCTGTAAATAAAATATGCTGTATGCTTAAATAGAGCCCTTTTAAATTCACTGAATCACAATTTAATAAGGCTGTTGAATTGTAAAATTTTCCTGACTAATTATGATCTTAGTAAAAGTGGTCCTTTAGTTGACAAACTGTGGATGCTAGAAGGTATTTCCACCCTGCTATCCTTAGGAGTATTCTCATCCTTCAGATGATGCAGAGTTTTCAACCTATTAGACATGCAGGTGAAGAGAGTCTCTTCAATAAATTCTCCTTGAGCTAGGAGACATAGGCCTGCATTTAATTACAAGCCCGAAATCACCTTCATAAAGGCCAAATGTCTGGAAAATTTGTGACAATCATAGATGTATTTAATTGACTTAAGCCAGCAAGTACAGGCTCACAGGCACCACATGCAAACCATGAACCCGTACATAGCATTTCAGGGCATGATCATGATCAACTAGTAAATGAGACCGCAATCGTGACGTCAGTAAAACATGGAGTTTAAAAAACAATCAATTAGTGTTTAGAAGTACTATTTGCAATTGGACTCGCAATACAGAAATGTAAAAATCAATAAATCATCTGTTCTAGTCCATGCGGGTTCCCTGATATGTATTAACTCCTTAATTCCCAGGATCAATATAACACAGAAATAAAATGTAAAATAAAATATTTTTTATTGCAAATTTGCAATATTGAGACTGTTGTGAGATAAATTCTAATGTCTCTGATTGATTTCCCAGTGTTTTTAAGTGCAGTAGTGTGTGTTTATTTGCTTTTGCAGTGTTACAACAAGGTGTTTAACCCCCTTGTAAGTCCTATTGAGTACTCATAGGATTTTTTGATAAATTTTCCATTTACAGGTTTAAAGGCAGTTGCGGGCTTGTTCAATTGTTCTAACTGAATATAATTTTTTGTGTCTTTCGCAATAGTCACATTTGTGGCTTGAAACATCAAATGAGGACATAGGACGGAGTTACGATTCTGACAACCGCACTAATTTTGAGCTTGTAACTTGCAATTAGAATGAGAGTAGTTAAAAGTAGCCAATTAATATCAGTAACATTTACGGGCTTCATTACGGGCTCAAGTAATTGCGATTTGGACAATTAAATGGGGGCCATAGTCAATCTATTCAGATATGTTTAGATATATCTTACATACTAAATACAATATTTCAATGAGCTGACATTAGTTCTCATGCTAGTTATGAAGCTTTGGTTACGATGGACCTACCAGTGGACTCTCTGTAACCTGAGTATTATCTGACATTGGTTACGCCTCTTATCCCTGATTTCTTTCATTTATCTATATTAGATAACAGATTAGAGATACTAGATTGCAAACAGAAAAAATCTAGAGGGCAAACCCATACATATGATAACAAGAGGATGTTAGAAAATGGTATCAATAGTTTGATATATAATTCACTGAATTGTCAGTGTATCTTTCAGTAAAAGATGACCAGGTCAACTTGAGCTTGATGAATGAAATCAGACTGTAATATTGTAAAGATTACCCAGTATAAACTAGGCTATGCTATTATGCAAGACATCATAGCTGAATGGGCAAACAGGGGGCCCTATGGAAGAAAAAATTAATGAATATGGCTCTATGGTTTGGAGAAACTTCCTTTTTAGGTTCTCTGGGGATGACCTTGAAGCACATTGGGGAGAACACCTACTTTTTAATCTTTTGCCTTCTAATACAGATTCTTCTACTCATGGTTTAATTTGTGTATATTACATTACAATTACAAGATACTGGATTGCAATCACAAAAAAATGTAGAGGGCAAGCACAGTTGTCTATCTCTAGTTGGAGAGAAGACAAGTAGGTTAGGACATGGTAACAATTTCACATGTAACCCATTTGCCCATTTTGTGGACCATTGGATACTCAGAATGTCTTTCCGGAAAACTAAAACATTAGCCAGTACTAACTAGACAATGAAATTCCCCAGGTCATCTCAGAAAAAGCAAAAGATTTCTTACAGACAAACACATTTGTAAATATGGTCATAAAGATCTGCTTTGGAGAAGATTCCTTTTGGTTGGCTCTCTGGGGTAACCTGGAAACCAGCTCTTGGAGTAGGTCTAATTTTTCACCTTTCGCCTCCTAATATAGACCCTTCTCCTTACAGGGTAGGGGCGATGAGGAGGCTGGGTGATTTTCACTTGTCTTCCCTGTAGGAAACTGTTAAGTCTTTTTGGGGGGGCTGCGGGGTTCATGGGAGCCATACGAAGCTTCTTCCTGATGACAGCCCTGTTGAGGCCATCAAATCGCTCATTTAGTTCTCCCAGGCGTTTCTTTAGAGCATTCACGTCTCTCAGAACATGGTCAAGAGCCTCAGAGAGAGAGCGAATTCTAGAAAAACAGAGGGTGAAAGACTTTATTCAGTAATATGACTTTCTAGAGATTATGGAGTAACAGGAATAATGACAATGACTTACAGAAGGATCTTACTCCTTCCCTAGCCTAACATGTTACAAACTGGAAGGATGTATTTGGAAGTGATCATAAAATCAGAGAGCTCTGTTGTATTAACATAATATGCAATGTAAGGCCAAATAAGGACACATCAATTAATTATTATGATATATAATATGATATTTTACATATGTTAGCCAAATAAAAATATAAGATCCTCTACTATCCATCGAGATTGTGTCAATATTAGTGATATAGCAATGTATTCAGTACCCAGTGTAATCCGGTAGCAGGATCTGAGGTTGGTACATCAGCATATTTTTGCCTTCATTGAATATTTCATTGGCCCACTTCTCCAGGGTCCCTGTGATGCTTCGAGTGCCCAAAATATTTACCTTGCCAGCTGGAACAAAGCAAAAGATGGATTGATTTATTGGTCAGTATAATACTCTCTATAGTAATAAAGTGGCTGTAACCTAGCAGTGCTGTAGGTTACAATTGTGAAAAAGGCAACATGAGGAGAACATACAGGGAGAAAAGGGGTGGTTCTAGAAGCTGACAAACTGTTAGTTTATCATCTTTTTAGAAGTAAGTGACATGTAAATTGTATGTGAAAATTACTTGAGAGAGATACAATTAGTTAAATAACCCTAGTAATAACAATTATATGATGCAAAAGGATTTGCTTGAAGAGTCCCTTTAATCACATATAATAGTTGTGGATCTGCGACTTTGTTGGTAAAGCTCTGAAAAGTTGCGACTTGAGCATGCGAAATACGAGCAGTAGGAGCTCATCACAAGGCCAGAACGACTTTGTGCAAAAAATGGTGGCCTTTCAGGGTCCCTCTAAGGGTCATCTGTCCCTTCATAGCTCTAATTTGCCCGAGGACACTCCACCCATGGAGGATGGAAAGGGATTGAAGTCGCCAATCGTCATGCACGCGATCAGCGACGAAGGACGTAGCACTTTGTCTCTGATCGTAGCATAAAGAGAAGCAATACGCATGTACTATTCTGTGATAAGCAGGCCGAGTTGTTGCAGAGAAAATGTAAGTTATCTAAATGATTTTAAATTTGTTTTGAATAAATATAACACTATTATTAGTTTAGAAACACACAATGTCATCAAATAAAAATAATATTATAGAATACACTTTAGACTATTGACAATGTACCAGCAGTATAAATAAAATTTGGTACACTATAGTCATACATTTTAGGCATGTATACAATTATTTTGGTAATACTCTGTAATAATTAATAATAACTAATGCATTTTTTTCCATTCATTAAATGCATGTTCATAATTCATATATATACATAAATAAATAATTTTGAACATAATATATTTAATAATAATATATTTGTATATATATATATATATATATATATATATATATATATATATATACTGTATAACATTATCCATGATGTCTGTCACTATGAATCTCTGCTCTGGATTCCACTGCTAAACCTTAAGGAGTATTGCTTCTGACTTGAAAGAGAGAGGTGTTGTTCTCGAAGGCTCGTAATTACAATTAAAATACTTGACCGATAAAAAGAAAGTATCACTATATACTGCAATACTCTAATTATTCATATATATGTATATATATATTTTTTTTTATTTGTGTAAGTTTGTTATTTTAGACCCCCACCCATTACCTCCTTCTCTGTAATTCCACTTCTCATAGTGATCGATGACCTCCTTTTTCCCTTGGGGTGCAGAGACGATGGTAAGGAAGGTCAAGGTGGAGAGAAGAGCCGGGCGGTACAACTTCATCTTGGGCATTACTGAAAAGCACAAGGACAAAGTCACCAAACACATACTCAGAGATTTCTATAAACGTTGATTATTGTAGGATATTTATCAGCTAATCAAAAGACAAGACATTTACCTGTCTATATATATTTATCTCTCTATCTGTGTATCTATCTATCTATCAATCTATCTGCCTGTGTACCTATTTATCTATCTATCTATCTATCTGTCATGACCAGAAATTGTTGGACTATGGACTCTGTTATTCATAACAGATATTGCTAAATATTTCCATGGGCCTGGGAGTTTGTATGGGCAATGTTTATAGAAATGATGTGTATTTAGAACGTGCGTTGTGCTAGTGACTTGCTTAATATTACTGGTTGAAGGGACGTATTTCATAAATGAATTAGCAGCATTTATAAGTAATAGTTATAACGTCAACAATATCTCAACCATATGACCGTAGGAGATGGCATGTCTAAAAGAGGGATATTCCTATTAGCACCCCCAACCGTGCTGCTTTCCTGAGAAAGTAAGGCCAAGTTGATGACATTAAGGTGCACATTACCCTCACAGAGCTAGGGGGCAGGAAGAAGGATGGCATCTGATCACTACAAGAGGCAGGTAATAATACTACTATCACAATAATGACAGGATATTGAGAGACCGGTTTTCTCACATGAAAATAATTGGGGATGTATATAAGAGTGTGATGTGTCAATAAAGGTTCTCTATCTTTTTTATATACATAAGACATGGTGTGTATGTCATTCTGAACTCCACATGGAAACAGCTGCTGAAGGCAGGTGGTCAAATCTGGGTTGTGACGGTATCTATCTATCTATCTATCTATCTATCTATCTATCTATCTATCTATCTATTATAACTGTACTGATGACACTATAGAATTCCAATTGAATTATTTGCAAGTAGTCCATAACAAGAGTGTGTCTTTAAATTATAGATCTGTTCAAGATTAGGTCCATGCAGTGGTAGGGTTACTGCTGGTGAAGCAGGGGCACAGTGCTGGCGCACACAACAAGGTAGGCACCCTCTGCTACTAGCAGCAACTTGAAGTAAAGGGGAATTTCTTAGAGAAGAGGGGGAAGATAAGTGTATTATGGAAAGTTGATCTTATCAGTCTAGTGGTCATCAACATATATATTTGACTTTTGTTGAACACTGTACAGAGAAATTACAAGGGGTAAGGGCCCAAATCATTTCCACCAGGGCACTCTGGTCACTAGGTCCACCACTGGTTCAATGTGTCCATTGCAACTACAGTAGACTCTCAGTTAACCGAAACTCAAGCAACCAGAAAAAAAAACTAAATATTGTACTTTAAAAACATTTTTTACAGGGCTCAGCAAATGCTAGGAGCCAGGTTGTCATGCCACAAAATGCTTACAGGCACCCAGATGTCATCCACTGTACGTCTCTGCAATTCAATGTTACCTGGAAGCAGATAGGCATGAGTGATTGAGCCAGGGCAGTGTTGGCGTTACATTCCCTGGGCTCAGCACCGCACCCACCTGCCAAAAGTACCTATGTGTAATTTCTGTGTGCTATTAATATGACAAGATCCCATTGTATAATGGAGTATTCTGATTGGTTTGTACCAGGTTGGGCATGCAGAAAGTGAAATGCCAGCTTGTACACCATGTACCACAACAGACCAACAGTACAACGTATTTTGAATTACATGAGAGAATTTGGCTTTCATATCTGAAGGAAATAACTCAGATGTGATAATGGGCAGATGATGCGGAAAAATGAGTCTGGTTATTATTAAAGCCCAAGAACAAAGCTCACAGCTGTCCCACCACAGAGATTGATGGAGCCACATCCTGGAGCTGGTCATGTTGTATACAGTGTATGAGCAACAGCCTGGTCGTTGCGATATAGAGACTGGAAGTCAGCAAATCATTGAGCCTTTCACCTGAATACACTAGAGAGGAAATAAACCCTGAATGCATGTAACATCTCTATTCAGTTTTGTTGAAAAGCTGTCAAAATGAGTATCGAAATGACAATAGTTTGCTACATATTTCTCAAATGTGAAGATTTTCCCGTCACGTATATACAGTGAATATATAGTGATTGTGTCAATTATGAGGAATCATTTATATGACTTGTCACTTCTGCACACTTGCACCAGGAAACCCTTATGTCTAATCATAACCCTAACCTTCAACCTTAACTACATCAAATATGACCTGATCATAACTATGAATCAAATCACATATTTTAGTTCCAATCCTAATCCCTTACGTTCTAACCATAAACCCAGCCTCAATCCCTTAAACCCTAAAGCCAAATACAATCCAAACCCCAAGCACCAATCCTATCCATACAAATAACCCCATACTCAATCTCCAGTCCTATCCATAACCCCAAACGCAACCATAATCCCTACCTTCTAAGTGTAACTCTAATTCCAAACCCTAGCACCAAACATAATATTAACTCTAATATCTAAATATAACTCTAACCACAATCCCTAATGCTTAACGATAACCGTTACCCAAAACTTCATTCCAATCCTAACTTAAAGGATCAAGAAAAAAGGCACTTGATTGTGATGTATGTAACACAATAACAACATTAGCAGCTGTGTAATCTATGGATATAATAGTTTTTGAGGGAAAATCAGAATTTGTAAAGGCTTGTTTACAAGAAGAATGCACTTGTCTTTGTTACATCACTTTCACTGACATTGTACGGATGTCTCTTTTATGTATCAGTTCGGGGAGACATGGAAGAAGGCCTTGTTAGATAATTGGACCTGACTGAAATTGAAACTTCACTTTTTTCCTGTCACTGGCCCAAAAGAAGTCTACTCATTATATGCAAGCATTGTTCCTCTCCAGAAATGGAAATGTTCCTCTCACAATTTATACCTTGCTTAATTTCTTTTTTAAATTAATCCCATAATCCTTAACCAATCATCAACTATTTCTTATCTCCTAATGCCTAAATCTAACCCCCAAACCCTATCTCCAATCTTAATAATAACCCATAATAAAAATATATTGCCCAAACCAAAAATGCTAGCTTCTACCCTAACATAAATCCCTAATAGCTAACCATTACTGTGAAGATTTTAGGAGGGGACGCTATTCAACTCTATAAATTCCTGCCTTTGCTACAGGAATCACCCTCTCATGCTGTCTTCTTAGAAGGAATTGGTCTCTCGGTGCCCAGCTGTCAGATCACGAACATCTGCATCAGCTCAGGAGCTCAAGGTCCCTGGATCAGCTAACCGGTATCATCTACTTCTTCCAGGGGGCTTGAAAAGGCCAAGGAGACCAATCCTACCCCAGCAGATTCCAATCCGGTTTCCCTTGGGAAGCATTCTTCCCTCTAAATGAAATACACGATTGTCTATGTGTCCCAAGAAGAGCATCTTTATTTCTGGTTACAGCAGTGTGTCTATGCAGTTACAGAACAAAAGATTTACATCACAGTGGGCTGTACATATGAAAACTCTCCACCCAGATTAGAAGTAACCAATCACTGAAATAGGAGTAGCACCAGGGGACAACCAGATCCACTCCCAACATGATCTCCCATGTCCAAGGGAGGGAAACAGGTTGCCCTGCTGAACCTGGTACAAAACAAGTAAGCAACAAATGCAGGTTCTTAACTTGGCCCTGCCCTGACTGTAGCTTTGCTTTTGTGGTTACAGGAAGGCTTCTAGCCTTAACAGGCCCAGTGGAATTCCCGTTAGATAGCAGCTTATGGGTGACCAAGGAGGATCGGTCACCTACTCAACATCCAAGTATAAGGGCAGTGGCACAATTTGCCCTACTGGGTCAGGAGCATGTTTATGCTCCTGTGTGGCAACATAACTTAAGGTCAGTAGGGATCCAACAAGCTTGACCTCCTGTCCCATATAAGGAACTGGCACAGTCTCTGGTAGGTTTGTAACCGACATCAGTGGTGCATCCCTCAGGTTCTTAGGGCTCTGCCCTGACTGTTGCACACTTTCAGTCGTGCAAGGCAGGTTCTGCAGATTAACCTGATCGGCTGAATCGGTAACTGGGATCAGCATCTCTGCTGACCCAAAAGGTTAATCCATCTGTACAGTTCTCAAAGGCATGGGTAGTGGAACAGACTACACTGCTGAATCAAAAACAAGGTTGTAATCCATTGGGTAAAAAGTAGCAGGGTAACAACAAGTAACAACAGTTTCAGGTTCTCAGTGCCTTGACCCTCACCAACATGGATTGTGGCTACAATCTGCACTTGGGCTGTGACCGGTTGTTGTTGGCAACCCCTCTGTTTCTGCCCTTAGCAAAGCATATAAAATTACTGGACCACCATCAGCCATGACCTCTGGACTGGAACCTTGTGGAAAAAAAGATCCTTGCTTCTGTGGCCTGACTCTATTGGCTAGTTGCCGCTGCTGGTCAGGATCTTGGCTCTTGTCATCTGCTGCCGGAAAGGTGATCTTCATCTGTAAGGTCACCACATCTGCTAGCTTTGAGGGAGGAGCATAGGTTTGCTCTAACATCACAGTCTCAGGGCTTGTGCCCTCACCTGATCTACCTGTGGGTTCTTTCTGTGTGCTCTAACATCCCAGTCTCAGGGCTCGCGCCCCCACCTGATCTACCTGTGGGTTCTTTCTGTGTGGGTGGACCAGCATGGTCCCCTTGTTGACAAGCCATTGTGATCAGTTTGGCCTTGACTGTGGGTAGCGCCATGGTGACTGGTCTACTGCTGGTGTCCACCTGCTCTGCTGCCGCCGTGACTTTAGCGGATGCTTCCAAGCTGGTTACTGTAGACACTTGCTACTGGGGTGGATTGACCCAAGTATCCATCTGTAATTATGTCACCATGTTTGAGAGTGTTCCCTTTCCTGCTTGCACTTTGAATAGTCTCTGTCTTTGTGGATCGGCCTGATCCTTTTCCTGGCAAGCTGGCTTAATTAGCTTGGCCTTGCCCTGTTGTAGATCCACAGTGGCAGAGCTTTTGCTGCAGTCCGCCTTCTCGGTTACTGCCTTGCCTTTGCCTATAGCTGTTGCACTTACGCTGGTCACAATATCCACATGCTGCTGTGAGATATCAGCCTGGTCTTTTAATGGCAGGATCTCAGGGCTCACTGTTGCTAGGTCACAAGTGGCTACCAGCAAAACCTATATTCTCGCCTTGGCTTTAGCGATCAGGTCTTCTGGCACATCTTCATCCAACTGTTCCTCTCGGCAAGGGCTCAGCCAGCGGTCCCTGGCAACATCCTCCCGGAGCACTTTCTCCAGCAATTCTGTGCTCTCTGAACACAGGCAATCATCTAACAAGTTGTAGGCTTCAAGAGCCTCGAATTTCCAGACTAAGTATTCCTTATCCTCATCTGATTGGTGGGGCTTTTCAAAATATTTGAGATGGTCCCACCTGGGCCCACTTCCTCAAGCAGTTCCTCCTACTGTATTTCCAAACCATTTCTCTATGGACCAGCTGCCTGAGCATCACTTCTTCTGCTATACCTGAATTTCCACATCCTTTAGGTGCTGTTCAAGCAGGCCACCTTTTGGATCACCCTGCAGCTTATCAGGAAGCACTTTCACCAGCCTAAGCATGTAGAAGGAGGGCCATTGTGATGCAGTAGCTGGAAGCATTAGCTCCACATACTGATGTTCAAAGCCGAGCTCCGTCCACAGCAGGACCGCAAGCCGCTCTGCTAGCTTCTCACACGGCTGGAGTCCCAGGGAAACCATGCGCTGATTTAGAATAGCTGCCATCTATCCTCTTCTGTGGCAATCCATTGCAATCATCACTCCATCATAATGGTGATCAGGCTCCTTTTCTCCTTGATCACCTCCGTTTTGCAGGCCTCTGTGTTGTCCATGATCTCATTTATCCAGTGGTGGCCTTCCTTTGACTTGGACCTGGATTTCAAGGTTTGGTAAAATTGCTGATGGGTTTCTGCATCTCTGCCAAGCAACCGAAAGTACTGGACTTCAACACTGCATAGATCACCATATGCCATCCTTGCTGCTGGTTCTTGCACCGAGATCCCACCGCTACCACCAAGTTTGTGAAGATTCCAGAAATTCCTGCCTTTGGCTACAGGAATCCCCGTCAAACTATCTTCTTAGAAGCAATGGATCTCTTGGTGCTGAGCAGTCAGATCAGGATCATCTGCATCAGGAGCTCAGGGTCACTGGATCAGCTAACCGGTACCATCTGCTTCTCCCAGGTACTTTAAAAGGCCAAGGGAACCAATCTTTCCACAGCAGATTCAAATCCGGTTTGCCTTGGGAAGCAGCAGAGGCTCAGGGCAGCAAAGTGATTTTAGCTCAGTAGCCTTCCCTCTAACTGAAACACACAATTGTCTCTGTGTCCCAAGAAGAGCATCTTTATTTCTGGTTACAGCAGTGTGTCTATGCAGTTAAAGAACAAAGGATTTACATCACAGTGGGCTGAAGAGAAGCAACCTCTCCGCCCAGAAGTAACCAATCACAGAAATAGGAGAGCCAATCAGGATACAGGGAAACCTGTGGGTTTGGCTTGCCAGCCTCAGGGCGGATCTATGCGAGGAAACTACATGACAAAGAAGGGCGGGAAAACCTAGTTTGTACTGGTTTAAAGACAAAAGGGAAAATACATGCATGTAATTACTTGAATCGGCCACAAGATGTCATTATAGGATAAGGAATAGAAACTGTCCTCTAGCCTCAGCAGCGAACATGGCTGCAGTCTACCAAAAGTCCTGATTTTTTTCCATAGTAGGAAATCAGAAATTCACAATTACCACTAACCTTAACTCCTGATCATAATCCTAAACTCAAACGCTAATCTTAACCACAATGCTTTATAATATCCCTTTTATTATTCTATTATTTTACTTTTTTCTTTTACTTTATTATTATATTTCTTAGGGGGGCAGCAGTTCTCCACTAGATTTTTTATAGGCGGAGAATGGGATGCGTAACATAAATATGCATATGAATTATAATAATTAGATTGCTACCATATAGATGTGAACAACAAACTAACAATGAGAATATAGCCACATTCTTAGGTAAGCACTACAACAGATATGCTTTAAAAACAAGGAATAATGCTGCACAAAAGGAGCCTGACTCTGCATCTACTTTACATGATAAATGGTTAATATTTAAAGCCACTCCCTCGTAGAATCACTATAAAGGACTGGCGAGTTGCCCACTTCCAACAGGTCCTTGAGGAAGCGTTGTGACTCGAAAAGCGCGTGTCGACCTGGTTGTCCCGTAGCTCTAACGTCATCGGCAGCGTTTGAGAACACAGGCGTCCATCGGTACACACGCTGGATGTGCAGTTCCTGTACTACCCCATAATATAATAAAGGATGGTTTTCTGTGTATATGATATAAGAATGATGATATTGTCTCTCATATAATATTTATTTGTATATCTTTCACATTTACACAGAGAGAAACCTTGGAATATTTATTAACAGCCTATTTCCCTTTATACTTTTATTTATTTCACTATATAATCACATAGAAT
The DNA here is from genome assembly GCA_027410445.1 of Discoglossus pictus. Lineage (NCBI taxonomy): Eukaryota > Metazoa > Chordata > Amphibia > Anura > Alytidae > Discoglossus > Discoglossus pictus. The sequence continues at coordinate 67,650,351 of CM050169.1, forward strand.
TTTTTGAATTTAGTATATGTTTAATTATGTGTCATTGCACTTTATATAAGGACTATTTGCACCTTTTGGAATTAGCACCTTAGTTTACTTAGAGTAGGTTAGTTTCCTCAAGATAGGAAAGGGGGGTAATTGGTGGATCCCCAGTTCCACCATCAGTATTAGTGTATTTAGACATTTTTATTTTTATTTTCACATTTATATATTATTTTGCAGATAGTTTATTTATATTAGTATAAAGGAGTAAATGGTGGGCTCCGCTACCACCAAATCAATTTTAGGGAATTATATTAAGGTAATTAATAGTTATTCATTTATATAAACAGAGTATATATATACTTTCTGTTGATATTATAATATTGTACAAAGCCGGTGATTGTCATGACTATGTAAGAATTTTTTATGTTTTTATAAAGTATTGTAAATTGAATTGTACTTAATAAACGATTAGATTTTATTTATCTGTGTTTCGAGTATCACAAAATTCCATATTCTCTACTCAAACTAAGAAGGTTATATTAATGTGGATATATACGTGTTCTTTTTTCTTTGTTTGACATTCTTAATTATACCTTAAAGGTGGAAAGAAAGAGTAGGATACAGCCTAATCTATTTGCTGAGAAGTGAGTGGAAGATATAGGGAAAAAGGGGAAAGGGTGGGAACAGGAGAGGGAAGGGATAGGATTTAATACAGGAATAAACTTGGATAAGCATACATTCAACCTGATAAATAAGCACAAAAATAAAAGATCCATTGTATATATTGTACGTTTCAAAGTGGTCTCAGTCTAGGAGGAGGTGTCCACACATACATCTCATACTTTAGTAGCTGAAAATTACAGTTAAACTACACTTTATATATACTGTATTATAATGTATAGCAATGATAGGGTGCTGTACAGAACTGTCACTACATCAAAAATGAGTATGGGGGTAAGTTACATAAATATAAATGTTTTTTGATCATAGGATAGAGGGTGAGAAGATTTATAATAACACTAGTCGTTTGCCAGTCATAAATGACAGGATAATATTTTTTCCCCCGACCCCATTCCCCTGTATCTCTTTCGCCCCTCTCCCTCCTTGTGTCTCTTCCCTACCCCTTTCCCCCCTCTGTCTCTTTCCTCTCCCTCCTCTGTGTCTCTTCCCCCCTTCCCTTTGTCTTTTCCCCTACTTTCTCCCCTTTATATCTTCCCCCCTCCGCCTCTTTCCCCCATGTCTTTTCCCCCCTCTCCTGTATGTCTCCACCCCCCTCAACTGCATCTCTTCCCCCCTCCCCTGTGTCTCTTACCCCCTCCTCCCTCCCCTGTGTCTCTTACCCCCTCCTCCCTCCCCTGTGTCTCTTCCCACCTGCTCCTTCCCCTGTGTCTCCCCCCACTCTCTCCCCTGTATCTCTTCCCCCTCCCCTGTGTCTCTTTCCCCCATATCTCTTCCCCCCATCCCAAGTGTAGACGCCCCTGTATCTCTACCCCTTCCCCTGTGTCTCTTTGCCCCCCTCCCCTGTGTCTCTTTGCAGTAAAAGATAAAAAACATACTGAAAGCGGTTAATAAGGAGCCCTGGGGTGGTAGGCCTCGCTCTGTTAGCAGGATGGCCCCCAAAACCCATAATAGTGGGCTCAATAAAAATCTATGGTCCCTCACTGCAGTCTGAGCATGGATAGTTGCTTTACTGGACTCTGTCAATGGAAGGGTTAAAATATTGTCAGGCAAAGTGTTATATATACCGATGTGACATTTTTTAAATGGTCAATGAAACTAGTGATATTAGAAACTGGGTAACAATTTGAATAAATCAATATATTTTATTTAGGAAAAATAAGGAACTGTGAATATCATGGCTTTGTAAAGATATCCCATCCCATCATAGTCTGCCAAACCAGGTTGAATTTATCAACATGCAAAGTAAACGGATGCCTAGGGCTCAAAGGGCACCTACTTGGCTAATTGCAGTATGAGAGGCCACTATCAAATTATTATACATGGATCTTTCCTGTTAGCTGGCCATGCACAGTGGCACTAGGTGGAGCGGCCAAGGTGTCCGTGAATTTCTTCTCATTGCAAAGATTATAATCTGCCAATACCTGAACCCTAACACCTAGCCCTAACACCTAACCCTAACAACCTGCCACCTAACCCTAATACCTCTAACCCTAATACCCTTCACCTGAATACCTAGCCCTAACATCCCTAACTGTAACACCCCTAATCCTAACACCCCTCACCCTAACACCCCTTACACTAACACTCCTTACCCTAACATCCCTCACCCTAACACCCCTCACCCTGAAACCCCTAACCCTAACACCCCTCACCCTCACACTCCTCACCCTAACACACCTCACCCGTAAGAAATTCATGGACATGTTGGCCAATGCGCACGGTCAGCCAACAGTAAAGATCCTTATACTTTTCATGCTATTAACATGACTATCCTCTCTGGCTAATCTAGGGAATTAATAACCAGAGTTATGTTTATAGTTGGGTACAGATGGACACCACAAGAGCATAACTCCACCAGTTACCCATTCAACCTTAGCTGAATAATAGCTGAATGAGAAAGTTACCCCATACATTTTTAAATTTAGATTTGTTCTTACAATGTCATTCTTTTCATGCAAAAGTCTAAAATTTGCTAGTTTTCACTTAGTGTCCCATTAATGTGAAATATCTGCAGTATTTTATAGAGAAGGAGGAGCATCAGGCTGGAGTAATGTGCAGAGGAACGTCTTCATGGAATGGGTTGTGGTTCCATTGGATTGGCTCAGTACAGGTGGCAGTGACTGTTTTGCTGAGTCTGTCTCATTAGATCTGTAAAAAATTCCCTAATTAATCCCTTAAAGTACTTTCTGGATGCAGCCAAACTACTGTTTACTTTCTGGCCCAGAGTTGCACAATAAATACATTCTTTGGAGCCACTCGGGAACCGTCATTGCATGATATAAAATGAAATCGCACCACACACTTTATTCAAAGAATATCTTCTCTGCACACTCACCAGAAGGTTATTGTCAGTGGTTAAACTGTACAGATAAGCATGAAACCTCAACAAGCTCCTCCAAGATTCAGTCACTATAAGGAAAAACGAAAAAAAAACAACCTGGGCATATCTACATATCCCAAGTGAACAGTGCTTCAACAGTCACTAAGGATTCTGGGTAGTGCCATGCAAATGATGATCAAAATGTACCACCTTTTTGCCTCAGAGCCACTAACTTGGGTATTCAATTAGGATTATGTGCATTGCCCTCAGGCAGGATTAAGAACATATACTACAGGATATTTCTCACTGTGAAGGGCACAAGTGAACTAGAAGTGGCTGCTCTCTGAGTAGATAACCAGACCTATAGGACAAACCTGCTTAGGTATTGTTTGTTCTCAGATGAGCACCTCTACTCTTTTTGTTTAAATGTTCTCACCTTATGGGTAATAGGGCAAACCAGACGTGGATCCCTTGCTCACTAAGGCCCTTATTCAATTGCCATTTTGCTAATTCAATAGGGATCCAAATAATAACATAACATATATTTTTTAAAGACATTTTTCGTTAGTGAAAACATTGCTTTTGAATACATGCTTAATAACTAAAAACTTCTTTAACAAAAATATGTGATGTGCTTATTTAGACCTCTATTCAAGTTTCTAAATTGCAATTGAATGAGGGCCTAAGTGGGTACAGCTATACCTCGCTGACGAGGCTCACAGAGGCTGAAACATACGTCTGGGGTTTGCGGTTTCTCCTGATCAGGGTAGAATTGCCTGGTATTTCAGGACTGGAGCACTCCTTTGAATGACGTGAGGATGATATACTATAGGACAAATTATCCCTGTGAAGGGCACAAATGAGATAAAAGAGGCTGCTCTCTGAGTAGGTAACCAGACCTAGAGAACAAACATACTTCAGTATTGTTCATTCTCAGATGAGCACCTCTACTCTTTTTGTTAGAATTAAGAGCATAGTCGTGGTATAGGGTACAGTGCCAGAACACACTCACAGACTGCAGTTACACACTTGTATGGGACTCATAGGGGTCCCCTGGGGGTCCAGTGGTTAGGATTTGGTGTTTTCACTTCTGCAACCTGGGTTAGATTCTAGTCAGAGAGCCAGGAGGTCACACCACCCAGAAGCCAAGCAGGGTTGGGCCTGGTCAGTACTTGGATGGGAGACTACCTAGGAATACCAGGAGTTGTATGCTGTTGCCCACCGGAGAGGGAACTGGCAACCCACACCAGTATTTTTGCCATGAATACCAACTGCAACAGCATGGTGTGTTGTGGTCCATGAGGTCACAGAGAGTCCAACACAACTGAGCAACACACACACACACGGCACTCCTAAGTGTAAAATGAGACTGTAGAGAGTACTTTTACATGTCAGATGAACTTGCAGCATCAAATTGAAGCAGGAGATACTTTGCATATGTCTGTGCTGCAACCATTTCCTTTAGCTATGATGACTAACATTTGTATGGAGATATATCAGTAAGCCAGACTTGATGTGCAATATGTAGTTTTAAATAAGTGTATATAAATGAACATTTGTAGATTAAACCATCACGGAGCTGGAAGCAGACATGGCTATTATGTCATTGGCCTTACTCTGTGATGTAATTCGCTCTGCACCTGCTGCCCACACAGAGGTATTGAAGATAAAATCTCCTTGCAACCGACCCATTGTCTTTGCCCAGTGACATCATGGAGGTAGGTCCAATTACTACACACATTGTCCTAGTCTCCACCGATTGGCCTTGCCCAGTGACATCATGGAGGTAGGTCCAATTACTACCCACATTGTCGTATTCTCCACCCATTGGCCTTGCCCAGTGACATCATGGAGGTAGGTCCAATTACTACAGACATTATCCTAGTCCCACCCATTGGCCTTGCCCAGTGACATCATGGAGGTAGGTCAAATTGCTACACACATTGTCCCAGTCTCACCCAATTTATCAAGCATGCTCATTCTGAACAAGAACCTAGACTGGTCAGACTTTTAAGTCCAGCCCTCAGTCAAAGATGGTCACACTGGTGGGTGGATAGAAGCAGCTCTGCTTGAGGGTCAAAACTGACAATTTCAAAAGAAAGGGGAAAAAGATTAGCATACTGTCTTCTATAGTCTGTTTATATATTATAGGTTTATTTATAAGAGCATTACAGTGATTCTTTAATATTTGAAATTAATGAAAAAAGTATCCCTTTTTAAGTATTATATAAAATCTAATAAAAACAAATAAATAGAATGGAATTGTTATTTTTGTCTCTACGAGGTACAGTTTTTCCGTAAATTGACCACTTTGTACTCACAGATTTGTGTGTCAGGGAACACCTCAGTATGTTGGATATGCCATGGACTGTTGTAGGTTCCCAGATTGTAGTTCCACATATTTATGTTCCACATGTTTTAGTCTCCTTTTAGTACACTCTGTGCATGTGGATCTATCAGTTTGCTTTTTGTTTATGTACATGAATAACTTGCATATTCCCGAGTGATCAGACTAGCCCATCCTGAGTGGTTATTACAGAGTCCGGAGACGAAAAACAACATCTGCTCCTCAAATATTAGGCAACAAGTCATTCTCCCACTCACAGATAAGTGTAATCAATGTAATTAGGTCATAGTGCTGTGGTGTGTAGGAATATCTTGTGGTACAGGTCCACTTGTCTACTGAAAGATGCTACAATATGTAAAGAGACACAAAACTTTAAAATTATTGCTATAACTTGATATAAACAACATTTATATTATGTAACAATTTAGTTGTTATCCAGTGGTTAGGATTTGGTGCTTTCACCGCTGTGACCTGGGTTCCATTCCAGTCAGGAAACCAAGATGTCACACCACTCTGAAGCCATGCAGCGTTGGGCCTGGTCAATACTTGGATGGGAGACACCCTAGGAATACCAGGAGCTGTATGCTGTGGCCTTCTGGAGAAGGAACTAGCAATCTACTCCAGTATATCTGCCATGAATACCAAGTGGATCAGCTTGGTGTGTTATGGTCGCTGAGGTCACGAAGAGTCGGACACGGCTAAACAAAGCAAGCATACACAGGATCACAGGATGGAATATGAGGTACCTCTTGTTGTATGACACTATTCTATCAGACAACAAAATCCATGGATGACTTTCATATTTGTTCCTTGACAAATATCAGAACTGGACTACCCCGATGATATCCTTGACTCTTCTTTAGAACTGAATTATTGTGAAGAAGTAAGATGGCATCATGAATGACATCACTAACGCTTCTGTATATATGTTTTATATCAGTAAATACATTTGTGTTTACATTTGAATGTCTAAAACAAGTTAAAAAAAAACTTGTTTCATGCCCAGAATTGAAAGAAATGCAGTTATTACACTGCATTCTGGGAACCTTTCATCATGAACCTTTCCGTATACCTCAGAATTGTATAAAAGTGGGATAGGAAGATGACATCGGGGATTTTCTATATATCAGAACTATATAGTGCTGATCAAGAAGATGACATCATAGGCTCTAAATACCATAATAGTAATGTGAAGGATTAACATGACATCATAGATTTTCTTTATATCAGAAGTGTATAAACATGGCACAGAGAAATGATATCTTGGGGACATTGTTAGTGAAGTTACCCTACAGCTCTGATAGACTCCAGCTTTATCTCAGGTTGGGTATAATTGTCCAGAGTACTTTTCTTCAAATGTTTTATAGCACAATTGTTGTCCACATTTTCCATAATATAATTAAAATAAAAGCCTTTTCTTCATCATGAAGTTTTATTTTTCTGCAGAAAATTATGTTTGGTTTATAAATTAACTCTAAAGCACCATCAAAATGTATAAAAAAACAGTATGTTTGATCTGTATTAAGCTTTGTAATGTACAGATGTATTTTACATGTATAATAGCACATTTGGAACTACAATGGGCATTTAAAGGGGCACAATGAAAGATCCAATATAATTTGAAACTGTACTTAATGACAAGTACTTTTGCAACTAAAAAATGTATTTTCTTATAGTGAACTTACATTGAGATTTTCTCTTTGTACCTGAGAATCAGCTTGTATGATCCAGCTACCAAGCTAAAGTTGAAATCTCTTTGGAATGATGAGGTTATTTCCAATTATCATCCAAGTTACTAGGGATACTGGGGTCAGTCTGTTTTGTTGCATGTGGCTTTAAACGGAAAATGAGTCCCATTGAAACTTGGCAACTAATCGTGTGCGATCAGGGACCCCCACTGCGAGTTAATGCAGGTTTCCGATGTTATCTCGGATCCCTTCAAGAGTTAATTAAGGGTTTATGGGGGTCTGGATTGACCCCCATGAGTGACAGGGTTAAAAAAAAAATGATTACGGGTCCTTTATGGACCTTTACGGTATTTAAAGGACCCATAAGGCCAGAAATTAGAATTTTGATTGCAGCAGGGGTCCCCGATCGCGTGTGATCGGGGACCCCCACTGCGAGGGTTAATGTGGGGTTAATGCAGGTTTTCCGAGCTTATCTCGGATTCCTTCTTGGCTAAGTTGTACGTGGCTGGGCGGTCCGGGGTTCGTGGAGCCACGTTTAAAAAAATTTCGGCGCCCAGTTTTTTTCTCGATTAGCCATTTTTCAAGTGCCAAACGGTGGAATTTAGGGTTAAATTCGAATTTAACCTCACTTCCAGATGTCCTGGCTGTCCCCCCGTGCTGCGGGTGAGTGTTTTTTTTTTTGTTTTTTTTAATTATTGTTTTTTTTAGTGTGTTTTTATTGTTTTTGTGCGTGCGCGGTTCGGGGGTTAGTGCAGTATTTTGCAAGACACAGGGGAGGGAGAGGAGGAGGGGAAGGAGAGGACTAAGTGCTGCGAGTTAACGGTTGTGTGGGGTGGTTTGGGGCTCCATAGGACTAAGTGCTGCGAGTTTAGAGGTGTGTGGGGTGGTGTTGTTTGCAACACATGCGCCTTAAAGCCTCCACCTTCCGCAAATGCATTTGCGGACCAAACCTTATCCCTCGCTTCGCAAGGGATGCAGTTCTTGCAAGCTCACTTTGCGAGCTCACAAAGCGTGACAACGTTTCCTAGTTTGACAACTATTATATGTGATAACACTTTCATTTGACTTAGATTTAGTCTATGCTTGGTGGGTGGATCAGAAAGATAAAACATGCATACATATATCAGAGTAGCTATTATGTCACCTTTGTATGGCATAGTTCTGGAAAATTGAAGTGCTACAGTTGTAAGTTTAGTTCAAGAAACTGATATTTTTAAAAATAATATCCAATGGATAAAGTACTTATTATTACCTATAGTTTTAAATAATGCCATATTTGGAACCTCTGCTGTGCCCCTTTAATAATATTTATCTGGTAATCAGTGCTGTTTGGTGCCTCTTAATGTAATTTTTTGTGCAGAGACCACATGTTTTCTCTCAGAGGAAAATAATAATTGAGTAATGAGGAGCAAATATAGGCTAACGTAAAACTGAAGGAATTTGTGTTTCGGAGCCAAAGTGAGAAACATGTGTAACTGAGCAAGGCCGGTCCAATCCCTCGTGTCCGTGCATGAGCGTTGGTGAGCCCAGGGAGAGAGAGGGAGACAAGGAGGGAGAGAGAGGGAGAGGAAGGGAGACGGAAGGAAGTGAGGGGGAAGAGGAAGGGAGAGGGAGGAGGTGAGGGGGAAGCGGGAGAGAGAGTGAGAGGAAGGGAGAGGGAGGAGGTGAGGGGGAAGGGGAGAGAGAGTGAGAGGAAGGGAGAGGGAGGGGTGAGAGGGAAGGGGGAGGGGGAGAGAGGGAAGGGGGAGAGAGAGGAAGAGGAAGGGAGGGGTGAGGGGGAATGGGGAGAGAGAGTGATAGGAAGGGAGAGGGAGGAGGTGAGGGGGGAGGGGGAGAGAGAGTGAGAGGAAGGGAGAGAGAGGGGGTGAGGGGAAGGGGGAGAGAGAGTGAGAGAAAGGGAGAGAGAGGGGTGAGGGGGAAGGGGGTGAAAGGGATACAGAGAGGAAGGAAAAAGAGAGGGAAAGAGAGGGGAGGGAGAGAGAGGGAGACAGGGAGGGAGAGAGAGGGAGAGGAAGGGAGAGGGAGGAAGTGAGGGGGAAGGGGGAGAGAGAGTAAGAGGAAGGGAGAGGGAGGGGGAAGGTGGAGAGAGAGTGAGAGGAAGGGAGAGGGAGGGTTAGGGGGAAGGGGAGAGAGAGTGAGAGGAAGGGAGAGGGAGGGGGTGAGGGGGAAGGGGGAGAGAGAGTGAGAGGAAGGAAGAGGGAGGGGGTGAGGGGTAAGCGGGAGAGAGAGTGAGAGGAAGGGAGAGGGAGGGGGTGAGGGGGAAGGGGAGAGAGAGTGAGAGGAAGAGAGAGGGAGGGGTGAGGGGGAAGGGGGAAAGAGAGGGAGAGGAAGGGAGAGAGAGGGGTGAGGGGGAGAGAGAGTGAGAGGAAGGGATGGGGTGAGGGGGAAGGTGGAGAGAGAGTGAGAGGAAGGGAGAGGGAGGGTGAGGGGGAAGGGGGAGAGAGAGTGAGAGGAAGGGAGAGGAAGGGGGTGAGGGGGAAGGGGGAGAGAGAGTGAGAGGAAGGGAGAGGGAGGGGGTGAGGGGTAAGCGGGAGAGAGAGTGAGAGGAAGGGAGAGGGAGGGGGTGAGGGGGTAGGGGGAGAGAGAGTGAGAGGGAGGGAGGGGGTGAGGGGGAAGGGGGAGAAAGAGTGAAAGGAAGGGAGAGGGAGGGAGGTGGTGAGGGGGAAGGGGGAAAGAGCGTGAGAGGAAGGGAGAGGGAGGGGTGAGGGGGAAGGGGGAGAGAGAGAGGGAGGCGGTGAGGGGGAAGGGGGAGAGAGAGTGAGAGAAAGGGAGGGGTGAGGGGAAAGGGGGTGAAAGGGATACAGAAAGGAAGGAAAACGAGAGGGAAAGAGAGGGGAGGGAGAGAGAGGCGGGGAGAGAGAGGGAGGAAGAGAGAGAGAGGCAGGAAGAGAGAGAGAGGCAGGGGAGAGAGAGGCAGAGGAGTTAGAGAGGGAGAGAGAGAAGGAAGGAAAAATAGAGAGAAAGAGAGGGGAGGGAGAGAGAGAGAAAGAGAGAGAGAAGGAGAAAGAGAGATGGGGAGATAGAAAGAGGTAAGGAGAGAAGGTGGGAGGGAGAGAGGGTGGGAGAGAGGGTGAGGGAGGGAGAGAGGGTGGGAGAGAGGGGAGGGAGAAAGAGAGAGAAAGGGAGAGAAAGAGAGGCATTGGGAGAGGGAGAGAAGGGGAGGGGCGCAGAGAGAGAGAGAGAGGGTGTACTGAGAGAGACACAACAGACTATATGATTCCGTCATTTATGAAGGCCAAGTTACTAGTAATGTAATAATCACTACAACACAACAGTATGATTCTTATGATTACTCGCTCCTTGACGTGTTGGTCTGTTTTATATCTAGTGTAATACAGAGAACCAGAATCAGAGAGGGGAGAGATCAGATTGAAAAATCGTAAATGGAGCACAACTGGTTTTGTAAAACAGCATATTTTAAACATTAAAAATGTGTTTGTTTTCTTTTTTTTGCATGAAAAAATATTACGTAAAGCCTGTTTAAATGTTATAAAAAAAACTTGTAAAGAGCGCACTTTAGTCTGTATATCTGTATATCTTATGAGCAGGGGATCTAACTGCATGATAACTCTGGGGTACATGTTTTGCTAGTATATAAACCAAGAAGCAGACTGTGTTACTAATCAAAACTTTTTATTAGTGTGTATTGTTTAATCATTCAGTCGTGACTGACTCTCTGTGAACCTATGGAAAGCAGCCCGCCAGGCAGGTAGCACTAATCAATTATGTTTTTATGGCAAAGATACTGGAATGGGTTGCCAGTTCCTTCTCCAGTGATTTGACTGATCTCTCTGCTATGACCTGCCTATCTTAGCTGACCCTACATAGTATAGCTCACAGCTTAATTGAAGTACACAAGCACCTTCACCACGACAAGGTGTTCCACAAGTGGTAATAATCCACCTTAATAATAAGTAATCGTTGTGTAACGCCTGCGAGGAGAGAGAGGTCATAGAGAGAGAGACCACAAAGAGAGAGAGGGCACAGAGAGAGACCACACAGAGAGGGAGGGCACAGAGAGAGGAGAGGGCACAGAGAGAGAAAGATGGCACAGAGAGAGAGAGCACAGAGAGAGAAAGAGCACACAGAGAGAGGGCACAGAGAGATGGTACACAGAGGGAGAGTGGGCACAGAGAGGGAAAGAACAGGCACAGAGAGAGAGAGGGCACAGAGAGTGAGGAGTGAGAGCACACAGAGAAAGAGAGGGCACAGAGAGAGACAGAACAGACAATTGAAGATAACATATGATACTGTCATTTATGACGGGAAAGTTACTAGTGTACATAATAACTAGTAAATCTATGGATGCCATGGATGCATACAATCGCTATAACTATAACTAGTAATTGCCTGCGGGCGAGTGTATATGGGATGGTACATTTGCATTAAAATGACATATTGTGTTAGATTTGAGTGGGATATTCCTCGGGAGTGCAGATACAGAATATTTGTTTCATATTATTTCATACTAGCGACTTGCCGTCAAAAATGATAGCTATAAAATTTGAAGGCTGGCCATGCTGTTTGCCACACAATGCAAGGCTCTCCCCCCTCTAACTTGCAGGCCCCGCAATGAGCGGCTTCCGCGAGGGCCATAAGGGGCCGTGAAGCTCAGAGGGGGCCCCTGGGTCATGTGGGAGCCACAGTGGTTCATAAGGGGCTGCAGGGGACCCATGGGAGGTCCACTAGGGCCATAAGGGCCGTGGGGGTCACTGTGCCGGCAGTTGCCCGTAAGGGGACACAGGGGAGATCCACATGGGCCTCACAGGGCCATAGGGACCAGAGAGGGCCCAGGGGGGCCACCTAGGACCAACAGGAGCCACAGAGGATCTGAAGGGGGCACAGGGGACCTGCGGGGGCCACAGAGGATCCACGGGAGCTATAGGGGACTCGCGGGAGCCACTGAATACCTGGGGGGGGGCATAGGGTGCTGCGGGGGCCACAAGGGACCCGCGGATGTCCTTGGGGGCCCCTCAGAGGTCAGAAGCCTCTGTGACTTGCACCGTCTGCACCAGCAGTAGCTCCGCTTATGCTAACCACTAACCCTAGGATATTCACTGAAATGTCGGCCACTGAGTGCGGCCAGCCAACAGGAAAGGTACAGAAGAAGAGGAAAAGGAGGAGGATTATTATTATTACTTGGAACTTTATTTCACTTCCTGAGAGACAGGATCCAGAGTGGGGCTAACATGTTGAGTATCGAGCAAGCATTGGGTTCAGAGCCAACTTTGTCATACAGAAGTACCAAAAATGAGTTTCGAGGAGGTTGAGGACTGAGGGTCCACTGTAGCTTAACTTGCAGTAATTTTTATCTATGAACATTCCATGTAAAGGAATTTCCTGTATGTGTATCTTTATTTACACATTACTGTGGTTTTTATTGGAAGGTATTTACCAGATTTTGAGTTTTCCCTGGTAGAACCTTTATATGATTTTAAGTAAAATTACATATAAGGCTATGTAGTTTTGTCCCTCTGATCTTTCTGTACTTTGTCCACACTTTTTTTATTCTTTAGGGATATTACCATACGGTTCAAAGTATAGACCCAGACGCTATTTGGAACAGCACGCCTTCTCTTTTGCTGGGTTATTAATACTGTATGATGTTTGTTCCTGCGTCCTATGCCTCTGATGGAGCCTTCTACCTGAACCTGTTGTTCTGTCTAGCTTTATTATACCTAGCAGACATAGCAAGAGTCCATGATTACTGCACCCCCTTCAATGTTGGGGAACCAGTTACAGGAAGAAGTGGGGTTGTAGCTCATCAATTCATGGACTAAAGTGTTTTAAAGCTTCTCATTTTAACCTTTTGTTTAAATTTTTCTGTAATGGATAATCAATATTGGAGGTCATTTGGAAGCTATGACCAATCAAAAATATTTTGGGAATAACTGAAATATAAATTTTGATTGGCTGAAAAATGACTGACATATATTTGAGCCAATCAGTAGCCTTAAAAATAGTGTATATGGTGAGGACCACTTAGAGGTTTAAGAGTCTTCAATTAAGCAAGAAGAGGACCAATATCTTCAATCAACACGGGAGTGCCAGCTTTATATAGGGTGGAAGACCAAGGTTGAGGGCATTGAGGATCATCACTGATCGGTTGTCAAGATGGGGGGTAGCAGATCTAAAGCTAATGGGTCATAAACCCGCTGCAGATTTTTAGAATTGTACCCGCTCTCTGTAATGGAAAGTAGATTATATATAGGGATACAGGATGATGCTAGGGCTGCTATAGTGTTGCTATGGAAACTACCAGGATTCAGACTCCTACAGATATACTCTCGGTAACCCACTCTCGGTAACCATATGGACGCAGCAAGCCTGACACATCTGTTTCTGGTTGTGCTTATCCATAAGGGTTTTCTTAGCAAAGATACTGGAATGGGTTGCCAGTTTCTTCTCCAGACGACCAGGATTTGTCTGACCTTTCTGCTATGATCTGTATCTTGGGTGACCCTACATGGTATAGCTCACAGCTTCAGTGAAGCACACAAGCCACTTCATCCCAACAAGGTAGCGACCCAGACGGGTCCCCTGGTACGTTCATTTACAGGATTCTTTTTTGCAGGAGCCATAGAACTCTGCAAACTTTCTTTTAAAAACGTCCTTTGCCAACACTCTTATGGGAGTTCTTACAGGAGCCATAGAGTAGAGCCAGGTGTGTCCTTATTTACTCAGCCTTATGTACATCACAAAGCGTTCCCTAGTGGGACAGTGGTAAGGATTCAGTGCTGTCAGTGCTACTACTTGGGTTTGATTCCAGCAAGGGAACCAAGAGGTCACACCACCCTGAAGCCAAGCAGGGTTTGGCCTGGTCAGTACTTGGATGGGAGACCACCTAGGAATACCAGGAACTATATGCTGTGGCCCACTGGAGAAGGAACTGGGAGCCCATTCCAGTATCTTTGACATGAGAATGACCATGGACATAAAGATGTGTTACGGTCCCTGAGGTCCCTGAGAGTTGGAAACAACTGAACAAACTGTTATTTGTCCTTATCTTTTCTTTTGCAAGAAGACTAATATGTGCTCCCACTAGGATTTCATGTAGAGAGACTCTTAAATCACTATATATATATATATATATATATATATATATATATATATATATATATATATATATATATACTCTGCACTGGAATGCAAAAAATAATGTGGAAAACTTGCTTATTTTTTTTTAAAATTTTAAATTAATGAAGAATTTACTTATATATTGGCATTTTTAATTGTTGCTTGTAAAACCATGACGTCCACCAACAAGAACCTGCATAAATAATTATTTTAGTTTTATGGATTTCCACATTGATAGAGTTTGGGACTGCGAGTTAAACCCTATTTGCCCTATTCTATTAGAAGCCCAAAAATGCCTCTAACCCATAATTATGCCTCCACACGTAATCCCTACCTTTTTAAGACGGATTTCAGGGGTCGTGATCATATGATCTGACAAAATCTAAGCAAGCCCGTAATTTAAATGAGACTGTCATCATGAAATCAGTAAAACATGGAAGTTACAATCTGCAATCAGAGACTAAGAATTAATTAGTGCCAATAAGTAATATTTGCAAATTGGGCTCACAATCAAGCAATCCATAAAATGCATTAGAGCATCTGTTCTAGTCCATGTGGGTTTCATGATATGTTTTAACCCCTTGAGTCCAAGGAATGAAATTTCTCAGAAATAGCATTTAAAAATAATATTTATTAATTGCATATTTATGGGTTTGAAACTGTTGTGCAATTAATTCTAATGTCTTTCCATATCTTTCCATGTTTTTATAGTCCATTATTGTGTGTTTAATTGCAGCTACAGCTCTAATAAGTGTTTGAAAAAGTCCTTGTGAGTCCTATTTAGTACTTGTAATATGTTTAACTGAAACGTGATACTTTTTTCAGTTGCTGGTCAGACTTTACTTGCAAACTAGAGCTACGGGTCTAATAGAATATCGATTTTGTGTAACTTTAATTACTTAGACCCTCATTCAATTGCGATTGGCCAATTGAATAGGGCTCTAAATAAGCACATAGCATATTTTTTTTTAAATCAGTTTTTAGTTAGTGAAAACCTGGCTTTTGGATAGATGCTTACTAACTAAAAACTTCTTTAAAAAATATATGTTATGTGCGAATTTAGGGCCTTATTCAATTGGCCAAATTGCAATTGAATGAGGACCTTAGAGCTCGTAAAGTTGTGCTAAAACCGATGGAGTTCTAAGTCCCGTTTTGCGTCTTTGGCGGCCCATAGTGATTATGGGCAGGGAACTCTTAATCGGATTGCGAGGAACTAATAGAATATGTGGCAATATTAAGAGCAGTTTTAAGCATGTATACATTTGCGAATTGGGCAATAGAATAGGGCCCTATATTTCTAAATCTGTTGGTCTAGGTTCAAATCCTATTTCTTCCTTTTTTCTGTTTTTTTACATTAATATTTTTAAACACATTACAATTACCTTATTTATCTTATAACAATTTCTTTTTGTAAAGGAAAATGAAAATGAATACTATTTATATAAAAAAAGTCATAACCACATACATAATACAGCGTGTCAATCCATTAGGGTCAATAAACAAGGGCCTCATTCAATTGCGATTTTGCCAATTGAATAGGGCACTATATAAGCACATCGCATTTTTTTTTTTACAGAAGTTTTTAGTTAGTAAACTTCTATCAAAAAGTAAGGTCTTTACTAACTAAAAACTTCTGTAAAAAATATGCTATGTGCTTATATACTGTCGAGTCCTATTCAATTGGCCAAATCGCAATTGAATGAGGCCCCAAGATTCTTGTAGGATTGTAGCCTGAAAAAAAAATTGTGTTATCAAAACAAAATGTTAAGTGGCATAATATAAATGAAAGAACCTATTTACATGTGAACTTTTTTATACTTATTTATGGTATAATTAAAAAAAATGATTTATAAAAAAAATGACAGAGTAAGGATCTTTCCTTTATATGCTCTTCAGCAGTGGCGTGCAGCGGCCACTAGGTGATGCGGTGGTTGCAAGCCAAGAATTTTTTTAATTTCTTGTTAGTGTGAGTATTAGATTAAGGGGTTAGCGTTTAGGAATAGGGTAGTGGCAGATGATAAACTTATCATCTGCCATTACCCTAACCCCTAAATCTAAGCCTAACCCTAATTATAGACATTTAATAAAATTAGGGTAAGGGTTTAGATATAGGGTAGTGGCAGATGATAAAATTAACCCTAGGAAATTGAACAACGTTAGGGTTAGAGTTTAGGGTTGGGGATTGGGGATAGGGTAGTGGCGGATGAAAAACTTAACCCTAGGAAATTGAACAAAGTTACGGTTAGGGTTTAGGGATAGGGTAGTGGTAAATGATAAGCTTATCATCTGCCACTACCCTAATCCTACCCCCTAAATCTAACCCTAACCCTAGGAAACTGAACAAAATTTCTTCCGCGGCACATACTGGCCACTAACCTCCACTGCTTTCGGGCAGATAAGAGGAAGATGAGAGAATAATTGTAACCAGAGCTACTTCATAGCTGTCTTCACTACTGAACTAATCACCCCCTTGATTTATAGCAAGTGAAAAATAACAACATACATAATGTAGAGCTAATCATGAACATGTAGCAGTTCTTTCACAACCTGCACAACTAATTCTAATTAGTGCCACTGTTTGGAGCAGCTCGTTATGTATCAGATGATGTCACAAACAACCTAAAACCACTAACTTTAAAAGCTAATAACACAGAGTCCCCTCTCCCTTCAAGCTCTACTTATCAAAATGTTTTATCTATTTAAACAAGTGGTTCTGACATATTTCCTAAGATGAAGGAGATCCCATTGGTGGATCTCCCGTTATGCTCTGACCCCCAGACCCTGGGACTGTTCATCATCAAGTCATGGGATCTGCTGAGCCGTCATGGATACAGGATAAGAAATCTCTTTATTAACTAGCGCAGATTTTCCTAATCACAAAATAACATTCACATGCAGCCAGTCAGTTATTCCCTGAGAGAATGAGGGGAGGGGGGGTCAATCCACATAATCACTGAAAACACACTAATAGTTTCTATTTTTTGCTGATGCAGAAATATTGGATAAAAATACAAAAACTAAAAGCAATAGTCACATTAGCTCATCCGTACAGTATTAGAGTGCTAGCTCTTTGGGACACAATCATGTCTATTGCCAATGACATATTAAAACTAAGAATATCATTTATTTCAGGTTACTAATAATGTAAGTTTTATGATCCTAGTATTTACCTGTGGTCTGGGGTCCCAGGAGATGGTCTGCCCTGCAGGTTAGTGTCTGTAACTCTGCGCTCTCACATGCCTCTGCAGTCTCTGCATGATTGAACGGTCTCTCTTGTGAACTGGATCCAACACTCCTCCTCACTCCCCCTCTCACTGACTTTCTCCAAGGCTGACATCAGCCCCATACAATCAGACACATGGACACAGTATGGACAGGGCCTCCCACAGCTCACAAACCCAACAATGCCATCAGCAATAAGCGGGGGTCAGCCCCATAATGTGCACGGCATCTGTGTGTATAGGACAAGAGGATACCAACCTGTTCTGGGACTGTAGAGTGCAAGCTCTTCTGTGCCGGTGCATAGTTTCATTAGAATTTATAGCAATGCCCAGCAATCCCTTCCCCAAGAACATTTAATCCTCATGTTATTATAATAAATACCAATATTATGTAATATTGGGTGTTTGTTCAGCACTCGTTTGGCTGGGCGCACTTACATATTGATGGTAGATAATAGCTAATAGCACATTTAGTATATTGCTCGTTATATCTACCTAATAATTCCAAATGTAGCTTGAGAAATGTTCACGTTTTTGAAGTGTATGACAATATAAAACCTATGTAACTATGTAAACTATGAACATGAATGCATTTTTAGAGAAAATCTTGATTTTTTGGAGATTCTGCAACAACAAAAATTAAGGAGTTCAATCAGAGAATGAAATAACCTTAATAGGTTAGTTCTATGAACATGATAACTCACTCAGAGAGCAGCCTCTTGTGCCCTTCACCGGGAGAAATATCCTGTAGTATATCAGTCTGGGCCCACTCAAGAGTGACCCAGCCCCGAAATACCAGGCAATTCTACCCTGAGCAGGAGAAACAGAATACTCCAGACGTACGTTTCAGCCTCTCTGGGCCTCATCAGTGAGGTGTAGCTGAATTCCCTAAGGGGTCCACGTCTGGAGCCCCCATAACCCTTAGGGTCATTTGCATATGCAACAACAAAAAAAAGAGGCGCTCAATCATCATGGGGCCATCTTGCACTGCTAGTCTGCCTGGAGCCTGAGAGGGAGGTTTGTTCTAGTTGGACTTGCACTTGCTTTTAGTTATATTATGTAGTATCAACATAATTGATTTGAGCTTTTTTTCCTGAATCCACTCTTCCTCCTATTTCCCTTCGGTGTCTAATCCTTTTAGGAACAAATTAACATGTCTGCTGATATTACAGCAAAACTGAACACAGTTGGTAAAAATTAGACTGCATTTATTTGTAACTTTTTAAAAAATATTTATCCAGTCAAGATATTCTTAAGAGCCTACTATACTATAAAAGACATGTCACTGGCCCTGGCAATTCTTTACACAGAAGTCGTATTTTACTTAACTGGACCGACAACTGACCTATTTTATATACTGCATTTAAAAAAGTATTTTTGATACATTGTAACAATTATTGTAAAGTGTAGTATCCTGGTGGTCCAGTGGTTAGGATTCAGTGCTTTCACCTCTGTGACCTAGGTTTGATTCCAATCAGGGAACCAAGAGGTCACACCACCCTGAAGCCATGCAGTGTTGGGCCTGGTCAGTACTTGGATGGGAGACCATCTAGGAATTTCAGGAGCTGTAAGCTATGTCCCACTGGTGGAGCAACTGGCAACCCTCTCCAGTATCTCTGTCATGATTACCAAGTGGATCAGCATGGTGTGTTGCAGTCCATGAGGTTACAGAGAGTCAGACACAACTGATCGACCCAAACACAACACAGTATCCTGTTAGCAACAGAACTGAAATCATTTTAGTGGTGATGTCACCTTTTAAGAACTACAGGGTTCTCTGGTGGTCCAGTGGTTAGGATTCGGTGCTTTCACCACTGCGACCTGGGTTCAATTCCAGTCAGGGAACCAAGAGGTCACATCAACCTGAAGTCAAGCAGAGTTGAGCCTGGTCAGTACTTGGATGGGAGACCAGGAGCTGTATGCTAGAGGCACAGAAATCACTTGTACCTGACCAATCAGCAGTGTTTGCTATCCTTATATGCCTCCACTGCAATCTCCATACCCACCCTGATTACCTTTCAGCACTCTCCCCTGTGCTAGACACAAGACATCCACTAGGTAAAGATAATACACTGCATCCCTGGTGGTCCAGTGGTTAGGATTCAGTGCTTTCACCACTTTGACCTGGGTTTGATTCCCAGTCATGGAACCAAGAGGTCACAGCACCCCGAAGCTGAACATGGTTGACCCTGGTCAGTACTTGGATGGGAGACCACCCTGTAATACCAGGAGCTGTATGTTATGGCCCACTGGAGAAGGAGCTGGCGACCCACTCCAGTATCTCTGCCATGAAAACCAAGTGGATCAGCATGGTGTGTTGCGGTCCATGAGGTCATGGAGAGTTGGACATGACTGAACGACACAAACACTCATTGACTGGATTGCTTCCAATGCTGTTATAGCCCAAAATATTGAAGCAAGTTCCCAAATGGAATCAGTAATCACTGTAGAAAATATTGGCTGAATGTAGATTAACACTGCTCAACCCATAGATAAGATTCCCACCAGTGGAGAGAGGAAGTCTTTGATCCATTTCTGTGTCAAAATTTGGTCAACTGGTCCAGACAGTGTCTGTTGGAAGCAAATGGTCCCAAGATGTTAATGAGTTCAGAGGATTTGAAGTCTAGCAATGCTGTTTGCCACACAATGCGAGGCTCTCCCCCCTCTAACTTGCGGGCCTCACGATGAGCGCCTTTGGCTCTCATAGCAAGCCTCTCCCCCCCTCTACTTTATGGGGCTCATTGCAGCCGTCGTCCAAGCTGTAACTTTCGGGCCTTGTAATGAGCGCCTTTGGCGCTCATCGCAAGGTCTGCAATGAGAGCCTGCGGCACTCATTGCATAGTTACATAGTTACATAGTTACATAGTAATCTAGGTTGAAAAAATACTTTAGTCCATCAAGTTCAACCTTTTTAGATCTCCTCTAAACTGCAATACAAGGATTTATTGTTAATAGATCCGGAGGAAGGCAAACAGAAAAAAAAAAAAACAGTAAAACCTCGACAACTGTCTCAACAGGAAAAAAATATAAAATTCCCTCCTGACCCCAGCGATCGGATTCATCCCTGGATCATTACTCCCTGTCTATTTATCCAGGATAGCCCTTAATGCCCTTTTTTATTTAATAATATATCCAATCCCTTTTTAAAGTTATCAGCACCTCCTTTGGCAGAGAATTCCACAGATTAACCCCCCCTTACTGTGAAGAACGCTTTTCTTTCTTTAAGGTGAAATCTTTTTACTTCTAATCTCAAGGGATGTCCTCTTGTCAGTTGAAAACCTCTTCCCACAAAAAGTTCCCTTGACAAAGCCTTATATTGACCCTGGATATATTTATATAGGGTAATTATATCTCCTCTTAGACACCTTTTTTCTAGAGTAAATAAGTTTAATTTGGTTAGTCTATCTTCATAACTTAGCCCCTCCATTCCCCTTATTAGTTTTGTTGCCCTTTTCTGTGCATTTTCCAGCTCTAAAATGTCCCTTTTATGTAGTGGTGCCCAAAATTGTACTCCATATTCCAAATGAGGGCGTACTAGGGATTTGTATAGTGGCAGAAAGGATTTGCTTCCCTTGCTTCTATGGCTTTGAGCACTGTTACCTAGGTGGTTGTCCACAAGTACTCACAAATTCCTTTCAATATCTGATACCCCTAGATTTGCTCCATTAAGATTATAAATTGCATGGCTATTTTTCCTTCCCAGATGCATAACTTTACATTTATTTGTATTAAATCTCATCTGCCACTAAGATGCTCATTCCTCTAATTTATGCAAATCCCTTTGGAGGGAAAGTACATCATTTTCTGATTTAATTACCTTGCACAACTTTGTGTCATCAGCAAAAATGGAGACACCACACTCTAATCCTACCTCTAAGTCATTAATAAATATGTTACAAAGGAGGGGACCTAATACTGAGCCCTGAGGAACCCCACTTACCACATTAGTCCAATTGGAGTATGTTCCAATTACAACAACCCTTTGCTTCCTGTCTTTTAGCCAGCTCTCAGTCCATAAGCAAATATTTATGTCAATTCCTGTACCTCTTAATTTGCTCAATAGTCTCCCATGTGGCACTGTATCAAAAGCCTTTGCAAGATCCAAATAGACTACATCCACTGAGTTGCCTTGATCCAAGTTCCTACTAACCTCCTCATAGAAACTAATTAGGTTTGGTTGACATGACCTTTCCTTCATAAATCCATGTTGGCTCCTACTTTTAATCCTGTTAGAATAGACATATGCCTGTATATTATCCCTTATTAACCCTTCTAAAAGCTTTCCCACTACCAAAGAGAGGCTCACTGGACTATAATTCCCCGGATTTGCTCTTGCTCATATGCTGATAAGTATGTATATTTAGTAAGGATTTAAACATTGTCCATTTATATTCAGTATATTTACCTGTCAATTATCTGTCCCAGTCTATACTTTGTATTGCTGCCCTTAAAATCTGACATTTTAAAATTAAGAGTTTTCGTTCAATCTCAAATGAGACTGTGTTGTGATCACTGTTTCCCAAAGGTTGCCCTATTCCAACATTTGATACTATATCAATATTATTTGTGATAACTAAATACAAGATAGCCTCATTTCTAGTTGACTCTTGTATCACCTGGGCCACATAATTATCACATAACTGCTGGTCTCATTTATCCAGTTTATTTCAGGGTAATTAAACTCTCCCATTATTCTAACTTGCCCGTGCTTAGCTGCATTTCCAATCTGTAATAATAATTGCATTTCCTCACTTTCAGTTATATCTGGGGGCTTATAGCATACTCCTACTAATATTCTTTTAGAATTTGCTGCCCCGCTACTTAACTCTACCCACAAACATTCAACCTTATTACTAGTTCCAGCATAAATATCTTCTCTGACTATAGACTTAAATTCAGGCCTAACATACAGACAAATCCCCCCTCCTCTTTTACCATTGCCCCTATCTTTCCTAAATAGGTTATAACTATCAAGATTAACAGTCCAGTCATGAGATTCATCCCACCACGTTTCGGTAATGCCTATTAAATCCCAATTCTCATTAACCGCTAATCATTCTAACTCTCCCATATTTCCTGGAATGCTTCTGGCATTAGCAAGCATTTTTTTCTTGCATAGCCGTTTTCAGACCTTCAAAACACGCTGTGTCCATGTGGTTACCGAGAGTCAGACATGACTGAAGGACTGAATAACAACAATTACAGATCTACATTTCTACATTTAATTGTATTCCCAGATCTTTGCATTTCCCCATCAATACTATTAAACCTGTCCTGTGGGAATTTATACATTTCCTCACAGTCTGTCCTGTTTCACCTATATAGAAAGCTCCAGGACATGTGGCACACGTAATGAGGTACACGGCATTGGAGGATCTGTATCACTAGGATTCTGGTCTGAGTTTAGGGCTGATGCTAAGTCTACTGAAGACATATTAATGCATGTCTTACGTTCCCTGGTGGTCCAGTGGTTGGGATTTGGTGCTTTCACTGCTGTAACCTGGGTTCGATTGCAGTCAGGGAACATGGTCAGTACTTGGATGGGAGAATGCCTAGGAATCAGGAGCTGTATGCTGTTGCCCACTGGCAAAGGGACTTGCAATCCACTTCAGTATCTCTGCCATGAATACCAAGTGGATCAGCATGGTGTTTTGCAATCCATGAGGTCACAGAGAGTCGGACACAATGGTACGACACACACACATGTCCCTGTACGCATTAGTGATGTCCTTACTACAAGCTGTGTCAAGTTAGGAGTGATAATGATGATAAATCTAAGGAGTTTGGATTTACAATCACTTGCCAAGAGTTCCACACACTTATGAGAAGGTATAGGAACCAGGGGTGGTGCAGGTGGTGCCATGCACCAGGGTCCTGAAGCCCCAAAGGGTGGCAGCGTGGAGCAGATCATCATGCTGGGGATGTGTATCAAGGAAGAGGTGAGAAAAAAGCAAGGGCTGGATGACAGCAGACCATGAGGGATAAGTTCTGTGACGTGGGTGCTGAGAGGGGTTCGATGCTGAGAGGGGATGGCTACTGACAAGGACTTTTTTTGCACCAGTGCCCTCTGTTCTCCAGCTCCGCCACTGATAGGAACCAAGGAACAGAGGCCCCGGACCTCCCTCAGATCCCCTGTGGCCCTTGCAGCCCCCCTGTGGCTCCACACCTCCCCTGTGGCACCTGCGGCCCTCTAGTAGTCCCTGCAGCCCCCCTGTGGCCCCCGTGAGTCCCCTGTGGCCCCCACGGGTCCTCTGTGGCCCGTGGGTACTCTATGGTCCCCTTTGGTCCCTATGGCCCCTAGTGGCCCTCCCATAGGTTCCCTGTGGCTCCCGCAGGCCCCAGAGGCCATGTGGTCCCCACGGGCTTCCTGTGTTCCCCCTCAGCCTCCTGTGGCCCCTTGCAAGCCTCTGCCACCTCTCTCAGCCCACTGTGGCCCTCCGCAGCCCCCTTGGCCTTTTGTGACCGCCTCGGTCATTTATGGCCCCTGTAGCCCCCCCCCTCCCCGCTGACCTCTACAGCCTTCATCGGCCTTTTGTGGTCCACTCAGTCCTTGCGCACCCCTGTGGCCCCCCGCGGACGTCTGGAGCCCCCTTGGACATCTGTGACCCCCTCGGCCCTCTGGCCTGCCATAGCCCCTCCTCGCCCCAGGAAGTGGAGTGCACCGGGCAGGTAAGAAAGTATTTATACAGGTGTGTGTGTGTATATATGTATATATGTATTGATATATATATACACTGCTCAAAAAAATAAAGGGAAAACTAAAATAACACATCCTAGATCTGAATGAATTAAATATTCTTATGAAATACTTTGTTCTTTACATAGTTGAATGTGCTGACAACAAAATCACACAAAAATAAAAAAATGGAAATCACATTTTTCAACCCATGGAGGTCTGGATTTGGAGTCACCCCCATTATGAAAGTGGAAAAACACACTACAGGCTGATCCAACTTTGATGTAATGTCCTTAAAACAAGTCAACATGAGGCTCAGTAGTATGTGTGGCCTCTACGTGCCTGTGTGACCTCCCTGAGCATGCTCCTGATGTGGTGGCGGATGGTCTCCTGAGGGATCTCCTCCAAGACCTGGACTAAAGCATCTGCCAACTCCTGGACAGTCTGTGGTGCAACGTGACGTTGGTGGATGGAGCGAGACATGATGTCCCAGATGTGCTCAATTGGATTCCAGTCTGGGGAATGGGCGGGCCAGTCCATAGCATCAATGCCTTTGTCTTGCAGGAACTGCTGATACACTCCAGCCACATGAGGTCTAGCTTTGTCTTGCATTAGGAGGAACCCAGGGCCAACCACACTAGCATATGGTCTCACAAGGGGTCTGAGGATCTCATCTCGGTACCTATTGGCAGTCAGGCTACCTCTGGCAAGCACATGGAGGGCTGTGTGGCCCCCCAAAGAAATGCCACCCCACACCATAACTGATCCACTGCCAAACCGGTTATGCTGGATGATGTTGCAGGCAGCAGAACGTTCTCCACAGCGTCTCCAGACCCTGTCACGTCTGTCACATGTGCTCAGTGTGAACCTGCTTTCATCTGTGAAGAGCACAGGGCGCCAGTGGCAAATTTGCCAATCTTGGTGTTCTCTGGCAAATGCCAAACATACTGCACGGTGTTGGGCTGTAAGCACAACCCCCACCGGTGGATGTCGGGCCCTCATACCACCCTAATGGAGTCTGTTTCTGACCGTTTGGGCAGACACATGCACATTTGTGACCTGCTGGAGGTCATTTTGCAGGGCTCTGGCAGTGCTCTTCCTGTTCCTCCTTGCACAAAGGCGGAGGTAGCGGTCCTGATGCTGGGTTGTTGCCCTCATACGGCCTCCTCCACATGTCCTAATGTACTGGCCTGTCTCCTGGTATTGCCTCCATGCTCTGGACACTACGCTGACAGACACAGCAAACCTTCTTGCCACAGCTCGCATTGATGTGCTATCCATGATGAGCTGCACTACCTGAGCCACTTGTTGTGGGTTCTAGACTTTGTCTCATGCTATCACTAGAGTGAAAGCACCACCAGCATTAAAAAGTGACCAAAACATCAGCCAGAAAGCATAGGAACTGAGAAGTGGTCTGTGGTCACCAACTGCAAAATCACTCCTTTATTGGGGGTGTCTTGCTAATTGCCCATAATTTCCACCTGTTGTCTATCCCATTTGCACAACAGCATGTGAAATTGATTGTCACTCAGTGTTGCTTCCTAAGTGGGCAGTTTGATTTTACAGAAGTGTGATTGACTTGGAGTTACATTGTGTTGTTTAAGTGTTCCCTTTATTTTTTTGAGCAGTATATATATATATATATATATATATATATATATATCACATATTATAATTGTCTAACTACGAGACGTCGTCACGCTGCGTTGCGCAGTGCGTACGACTTTGCGATGAGCGCCGCAGGCGCTCATCGCCCGGCGAGCCTCGCGCAGCGAGGCGAGCCGTTAAACCGCTCTGTTGCGTAGTGCGTACGACTTAGCGATGAGCGCCACAGGCGCTCATCGCCCCGGTGAGCCTCGCGTAGCGAGGTGAGCCGTTACTTCGTAGCACTTTGGCAATGAGCGCCGCAGGCGCTCATTGCAGGCGAGCCTCGCGTAGCGAGGCGAGCCATTACTTCGTAGCACTTACAAAAAAAATACGAGCTGAAAAAATTACGACGTAAGCGGCGGAACCAAAACACTCCAAAAAACACTAAATACACACAAAAAAATAAAATAAAGGTTACTTACAGCTTGGGGAAGCAGGCAGGACCTCTGGAAGTGAGGTGGAACTCCAATTTACAGCGATTTTGCAGAGTTACAAAGATCGAAAATCGGCTAAGTGAGAAAAAAATGGCCGACGAAAAAAATGAAAACGAGGCTATACTACTACGAACTGCGTAAAACACAGCCATAGACGTATGTGTTAGAAAAACTACGAGATAAAGGATGCGGATTAACCGCTCAATGAGTAAAAAGACAGTAGCGACTTCATTTTACGAAACGCAATTACAGATTTACGCATTAACACAGATTTAACGACTTTGTCTCGCGCAACATCGGATTTACAGCCTAAACCAACGCATTTGATGAAATATGTTGCAAATTACAAAAATAATAATTTTATTTAAAAAAAAATGTATTTATTTTAAGAAAAAAAAAAAGGGACAAATGTAGCGTCATGTTGTGTGGCAAACAAATGTAATGTTAAACCGTAGTACTTTAGCGGGCTTAGCGATGAGCGCCGCAGGCGATCATCGCGGCCGTTAAACCGTAGTACTTTGGCAATGAGCGAAAGGGACAAATGTAGTGTCATGTTGTGTGGCAAACAAATTTAATGTTAAACCGTAGTACTTTAGCGGGCTTAGTGATGAGCGCCGCAGGCGATCATCGCCCGGCGAGCCTCGCGCAGCGAGGCGAGCCGTTAAACCGTAGTACTTTGGCAATGAGCGACGCAGAAAAAATGACGGACGAACAAAACGAAAACCAGGCTACAGCACTATAACCACGGAAAACACGTACCGATAATCCGCTAAGACGCATACAACACATTATCCGCCATTTTAGGATAATGCGGAAGTACACAGCTACGTTAACGGTTTCAGATCGCGCAAGCACACTATTACACTGCACACGTTCATCACGCTTACACAGCACCTCCACACCACTAATGCTGCAGCAACATCAACACAGATTGCCAGCTCTTCAACACAATGCATAAAAATATGTAAATTAATTTATTAATTTGAATTCTATATTTCAGTAGTACACAAAAAAAAACATTAGCTACCTTACAATTCCATATGTATATTAATAACTAAACAACTTTTAAAACATACACATCTGATTGCCGTCATTTTTTGACGGGCAATACGCTAGTATATATATATATATATATATATACTAGAATATTGCCCGTCAAGAAATGACGGCAATGAAATTGTAAGTGAGCTAATGCTGTTTGGTGTATGACAATCAAATAAATAATACATTAATAAATGAATATACGTTACCTATTTGGAAGTAATATATGCAGGAAGCATTGTGTTGAAGAGCTGACAATCTGTTTTGATGTTGCTGCAGCATCCAATGTGTGTTTTGAAGATGCTGTGTAAGTGTCAGCAATGTGTGCAGTGTGTAGTGTAAATAGTGTGCATGCGCGAGGAAAATCTGTTAGGGTAGCTGTGTACTTTCGCATTGTGTAAGTTAGTGTTGTAAAATGGCGCCTAATGTGTGTAATACGCGGCTGTGGCTGATATTGCATCCTTGATCTTGTACCTCGTTCGGCTTTTTGGAAAAATCTGCATGTGTTTTGTGGTGTTTTGCGTGTTTAGGGTCCTGTAGCCTCGTTTTCGTTTCGTTCGATGGCCAATTTTTCTCTCACTTAGGGGATTTTCGGGTGTCTAAACTCTTTAATTTCTACTTAAATTGACTTAGAGTCACTTTTAGAGGTGCTGGGTGGCCCCCCTTGCTGTGGGTAAGCTTTAATGTGTTTGTTGTGTGTATTTTTTGTGTTTTTAGTGTTTTCGTGTGCACGGGTTTAGGGCCGCTAATGTCGTATATTTGCGAGGTCGTAATATTTTTGTTTGTAAGTGGCGCAGCTTGTATTTGCGGATGCTAAGTCCGTAAATGTTGCGTTGCGGTGGGAGCCTCCACTTCCGCAAATGCGGCCCCTGACTCCGCGAGGGTCCGCATTTCGGCCTTAAAATCCGCAGTTGCTAGCAAGGAGCCCCTTTGGCGCTCCTTGCCGGCAACGGCGGCCCTCGCTTTGCGAGGGCCGCAGTGTTAGCAACAACTTTTGTCAACCCGCACTGTTGACAACTATATATGTGATATATATACATATATATATAATGTATAGATGCATT
Source organism: Discoglossus pictus (assembly GCA_027410445.1). Classification (NCBI taxonomy): domain Eukaryota; kingdom Metazoa; phylum Chordata; class Amphibia; order Anura; family Alytidae; genus Discoglossus; species Discoglossus pictus. The sequence continues at coordinate 67,678,523 of CM050169.1, forward strand.
TGTAAATGTTTACGTGTATATGGTGGTGTGTGTATATGTGTATAAATATTTATATATATATGTGTGTATATGTAAATGTATACGTATATATATATATATTTTTATATATATATATATATATATATATATATATACAAACACACACATATATGTACATATATACTGTATATATATATTTTATATACGTACTGTGTGAGTTTATGTTGGAGGGGGTTCAGAAAGTGCCTAAAAAAATTGTGCTTGCCCCCTACATGGGGGGGGGGGGGGGGGGGGGGGGGGCTCATGCACAAGCTCCGCTACTGATAGGAACATCATAGATAACTATTCCTCTTCCTTTAAAAATAAATGTAATGTATAAATCTTGGTCTGTTAAATGAATGAAAGACAACATGGATCCTCAATGTCCCTTTAAGCAGAAGCAGAATCAATGTAGCCACATCTGGAAATGTAATACTAATATATTTGCCATTTTATTTATTCTTACTACATGCTTCACAACATTGTGGTAACATTTCCATAGGAATGAATAGAGATCATACCATATTTAAGGTATCTCCAGCGTGAGCAATCCTAGCAGGAAAAGAGCAAATGGTTAGCATTGTTAGAATTTTATATAATAGTTGAAGATTATAAATTCTATTTATTCCACTTTTTAAAAAAAATGTTTTGCTTTAACGGAGTATATTGTAAATATTGGATTTCAATGGTCCATTAAACTACAAAAAGCGTCTCTAATGCAAGACTGGTTGTACCTGTCTGCCAGCCATGGTTATAATGTTAGGCCTGGGGGGGCAATCTTTTTCAGTGAAATACAGCTCTCACATTCCACTCTCAGAAAAAGTACAAGAGAAAATCCTGCATATAAAAAAAAAAGGTTGTTGTTGTTCAGTCATGTTCGACTTTCCTTTACCCTATGGACCTCATCACACCAGGCATATCTTTTGTCTGGGTGTGCTCATCCATAAAGTTTTCATGGCAAAAATACTGGAGTTGGTTGCCAGTTGCTTTTCCAGTGGACCGCGCTTGGTCTCTACTATTACCTGTCCATCTTGGCTGACCATACATGGTTTAGCTCACAGCTTCATTGAAGTACACAAGCCCCTTCACCCTTAACCTCCCAACACCCTGTGCTTTGAGGAGCGGGCCATTATTCCTTTACCCCACCTCTTACCTATCCTACCCATTCCACCCACTCTAAATAAACAATAACTGCCCCATGGGGTTCCCAATGAGCACACATAGTAAATATCCCACCGTTGACACCCATGTCCCCTAAAAAATCAACCCTGTGGACCTACATGGACCATATCCCCTTCATGTAGGTCCTCATTGTTCCTAATATTAGCCCCCCAAAACTATCAAATCTAGAATTATCACAGAAAATAAAAAAAATACTACTTCTTATAGTCATGAAAAATAATAAAAACATTACTGAAAATAAAAATGTCCCCTAAATAATCTACCCTGTGGACCAAAATGAGCCCATATCCCATCCATGTGGAATTTCCTCATTGTTCCTAAAATTCACCCCCAAAACTAATGAATCTAAAATTATTAGAGAAAATAAACCATCCCTGGTTCCATCACCTACTACTGTTGTCTTGGTCCTCACTCTTATTGGTTATACAGTAAACTCCCAGTTATCTGACACCTAACCAACCGGCACTCTCAAGCCATCGGCACTGGCATCAATTCCCCATTTTTAATTTACTCCCACTAAACCGGCATAACCGGCACTATCCGACACTAACCGGAGTTCGAGACTGCAAAAAAAAAAATGCTAATTTTTTTTTCTAATAATTTTTTCTGGGCCTAGTTTAGGTGCTAATGCCTTTACAAATGCATTTTGAGGGGTTTGGGGGTGTTTAATGGTTGTTTATACCCTTAAATTCAGGGCCTCCCGATTAACCGGAAACTACACAAATCCGGCAATTGGGAGTACCCATAGGTGCCGGATAACTAGGAGTTTTCTGTAAATACTTTGGATAATCCATGGAGACTGAAGCCCTTGTATCCTCATCTTCTGGTCATCCAGGAAATGCCTCTTCTTTCTTTCTTTCTTTCGGAATTTTTTTGAATCCTCAGTCTTGAGCCTATGACAAGGCCATCCCAAAAAATCTGAGCTGCTTTATAAAAAAAAATACTAGAAACTAACAGAGCTCCTCCTCAGAGGTGGCATGTTGGCTTTGGCCCACTTTTTATAGGGACTTTCTAGACTTTTGGTTGGTTGAAATATGTGTCAATCATATTTCCACCAATCAGCACCAAGCATTTGAAATTGATTCTATGTTTCAATAGCCATTCAAAAATGACGGGGCAATAACATTTTAAGCCATGACAATGCTGTTTGACACACAATGTAAAGCTTTTTATACTCTGAGGACCTTCTGCGTTCATTGCGATCCTCGCGCTGAGCACCTTCGGTGCTCATCGCGTGGCTCGCAATGAGCGCCTTCGGCGCTTATAGTGATCAGCTCCTCTCGTTTACTTTTGTCCCTTTGTGCGCCTTGTGCTCTCTTGACAAAGACAGATATATATGTACATTTTTTTAGTATAATTATTAATTATTTACTTAATAAATTAATATACTTTACCTATTTGTAGTTGATATATGCAGCAATGAACAGCCTGAACAGCTAACAATCTCTTTTTATTTTCCTGCAGCATACAATGTACAGTTGGACTGTTGCTGCTCTGAGGAGAAAGTGTCATCAGCTGTGCATTAGAAATATGCTGCGTGCGCAAGGGCAAACCGTTGCTTTAGTTGTGTAAATCCCCATTTTAGATTTGTAGTGTTAGTGTTTGTCTATGTGCTACGCGGGTCTCGACCATTTTCCGTGCTGCCTAAGTGGCGCATTTCGGGGTCGTGTAGCCTCCTTTTCATTTTTTTTCGTCCACCATTTTTTTCCTCGCTTAGGCGATTTAAAATTGTCTAAACTCATTAAATTGTACTTTAATTAGCGTGCATCGTTAGTGGCAGATGTCATGGCTGTCCCCCCGTGCTCTGTGTGTTTTTTTTTTGTATTTTGTATTGGTTTGTGTTTTATTTGAATGTACACATTTTGTCCGTTTAGTTCCGTATTTTTGCGACCTCGTATTTTTTTTTTTCTAAGGTCCATGGGTCATAATTAAAAGTCGTACGTCCTTGTCAGTGTTTTATGAGCTTTGGGGTCGTTGGGCCTCGTTTTCATTTTTTTCCCGCCACCATTTATTTTCTCGCTTAGCCGATTTTGAAGTAGCGAAACTGCCTAAAGTCGACTTTAATTCGCGTCCTGGCTGTCCCCCCGTGCTGTGAGGGTCTGCATTTACGGCCTGCATTGAGCCTTCGGCTCATTTCAGCTGACGTTGGAGTCTCCACCTCCGCAAATGTGGCCCTTCGATTCGCGAGGGTCCTCATTTGCGGCCAGAACTGAGTCCCTCACTTCGATTCCCAATTAGAATTGGGGAAATAGAACTGTTTGATGTGATAATCATTCAACCAATGAGAATGGGATCAGAAACCCTTTATTCGGGTTGGTTACATGCTTTACTAACCAAAAAGAGGATGAAGCCTTCTCTCATTTGTTACAGAGTCCACAGGGACCCTCATGTAGCAGGTATTGTTTATTTGGGGTGGGGGTGGTGAGAGAGAGAGGAGAGAGAAGGAGCCTTGGCAGGCTGCTTCTATAAGCCTTGAAGGAAGCCCTTTGTAGAGAGAGACAGGGATTTTTGTGGGAGGATGTTAGGGCTAGTGTTCATTGTGTTCACTTTAGTTAGGAGTTGGGTTGCGCTGCTATGGAGTATCTTCCATGTCCAAATTTGAACGCAAATGTACTACAGTGGTACCTTGCCACCTGGCCCTTCAAAACTCATCAAATTCAATATTTGACACATTTCGATGAGGAAAAAATGCTTCAGCATTCAAAGCTTCCTCAGCACTCGTCACATTTCTCCAGAAGAAACAAACAGTAGCTCGGTACTTGTTGTTTTCACAACTCATTATGTCTTCTGGAACCAATTAATGACAAGTACCAAGGTGCCACTGTATTTATTTACTGTGCGGTGGAGGCTTCTATCACTCTTTGGCCCACCGTATGCTAAATGATAATGTGGTAGCCTTCCCACAAATCTATAACATGAGTTAGATACCTGCCCCAAACGGATCCATATAAGATCTAAACGGCTGTCTGTGGTAGCTGTCCTAACTCGTACATAATGCATCCAATGCTATGTACCAAAGCTGTGTAATACAGCAGGCATATGATGTAAGGAGCCATGTAAAAAATGGTATTTAATTAAAGAGTGAAAATGCATTGTGCATTTACATTTCCCTAATCAGTTTCCCAGATTGCATTGCAAAAACTATTTCTCAAAATTCTGAGCAGGAAATACTTTTTTTTTTTAAATTGAACACAAATGTACTCTTTATTTAATGTACACATTAGGAAAGTTGCAGGTGCACCTTAGAACAAGATAGTGAAGAGAAATACCCCTTCTGGATCGCTAACTTGTCATGGGGGCTTTACTGTAATAATAATAAGAATAATACCCTGTGCTGCAAACTATTGTGCTCTTTCTTTTAATTCAAATAAACAAACAGAACATAAAAATAAATGCATACAAAAAGCCTTGGGCGCCCGATCTTAAGTATGCGCTGTCAGTAAATCGGGTCGTCTGTATCCTGAGGACCACCTGTATATATCCCCATCTGGATAGTTACCTTGTGGTGGTGAAGGGCCTTGTTTACCTCAATGAAGCTGTGAGCTATACCATGTAGGATCACTCAAGATGGGCAGACCGTAGCAGAGAGGTCAGACTAATAGCGGTCCTCTCGAGAAGGAACTTGCATTCCACTCCAGTATTTTTGTCAAGACAACCATATGGATAAGCACAACCAGAAACACATACAGATTTGCCTGGCGTGCTGCGTCCATATGGTCACCAAGAGTTGGACATCACTGAAGGACCGAACAACAAAAAAACACCTCTTAACCTCACAATATACCCTGTCAGATACATCTACCCAAATGTGTCCAAGAAGCCATCAATGCTTGGACTTGTCCATTGTTAAAGGACTACGTATTTAACATATCCTTACCTTCTAGATTGTAAGAGACATCTCTTCTGTTGAACCAAGCTGTGTGTGAAGCCATTTGTTAAATATATGAATTACTGTAACTATATTTGTATTTACCATAGAATTTGATGATTCTGATGAGGCTTTGCAAGTAGCCCAGGAAAGAAGGAAAGTGAAAGGGAGTGGATATAGGAAAAGATTTGTCCAACCGAATGAAGAATTCCAGAGGATAGCAAGAAGAGACAAGGAGACAGTCTACAATGAGCGATGTAAAGAGATTGAAGAAGATAACGGAGTGGGTAAATCAAGAGATCTCTTCAAGACAATTGGGAACCTAAAAGGCACCTTTCATGCCAAAGTGGGTGTGATAAAAGACAAAAATGTTAGGGACTTACAGAAGAAGATCAGATAAAGAAGAGGTGGCAGGAATACACTGAATTTCTATACAGGAAGTATCTTAACAGTACTGATGACCTCAATAGTGTCTCCAATGAGCAAGAGCCAGACATCTTGGAAAGTGAAGTTAGATGGGCCCCAGGATGTCTTGCTGATAATAAGGCTGCAGGAGTTGATGGAATCACAATTGAACTATTCAAAATCCTACAGGATGATGCTGTGAAAGTGTTCCTTGTCTTATGCCAACACATTTGGAAAACTCAACAGTAGCCAATAGACTAGAAAAGTTCAGTCTACATCCCAATCCCAAAAAAAGGCAGTGCCAAAGAGTGCTCCAATTTTTTAACAATTGCACTAATTTCACATGCGAGTAAATTAATACAAAAAGTATTGACAGGTACAAAAACTGAACATAAATGGAAAAAATTTAAGTCTGTACTAAATATACATACACCTTAGCATATACCATGTGGGAATAAAAGATGAGGAGTAAAAAACAGGCATTTAAATTATACAAACAAGAGGGGACAGAGACTGCTTTACGGAAATACAAGGAAATCAACAAGGCTTGCAAAAGGGCTATTAGACTGGCTAAAATAGAAAATGATAAATTACCGCATATACTCGAGTATAAGCTGACCCAAGTATAAGCCGAGGCACCCATTTTACCACAAAATACTGGGCAAAATGAGTGACTCGAATATAAGCCGAGGGTGGGAAATGTGCTGCCCCCTGTGTCCCTCTTGTGCCCTCTGTGTCCCCCTCTCTCTCTGTGTCTCTTCTCCCCTCTCCCTTCCCTGTGTCTCTTCTCCCCTCCCCCGTCCCTGTGTCTCTTCTCCCCTCCCCCTTCCCTGTGTCTCTTCCAACCTCTCCCTTCCCTGTGTCTCTCCCCCCCTCCCTTATCACGCTCCTCAACCCCACTCCTCAACCTCCCTCCTCATCCTCAACCTCCCTCCTGAACCCCCCCATCCTCAACCCCCCTCCTCAACCCCCATCCTCATCCTCTCTCCTCAACCCCCCATCCTCAACCCCCCATCCTCAACCCCCCTTGTAGCGGAACCCATCACTGTTTTACCCTGTTTTATGATTATTATGGTTAAAATATGATCCTACTATATGTATGTTGGTTGATGCTCTGCAGAATATTGTCCCAGACATTTACAGCTACTTGGCATGGGAGATAATCCTGTTACAGCGACTCCGCATAAGATAAAGGAAGTCTATTGTATACAGTGTTTTCATTCTCAGATAAGAACAAAGAAGTGTAATTGAATCAATGTCTGATTGTATCAAAGTTGCCAGGGAGGTGTGACCCCCCTATTGTTCTCTTTATGTGTATTGTGTGTGGCCAAATATGGGCATGGGTATTACCTGTGGGCAAAGAGATGTATATATATTTCTGTAAAGGTAAATAAAGTCAGTATTCATTTGACTCCCAAATTGTGTGTCGTCCAATATGGGAGGTCGGGAATGGTGAAACTGTAGTGCCTCTTGGGTATTTTACCGTATACCAACGGAGATTTTGGACTGCGTGTTCCAGCTCCGTTACATTTGGTGGCAAGTGTCGGAATTGTTCCCACGGTCAGAAGGACATCTACAGGAGACACCATTCCGTGGAGTACAAATTGAGGGCAACGCTAGTATCCGTACAGCGCCCCTGGCTACAGCAGGATGGAACCGGCTAGTTTTCAGACAGCGTTCCATCATGAGGAGGAGGAGGCGGCCGCGGACTACAGGGATGCAGACAGAAAGGAACTCATGGTTACAGTACCTCTTATTACCCCACAGACTGAGTTTCAAAGAGAACTCCAAAGCAGACTGGCCTTTTTCCCAGGTACGCTTCCCATGAAAACCTTGGAATGGTTAATGACAGATGTCCACAAATCCATAATGGAAAAGCAGCGGGCACGGGAGCGGTCCATCTTGGGAGCTGCTAACCCACCTCCCACCATTAACCCCGCCCCAGCACTGCGTCCGGGTGGTGGGAACTACCAAACCCCTCCACGGTACATCAGGTGCCACACGTGTAACCAGCAGGGTCACATACAGAGAGACTGTCCCAGAAACAGAAACCGCTTCACGTGGAATACTCCAACTAATTCCACCTCCCAGCAGCAGTGTGTACCCCAGGGAGCCGAAGGTGTCGTCCTTCCTCCCCAGCGGCAGTGTGTTCCCCAGGGAGCTGAAGGTGACGTCCTTCCCCAGTACTTTGGCAATGAGCGACGCAGAAAAAATGACGGACGAACAAAACGAAAACCAGGCTACAGCACTATAACCACGGAAAACACGTACCGATAATCCGCTAAGACGCATACAACACATTATCCGCCATTTTAGGATAATGCGGAAGTACACAGCTACGTTAACGGTTTCAGATCGCGCAAGCACACTATTACACTGCACACGTTCATCACGCTTACACAGCACCTCCACACCACTAATGCTGCAGCAACATCAACACAGATTGCCAGCTCTTCAACACAATGCATAAAAATATGTAAATTAATTTATTAATTTGAATTCTATATTTCAGTAGTACACAAAAAAAAACATTAGCTACCTTACAATTCCATATGTATATTAATAACTAAACAACTTTTAAAACATACACATCTGATTGCCGTCATTTTTTGACGGGCAATACGCTAGTATATATATATATATATATATATACTAGAATATTGCCCGTCAAGAAATGACGGCAATGAAATTGTAAGTGAGCTAATGCTGTTTGGTGTATGACAATCAAATAAATAATACATTAATAAATGAATATACGTTACCTATTTGGAAGTAATATATGCAGGAAGCATTGTGTTGAAGAGCTGACAATCTGTTTTGATGTTGCTGCAGCATCCAATGTGTGTTTTGAAGATGCTGTGTAAGTGTCAGCAATGTGTGCAGTGTGTAGTGTAAATAGTGTGCATGCGCGAGGAAAATCTGTTAGGGTAGCTGTGTACTTTCGCATTGTGTAAGTTAGTGTTGTAAAATGGCGCCTAATGTGTGTAATACGCGGCTGTGGCTGATATTGCATCCTTGATCTTGTACCTCGTTCGGCTTTTTGGAAAAATCTGCATGTGTTTTGTGGTGTTTTGCGTGTTTAGGGTCCTGTAGCCTCGTTTTCGTTTCGTTCGATGGCCAATTTTTCTCTCACTTAGGGGATTTTCGGGTGTCTAAACTCTTTAATTTCTACTTAAATTGACTTAGAGTCACTTTTAGAGGTGCTGGGTGGCCCCCCTTGCTGTGGGTAAGCTTTAATGTGTTTGTTGTGTGTATTTTTTGTGTTTTTAGTGTTTTCGTGTGCACGGGTTTAGGGCCGCTAATGTCGTATATTTGCGAGGTCGTAATATTTTTGTTTGTAAGTGGCGCAGCTTGTATTTGCGGATGCTAAGTCCGTAAATGTTGCGTTGCGGTGGGAGCCTCCACTTCCGCAAATGCGGCCCCTGACTCCGCGAGGGTCCGCATTTCGGCCTTAAAATCCGCAGTTGCTAGCAAGGAGCCCCTTTGGCGCTCCTTGCCGGCAACGGCGGCCCTCGCTTTGCGAGGGCCGCAGTGTTAGCAACAACTTTTGTCAACCCGCACTGTTGACAACTATATATGTGATATATATACATATATATATAATGTATAGATGCATTTGTAAATGTTTACGTGTATATGGTGGTGTGTGTATATGTGTATAAATATTTATATATATATGTGTGTATATGTAAATGTATACGTATATATATATATATTTTTATATATATATATATATATATATATATATATATACAAACACACACATATATGTACATATATACTGTATATATATATTTTATATACGTACTGTGTGAGTTTATGTTGGAGGGGGTTCAGAAAGTGCCTAAAAAAATTGTGCTTGCCCCCTACATGGGGGGGGGGGCTCATGCACAAGCTCCGCTACTGATAGGAACATCATAGATAACTATTCCTCTTCCTTTAAAAATAAATGTAATGTATAAATCTTGGTCTGTTAAATGAATGAAAGACAACATGGATCCTCAATGTCCCTTTAAGCAGAAGCAGAATCAATGTAGCCACATCTGGAAATGTAATACTAATATATTTGCCATTTTATTTATTCTTACTACATGCTTCACAACATTGTGGTAACATTTCCATAGGAATGAATAGAGATCATACCATATTTAAGGTATCTCCAGCGTGAGCAATCCTAGCAGGAAAAGAGCAAATGGTTAGCATTGTTAGAATTTTATATAATAGTTGAAGATTATAAATTCTATTTATTCCACTTTTTAAAAAAAATGTTTTGCTTTAACGGAGTATATTGTAAATATTGGATTTCAATGGTCCATTAAACTACAAAAAGCGTCTCTAATGCAAGACTGGTTGTACCTGTCTGCCAGCCATGGTTATAATGTTAGGCCTGGGGGGGCAATCTTTTTCAGTGAAATACAGCTCTCACATTCCACTCTCAGAAAAAGTACAAGAGAAAATCCTGCATATAAAAAAAAAAAGGTTGTTGTTGTTCAGTCATGTTCGACTTTCCTTTACCCTATGGACCTCATCACACCAGGCATATCTTTTGTCTGGGTGTGCTCATCCATAAAGTTTTCATGGCAAAAATACTGGAGTTGGTTGCCAGTTGCTTTTCCAGTGGACCGCGCTTGGTCTCTACTATTACCTGTCCATCTTGGCTGACCATACATGGTTTAGCTCACAGCTTCATTGAAGTACACAAGCCCCTTCACCCTTAACCTCCCAACACCCTGTGCTTTGAGGAGCGGGCCATTATTCCTTTACCCCACCTCTTACCTATCCTACCCATTCCACCCACTCTAAATAAACAATAACTGCCCCATGGGGTTCCCAATGAGCACACATAGTAAATATCCCACCGTTGACACCCATGTCCCCTAAAAAATCAACCCTGTGGACCTACATGGACCATATCCCCTTCATGTAGGTCCTCATTGTTCCTAATATTAGCCCCCCAAAACTATCAAATCTAGAATTATCACAGAAAATAAAAAAAATACTACTTCTTATAGTCATGAAAAATAATAAAAACATTACTGAAAATAAAAATGTCCCCTAAATAATCTACCCTGTGGACCAAAATGAGCCCATATCCCATCCATGTGGAATTTCCTCATTGTTCCTAAAATTCACCCCCAAAACTAATGAATCTAAAATTATTAGAGAAAATAAACCATCCCTGGTTCCATCACCTACTACTGTTGTCTTGGTCCTCACTCTTATTGGTTATACAGTAAACTCCCAGTTATCTGACACCTAACCAACCGGCACTCTCAAGCCATCGGCACTGGCATCAATTCCCCATTTTTAATTTACTCCCACTAAACCGGCATAACCGGCACTATCCGACACTAACCGGAGTTCGAGACTGCAAAAAAAAAAATGCTAATTTTTTTTCTAATAATTTTTTCTGGGCCTAGTTTAGGTGCTAATGCCTTTTCAAATGCATTTTGAGGGGTTTGGGGGTGTTTAATGGTTGTTTATACCCTTAAATTCAGGGCCTCCCGATTAACCGGAAACTACACAAATCCGGCAATTGGGAGTACCCATAGGTGCCGGATAACTGGGAGTTTTCTGTAAATACTTTGGATAATCCATGGAGACTGAAGCCCTTGTATCCTCATCTTCTGGTCATCCAGGAAATGCCTCTTCTTTCTTTCTTTCTTTCGGAATTTTTTTGAATCCTCAGTCTTGAGCCTATGACAAGGCCATCCCAAAAAATCTGAGCTGCTTTATAAAAAAAAATACTAGAAACTAACAGAGCTCCTCCTCAGAGGTGGCATGTTGGCTTTGGCCCACTTTTTATAGGGACTTTCTAGACTTTTGGTTGGTTGAAATATGTGTCAATCATATTTCCACCAATCAGCACCAAGCATTTGAAATTGATTCTATGTTTCAATAGCCATTCAAAAATGACGGGGCAATAACATTTTAAGCCATGACAATGCTGTTTGACACACAATGTAAAGCTTTTTATACTCTGAGGACCTTCTGCGTTCATTGCGATCCTCGCGCTGAGCACCTTCGGTGCTCATCGCGTGGCTCGCAATGAGCGCCTTCGGCGCTTATAGTGATCAGCTCCTCTCGTTTACTTTTGTCCCTTTGTGCGCCTTGTGCTCTCTTGACAAAGACAGATATATATGTAAATTTTTTTAGTATAATTATTAATTATTTACTTAATAAATTAATATACTTTACCTATTTGTAGTTGATATATGCAGCAATGAACAGCCTGAACAGCTAACAATCTCTTTTTATTTTCCTGCAGCATACAATGTACAGTTGGACTGTTGCTGCTCTGAGGAGAAAGTGTCATCAGCTGTGCATTAGAAATATGCTGCGTGCGCAAGGGCAAACCGTTGCTTTAGTTGTGTAAATCCCCATTTTAGATTTGTAGTGTTAGTGTTTGTCTATGTGCTACGCGGGTCTCGACCATTTTCCGTGCTGCCTAAGTGGCGCATTTCGGGGTCGTGTAGCCTCCTTTTCATTTTTTTTCGTCCACCATTTTTTTCCTCGCTTAGGCGATTTAAAATTGTCTAAACTCATTAAATTGTACTTTAATTAGCGTGCATCGTTAGTGGCAGATGTCATGGCTGTCCCCCCGTGCTCTGTGTGTTTTTTTTTGTATTTTGTATTGGTTTGTGTTTTATTTGAATGTACACATTTTGTCCGTTTAGTTCCGTATTTTTGCGACCTCGTATTTTTTTTTTTCTAAGGTCCATGGGTCATAATTAAAAGTCGTACGTCCTTGTCAGTGTTTTATGAGCTTTGGGGTCGTTGGGCCTCGTTTTCATTTTTTTCCCGCCACCATTTATTTTCTCGCTTAGCCGATTTTGAAGTAGCGAAACTGCCTAAAGTCGACTTTAATTCGCGTCCTGGCTGTCCCCCCGTGCTGTGAGGGTCTGCATTTACGGCCTGCATTGAGCCTTCGGCTCATTTCAGCTGACGTTGGAGTCTCCACCTCCGCAAATGTGGCCCTTCGATTCGCGAGGGTCCTCATTTGCGGCCAGAACTGAGTCCCTCACTTCGATTCCCAATTAGAATTGGGGAAATAGAACTGTTTGATGTGATAATCATTCAACCAATGAGAATGGGATCAGAAACCCTTTATTCGGGTTGGTTACATGCTTTACTAACCAAAAAGAGGATGAAGCCTTCTCTCATTTGTTACAGAGTCCACAGGGACCCTCATGTAGCAGGTATTGTTTATTTGGGGTGGGGGTGGTGAGAGAGAGAGGAGAGAGAAGGAGCCTTGGCAGGCTGCTTCTATAAGCCTTGAAGGAAGCCCTTTGTAGAGAGAGACAGGGATTTTTGTGGGAGGATGTTAGGGCTAGTGTTCATTGTGTTCACTTTAGTTAGGAGTTGGGTTGCGCTGCTATGGAGTATCTTCCATGTCCAAATTTGAACGCAAATGTACTACAGTGGTACCTTGCCACCTGGCCCTTCAAAACTCATCAAATTCAATATTTGACACATTTCGATGAGGAAAAAATGCTTCAGCAGTCAAAGCTTCCTCAGCACTCGTCACATTTCTCCAGAAGAAACAAACAGTAGCTCGGTACTTGTTGTTTTCACAACTCATTATGTCTTCTGGAACCAATTAATGACAAGTACCAAGGTGCCACTGTATTTATTTACTGTGCGGTGGAGGCTTCTATCACTCTTTGGCCCACCGTATGCTAAATGATAATGTGGTAGCCTTCCCACAAATCTATAACATGAGTTAGATACCTGCCCCAAACGGATCCATATAAGATCTAAACGGCTGTCTGTGGTAGCTGTCCTAACTCGTACATAATGCATCCAATGCTATGTACCAAAGCTGTGTAATACAGCAGGCATATGATGTAAGGAGCCATGTAAAAAATGGTATTTAATTAAAGAGTGAAAATGCATTGTGCATTTACATTTCCCTAATCAGTTTCCCAGATTGCATTGCAAAAACTATTTCTCAAAATTCTGAGCAGGAAATACTTTTTTTTTTTTAAATTGAACACAAATGTACTCTTTATTTAATGTACACATTAGGAAAGTTGCAGGTGCACCTTAGAACAAGATAGTGAAGAGAAATACCCCTTCTGGATCGCTAACTTGTCATGGGGGCTTTACTGTAATAATAATAAGAATAATACCCTGTGCTGCAAACTATTGTGCTCTTTCTTTTAATTCAAATAAACAAACAGAACATAAAAATAAATGCATACAAAAAGCCTTGGGCGCCCGATCTTAAGTATGCGCTGTCAGTAAATCGGGTCGTCTGTATCCTGAGGACCACCTGTATATATCCCCATCTGGATAGTTACCTTGTGGTGGTGAAGGGCCTTGTTTACCTCAATGAAGCTGTGAGCTATACCATGTAGGATCACTCAAGATGGGCAGACCGTAGCAGAGAGGTCAGACTAATAGCGGTCCTCTCGAGAAGGAACTTGCATTCCACTCCAGTATTTTTGTCAAGACAACCATATGGATAAGCACAACCAGAAACACATACAGATTTGCCTGGCGTGCTGCGTCCATATGGTCACCAAGAGTTGGACATCACTGAAGGACCGAACAACAAAAAAACACCTCTTAACCTCACAATATACCCTGTCAGATACATCTACCCAAATGTGTCCAAGAAGCCATCAATGCTTGGACTTGTCCATTGTTAAAGGACTACGTATTTAACATATCCTTACCTTCTAGATTGTAAGAGACATCTCTTCTGTTGAACCAAGCTGTGTGTGAAGCCATTTGTTAAATATATGAATTACTGTAACTATATTTGTATTTACCATAGAATTTGATGATTCTGATGAGGCTTTGCAAGTAGCCCAGGAAAGAAGGAAAGTGAAAGGGAGTGGATATAGGAAAAGATTTGTCCAACCGAATGAAGAATTCCAGAGGATAGCAAGAAGAGACAAGGAGACAGTCTACAATGAGCGATGTAAAGAGATTGAAGAAGATAACGGAGTGGGTAAATCAAGAGATCTCTTCAAGACAATTGGGAACCTAAAAGGCACCTTTCATGCCAAAGTGGGTGTGATAAAAGACAAAAATGTTAGGGACTTACAGAAGAAGATCAGATAAAGAAGAGGTGGCAGGAATACACTGAATTTCTATACAGGAAGTATCTTAACAGTACTGATGACCTCAATAGTGTCTCCAATGAGCAAGAGCCAGACATCTTGGAAAGTGAAGTTAGATGGGCCCCAGAATGTCTTGCTGATAATAAGGCTGCAGGAGTTGATGGAATCACAATTGAACTATTCAAAATCCTACAGGATGATGCTGTGAAAGTGTTCCTTGTCTTATGCCAACACATTTGGAAAACTCAACAGTAGCCAATAGACTAGAAAAGTTCAGTCTACATCCCAATCCCAAAAAAAGGCAGTGCCAAAGAGTGCTCCAATTTTTTAACAATTGCACTAATTTCACATGCGAGTAAATTAATACAAAAAGTATTGACAGGTACAAAAACTGAACATAAATGGAAAAAATTTAAGTCTGTACTAAATATACATACACCTTAGCATATACCATGTGGGAATAAAAGATGAGGAGTAAAAAACAGGCATTTAAATTATACAAACAAGAGGGGACAGAGACTGCTTTACGGAAATACAAGGAAATCAACAAGGCTTGCAAAAGGGCTATTAGACTGGCTAAAATAGAAAATGATAAATTACCGCATATACTCGAGTATAAGCTGACCCAAGTATAAGCCGAGGCACCCATTTTACCACAAAATACTGGGCAAAATGAGTGACTCGAATATAAGCCGAGGGTGGGAAATGTGCTGCCCCCTGTGTCCCTCTTGTGCCCTCTGTGTCCCCCTCTCTCTCTGTGTCTCTTCTCCCCTCTCCCTTCCCTGTGTCTCTTCTCCCCTCCCCCTTCCCTGTGTCTCTTCTCCCCTCCCCCTTCCCTGTGTCTCTTCCAACCTCTCCCTTCCCTGTGTCTCTCCCCCCCTCCCTTATCACGCTCCTCAACCCCCCTCCTCAACCTCCCTCCTCATCCTCAACCTCCCTCCTCAACCCCCTCCTCAACCCCCCTCCTCAACCCCCATCCTCATCCTCTCTCCTCAACCCCCCATCCTCAACCCCCCCATCCTCAACCCCCCTTGTAGCGGAACCCATCACTGTTTTACCC
This sequence comes from Discoglossus pictus, assembly GCA_027410445.1. Taxonomy (NCBI): domain Eukaryota; kingdom Metazoa; phylum Chordata; class Amphibia; order Anura; family Alytidae; genus Discoglossus; species Discoglossus pictus. Next base: position 67,694,127 of record CM050169.1, read on the forward strand.
TGTTTTATGATTATTATGGTTAAAATATGATCCTACTATATGTATGTTGGTTGATGCTCTGCAGAATATTGTCCCAGACATTTACAGCTACTTGGCATGGGAGATAATCCTGTTACAGCGACTCCGCATAAGATAAAGGAAGTCTATTGTATACAGTGTTTTCATTCTCAGATAAGAACAAAGAAGTGTAATTGAATCAATGTCTGATTGTATCAAAGTTGCCAGGGAGGTGTGACCCCCCTATTGTTCTCTTTATGTGTATTGTGTGTGGCCAAATATGGGCATGGGTATTACCTGTGGCCAAAGAGATGTATATATATTTCTGTAAAGGTAAATAAAGTCAGTATTCATTTGACTCCCAAATTGTGTGTCGTCCAATATGGGAGGTCGGGAATGGTGAAACTGTAGTGCCTCTTGGGTATTTTACCGTATACCAGCGGAGATTTTGGACTGCGTGTTCCAGCTCCGTTACACCCCTCCTCAACCTCAGCCCCCCATCCTCAACCCCTCCTCCTCATCCTCAACCTCCCTCCTCATCCTCAACCTCCCTCCTCAACCCCCCCATCCTCATCCTCTCTCCTCAACCCCCCTCCTCAAACCCCCTCCTCTTCATCCTCAACCTCCCTCCTCATCCTCAACCTCCCTCCTCAACCCCCCGTCCTCAACCCCTTCCTCAACCTCCCTCCTCAACCCCCCCATCCTCAACCCCCTCCTCAAGACCCCCATCCTCATCCTCCCTCCTCAACCCCCCTATCCTCACCCTCAACCCCCCCATCCTCATCCTCAACCACCCCATCCTCAGCCTCTCTCCTCAACCCCCCTCCTCAACCCCTCCTCCTCATCCTCAACCTCCCTCCTCATCCTCCCTCCTCATCCTCAACCTCCCTCCTCATCCTCCCTCCACATCCTCAACCTCCCTCCTCAACCCGCCATCGTCAACTCCTTCCTCAACCTTCCTCCTCAACCCCCGCATCCTCAACCCCCCCATCCTCAACCTCCCTCCTCAACCCCAACCCACCTCCTCAATCTCAACCCTCCTCCTCAACCTCAACCCCCCTCAACCCCAACCCACCTCCTCAACCTCAACCCCACTCAATCCCCCTCAACCCCAACCCCCCTCCTCAACCCCCCTCCTCAACGTATACCCCGCTAAATACCTCCCCCTCTCCCCTCACTTACCTGCTTGTGCTCCGGCCTCCGCTCCTTGACCCGGCGCTGGCGCGATGACGTCACATGCACCCCGCGTCATTAGCATATACCGGGTGCGGCACCCGGTTTAGTGGGGTATAGGTGGAGGAGGGGGGTTGAGGGGGGTTTAGGTTGAGGAGGGGGGAGGGAAAGAGACACAGGGGGTAGAGAGACACACGGGGGGTTAGAGACGCACAGGGGGGTTAGAGACACACGGGGGGGTTAGAGACATGGGGGGGTTAGAGAGACACGGGGGGGTCAGAGAGACACGGGGGAGAGTGACTTGAGTATAAGCCGAGGGGGCCCTTTTTTGCCTTAAAAAAAGGGCTGAAGAACTCGGCTTATACTCGAGTATATACGTAGTTGCAAAGGAGAGTAAGACTAACCCTAAAATATTGCAAAAGTACCTTGCACAAGTATTCACCCCCTTGACTTTTTACCTATTTTGTTACATGACAGCCTTAAGTTCAATGTTTTGTTAATCTGAATTTTATTTGATGGATCAGAACACAATAGTCTAAGTTGGTGAAGGGATATATACATAAAACTATTTTTTTGAAATAGAAAACATAAAATTGGCATGTGCATATTTATTCACCCCATTTGTTATGAAGCCCATAAAAAGCTCTGGTACAACCAATTACCTTCAGAAGTCACAATTAGTGAAATGATGTCTATCTGTGTGCAATTTTAGGGTCACATGATCTGTCATTACACATACACACCTTTTTTAAAAGGCCCCAAAGGCTGCAACACCTAAGCAAGAGGCCCCACTAACCAAACATTGCCATGAAGATCAATGAACTCTCCAAACAAGTAAGGGACAATTGTTGAGAAGTACAAGTCAGGGTTAGGTTATAAAAAATATCCAAATCTTTGATGATCCCCAGGAGCACCATCAAATCTATCATAACCAAATGGAAAGAACATGGCACAACAGCAAACCTGCAGAGACGGACGCCCACCAAAACTCACGGACCGGGCAAGGAGGGCATTAATTAGAGAGGCAGCTCAGAGATCTAAGGTAACTCTGGAGGAGCTGCAGAGTTCCACAGCAGAGACTGGAGTATCTGTACATAGGACGACAATAAGCCGCACACTCCATAGAGTTGGGCTGTATGGCAGAGTAACCAGAAGAAAGCCATAACTTTCAGCAAAAAACAAAATGGCATGTTTTGAGTTTGCGAAAAGGCATGTGGGAGACTCCCAAAATGTATGGAGGAAGGTGCTCTGGTCTGATGAGACTAAAATTGAACTTTTCGGCCATCAAAGAAAACGCTATGTCTGGCGCAAACATAACCCACCACATCACCCAAAGAACACCATCCCCACAGTGAGACATGGTGGTGGCAGCATCATGCTGTGGGGATGTTTTTCGGCAGCCGGGACTGGGAAACTGGTCAGTGTTGGACGTAGGACGGATGGTGCTAAATACAGGGATATTCTTGAGCAAAACCTGTACCAGTCTGTGCATGATTTGAAGCTAGGACGGGGGTTCACCTTCCAGCAGGACAATGACCCCAAACACACTGCTAAAGCAACACTTGAGTGGTTTAAGAGGAAACATGTACAGTGCCTTGCCTTCACCCCCCTTGGCATTTTTTGTGTTTTGTTGCCTCACAACCTGGAATTAACATGGATTGTTTGAGGATTTGCATCATTTAATTTACAGAACATGCCCACAAATTTGAAGATGTTTTTTTTTTAGTGTGAAGCAAACAACAAATAGGACATAATAACAGAAAAAGTCAATGTGCATAACTATTCACCCTCCTAAAGTCAATACTTTGTAGAGTCACCTTTTGCGGCAATCTATGAGTCTCTATGAGATTGCCCCATCTTACCACTGGGACTTTTTGCCTATTCCTACTTGCAAAACTGCCCTAGCTCCTTCAAGTTGGATGGCCACAGATTTTCTACCTGATCATCTCATCCTCCTCCTAAAGAATCTGTATGTCAACCAAGAAGCCATGGTCAGGACGAACATCTGACAACAGAATGGTTCAAGATCGGAAAAGGAGTGCGACAAGGTTGTATATTGTCACCCTATTTATTCAACTTATATGCAGAATACATCATGCGTAAGGCTGGACTGGATGAATCCAAAGCCGGAATCAATATTGCTGGAAGAAAAATCAGCAACCTCAGATACGCCGATGATACTACTCTGATGGCTGAAAGTGGGGAGAACTAGAGGACTTATTGATGAGGGTAAAAGAAGAAAAGTTGGCCTGCTGCTCAACGTTAAAAAGATGAAGATCATGGTATACAGCAGATTTTTTTTTCCTGGGCTCAAGTCTGGACAAGCTATTAAAAAGATACTATGCTACCAACAATGTTCCTCATAGTTAGAACTATGGTACAGTAGTAATATACGGATGTGAGAGCTGGACCATAAAGAAGTCTGAGACATGGAGAATTGACGCCTTTGTATTGTGGTGTTGGGAAAAACTGCTTAGAGTCCCTTGGACTGCAAGAAGATCCAATAAATCAGTACTTCAGGAAATCAAGATGAACTGTTCACTGGAAGATTTGATCATGAGGTTAAAACTCGAATATTTTGTCCATATTATGAGATGGCAGGATTCCCTAGAGAAGACTCTGATGCTGGGAAAGATTGAAGGCACAAGAAGATGGGGGGCGGCAGAAACGGATGAACTTGAGCTTCATGGATCAGACAGGCAATATCTGACAGATGTGCCCAGAGTGCTCCGGTTCATAGGGTTATGGAGTCAGACACTATTGAACAAAACTGGAATTCCCCATCACAATATTCTACATAAAAATATATTGTAAACACACTAGACCTCCTAGTTTAGAGGGCCATATAGGACATAGAGTCAACTCCCAAAAAAGTCCTTGATTCGTGGCTGAAGTAGCTTGCCCTTTTTGAACTAACAACTAGCCAAGCAAACACACCTAATAATTTATGACCATTTGACTTAAAATTCCACTTAAATTGATTAGGGCCAATTTGATCAGGCTAGGAGAGGAACAGTTTGCTCTATAGATTTAATACTTTGTTTTCTAAACCTCAAAATGATTATTTTGCAGGCAAATAAAAAGCATATTTTATAAATATTTTGTAGAAATGCGGGCGTGTATATTGGGACCACTTCAATAATTTTATTTATCAAATGCCCAAATAATTCGGTTTTGGTGCCAAAATCTGCATTTGCAAAAAGAAATACATTTTAATTATTTTTTAATGATTCAGCTAATAAATCAGTTGCGTAAGTGCAAGTTGGTGCCTCTAGATATAAACATGTTTACATATGTACGTGTGATTACATGTACGTGTATGATGGGACGGGATGGAGCCGCTCCAGATTTGCATCCTACAAACATCAGAGACACTGCAGCAAATAAAAGCCATGTCCAAATATTTCAAGTATTTATGTCTGACAGTTTTATGACACAGATGTGAGACGTGTTCAACACAACGCTGGGCGCCGCAGCGAGATCTGTGCGAGGGGTGACTTAAAGGGAAGTTTAAGATGCCGTATATTAAACATGAGATTTTTTTTAAAGAAATCAAATGGATAACATGCAAATATGTTTTTAAAACAAAAACAGAAATAAATACAGCCGTTAAATTATTAGCTATCACTTAAAAATCCTTAGCAGAGGCAGATTTATTAATTTGCAATTTAAACTTGTATATGCAATTATTGTTACTGTGTGCATTTCTCAGGCAGGTGGTTCTTCTCAGGAGTGTGTGTCCTAGTAATCTAATGAGAGCAATGGCATTTGTAGCTGCCACATTCTCACTGAGCAAAAAGAAGCTTGCATGCAAAGTCTTCTCCCTCCTCTGGAAGTTGATCAGCCCACACCAAAATGGTAGATTCCACTGCAGCATAATCCACTATAATAAAGAGAAATCTATGTGCAAAATGCATCCATGCAGGCGTTACTGTTAAACTGAGACGCGCATGCCCGGTTTCTACATATTTGAGATAGCGAGCGAGAATAGATAGACCGAAAGGGCATTCAGAGAGACAAGGGTCATAGAGAGAAAGAGAGGGCTGAGAGAGAGAGAGAAAGAGGGCAGAAAGAGAGGGGGTACAGAGAGAGAGGACACAGAGAGAGAAAGAGAGGGCGCATAGAGAGAGAAAGGGCATACAGAGAGCAAAGAGAGACAGAGGGTGCACAGAGAGAGAGAGAGGGCGCACAGAGACAGAGGACACAGAGAGAGAGAGGGCGCATAGAGAGAGAGAGAGCAGGCACACAGAGAGAGAGAGGCCGCACAGAGGGAGAGGCCACACAGAGAGACAGAGAGAAGGCTCACAGAGAGAGGGACTGCGCACAGAGAGAGTGAGGGCGCACAGAGAAAGAGAGTGCACAGAGAGAGAGGGCACACAGATAGAGGGCACACAGAGTGAGAAAGAGCACAGAAAGAGAGGGCACATAGAGAGACAGAGTGCGCACACAGAGAGAGAGGGCACAGAGAGAGAGAGAGAGAGAGGGCCAGAGAGAGAGTGCACAGAGAGAGACGGTGCACAGAGAGAGTAGGCACAGAGAGAGAGCTCACAGAGAGGGCACACAGAAAGGGCACTCAGAGAGAGAGAGGGCGCACCGAGACAGAGGGCACACTGAGAGCGAGAGGCCACACAGAGGGAGAGGCCTCACAGAGAGACAGAGAGAAGGTTCACAGAGAGAGTGAGGGCGCACTGAGAGAGCGAGGGCGCACAGAGGAAGAGACTGCACAGAGAGAAAGGGCACACAGATAGAGGGCACACAGAGAGAGAAAGAGCACAGAAAGAGAGGGCACAGAGAAAGAGGGAGCATAGAGAGAGACAGAGGGCGCACAGAGAGAGAGAGGGTGCACAGAGAGAGAGGGCACAGAGAGAGAGGGGGCGCAGAGAGAGAGATGGTGCACAGAGAGAGTAGGCACAGAGAGAGAGAGCGCACAGAGAGAGGGCGCACAGAGAGGGCACTCAGAGAGAGAGAGGGTGCACAGAGAGAGAGCACACAAACAGAGAAGGTGCGCAGAGAGAGAGCGTAGGCACAGAGAGAGAGAGCCTGAAGGCACAGAAAGAGAGACAGAGGGCATATGGAAAGCGATGGCACACAGAGAGAGACAGCACAGACATTTGAAGATTAGAGATGTCGCGAATAGTTCGCCGGCGGACTGTTCCCGGCGAACATAGCATGTTCGCGTTCGCGGCGAACTGCGAACATATGCGAGATTCGACCCGCCCCCAATACTTTATCATTAAGCAAACTTTGACCCTGCATGTCACAGTCAGCAGACACATTCCAGCCAATCAGCAGCATACACTCCCTTCCACACCCTTCTACCTCATGGACAGCAGCCATTTTGGAATCAGAACTAACTTGCAGTCTTACTGAGAGGAGGGACAGTGTAGGTGATACTGCATCAATAGGGAAAACCATAGCTAGGCAAGTTTATTCAGTGTCCAGTGCAGTGCTGAAGGACTCTTGTGCATTATTATTATTATTATTACTACTATATAATGTGTAGATGTACCAGCTGGGCATGCATTATTATTATTATTATTATTATTATTATTATTATTATTATTATTATTATTATATAATGTGTAGATGTACCAGCTGGGCATGCATTATTATTATTATTATTATTATATAATGTGTAGATGTACCAGCTGGGCATGCTCTTGTGCATTATTATTATTATTATTAGTAAAATACTACTAATAATAATAATAATAATGCACAAGAGCATGCCCAGCCGGTACATCTACACATTATATACTACTACTAATAATAATAACAATAATAATGCTCAAGAGCATGCCCAGCCGGTACATCTACACATTATATAGTAATAATAATAATAATAATAATAATATAGAAGAGCATGCCCAGCTGGTACATCTACACATTATATACTACTAATAATAACAATAATAATAATAATGCTCAAGAGCATGCCCAGCCGGTACATCTACACATTATATAGTAATAATAATAAGAATAATAATAATATAGAAGAGCATGCCCGGCCGGTACATCTACACATTATATAGTAATAATAATAATAATAATAATAATAATATAGAAGAGCATGCCCAGCCGGTACATCTACACATTATATAGTAATAATAATAATAATAAAGCACAAGAGCATGCCCAGCCGGTACATCTACACATTATATAGTAATAATAATAAGAATAAGAATAAAGCAGAAGACCTCCCCTGTGTCTCCCCCCCCACTCCCTCCCATGTGTCTCTCTCCCCCCCCTCTCCCCTGTGTCTCCCCCCCACTCCCTCCCATGTGTCTCTCTCCCCCCCACCCCTCTCCCCTGTGTCTCTCCCACCCTTGCCTGTGTCTCTACCCCCTCTCCCTTCCCCAGTGTTTCTTTCCCCCCTCTCCTGTGTCTTTTCCCCCTTCCCTCTTCCCTGTGTCACTCCCCCCTCCCCTGTGTCTCTACCCCCCTCTCCCTTCCCGTGTTTCTTTCCCCCCTCCCCTGTGTCTTTCCCCCCTTCCCTTTCCCCTGTGTCTCTCCCCCCTCATCTGTGTCTCTTCCCCCTTCTCTCCTGTGTCTCTACCCCCTCTCCCCTGTGTCTCTACCCCCTCTCCCTTCCCCTGTGTTTCTTCCCCCCTCCTCTGTATCTTTACCCCCTTTCCTCTCCCCGGTGTCTCCTCACCACTCCCTCCCATTAGTCTCTTCCCCCCTCTCCCCTGTGTCTCTACCCCCCTCTCTCTCCTGTGTCTCTCCCCCCTCCCATGTGTCTCTTCCCCTCACCTCTCCCTTACCCTGTTTCTCTTCCCCCTTCTGCCCTGTGTCTTCCTCCCCCTCTCCACTGTGTCTTCCTCCCCCTCTCCACTGTGTCTTCCTCCCCCTCTCCCCTCTCCTGTGTCTTTTCCTCCTTCCCTCTTCCCTGTGTCACTCCCCCCTCCCCTGTGTCTCTACCCCCTCTCACTTCCCGTGTTTCTTTCCCTCCTCCCCTGTGTCTTTCCCCCCTTCCCTCTCCCCTGTGTCTCTCCCCCCTCATCTGTGTCTCTTCCCCCTTCTCCCCTGTGTCTCTACCCCCCTCTCCCCTGTTGTCTCTACCCCCTCTCCCTTCCCCTGTGTTTCTTCCCCCCTCCTCTGTGTCTTTACCCCCTTTCCTCTCCCCAGGTGTCTCCTCACCACTCCCTCCCATTAGTCTCTTCCCCCCTCTCCCCTGTGTCTCTACCCCCCCACTCTCTCCTGTGTCTCTCCCCCCTCCCATGTGTCTCTTCCCCTCACCTCTCCCTTACCCTGTTTCTCTTCCCCCCTCTGCCCTGTGTCTTCCTCCCCCTCTCCACTGTGTCTTCCTCCCCCTCTCCTGTGTCTTCCTCTCCCTCTCCCCTGTGTTTCCTCCCCCTCTCCCCTCCCCTGTTAGCTTCTATACGCATACATATATACGATAAGAAATCGGGGGGGGGGGTTACCCCTTACCCCCCCCCCCCCCCCTCCCCAGTTCCAACACCCATGTGTACTGTATAATATTGTATTGCATTATGTTATATTATATCACTAGCGACTTGCCTGGCACAAATGACGGGGCAATAATAATAAATAATAAAGTTTGAAGCCATGGCAATGCTGTTTGCCACACAATGTGATGCTTTTTGTACTCTGAGGACCTTCGGCGCTCATTGTGAGCCTCTTACCTCGTGTCCTTCATGTTTCGTGCTTTGCAACGATCAATCTTCGGCGCTCATTGCAAAGACAGATATATAAGTACAGTGTTAAATATAAAAAAAAAATTGTGCAGTGTAAATTAAAAATGTATTCAGGTCTCAGAGCATAATAAAGTGATTTAGATTTGTAACTGCTTTGAGAGTGCTATCGCTGGCAGCCAATGAGCAGTAATCCAGATATATAACTGCAGAGTAAAAAGTAAAACATTTTAGTGTAGTGTAAAGTCTTTTCCTTTTTTATTTTCCATTACTAATTAATACTTATTAAATGAATGCACGATAATAACTATTGTGAATGAACAAATGTATTAGGAAGTGCGAAGCGTTAATGTATGTAAAGTAATGGCAGTGTAAAATATGCTATTAAGCGTATTTTTTTTTATATATATATTTTTTAATAATAATGTATTAATTAATTACTAAAATACTTTACCTATTTGTAATTAATATATCCAGTGATCAATATCCTGAAGAGCTAACTAAAAAAGATTTTCCTAAAAAGCCGTACGAGGTAAAGATACACTATTAACAAGGACGCTAAATCATCCACACCCGCTTACCACATACACATTCCCCGCCATTTTACAACACTAACTTACACAATGCGGAAGAACACAGCTACCCTAACGGCTTCCACTCGCGCACGCAGCCTATTTACACTACACACTGCACACATTGCTGACACTTACACAGCAGCTCCACAGCACTGAAAACCTACATTGTATGCTTCAGGAACATGAAAACAGATTGTCAGCTCTTCAGCACAATGCTTCCTGCATATATTACTTACAAATAGGTAAAGTATATTCATTTAGTAATTATTTCATTAGCATACAAAAATACATATACACAAAAAAAACATTATCACATTAAACATAAAAGCCATTCACTGCGCGCCTCAACGAGCGCCAACGCTGCTCATAGCACACAAAGCCTTGCAATAAGCGCAAAAAACACATCACCGCCGACCAAAGAATAACAGCAAAAGCGCCTATCAGAAAAAAAATACAACCAACAGCCTCGCAATGAGCGCCGAGGATATCCGACCGCCAACAAAATGAATGTCTCGTCCAAACCATTACCTGCCTTACAATCTTATTGCCGCCATTTTTTGACGGGCAAGTCGCTAGTAAATATATAAAGATCAAAATAATAAAAGTATCAGGAAATGTAACACAAAGATGCACGCGCGTCTGAATAATACGACAATATACGGATTTTTGTCATAAATGATATGATCGCAGTATTGGGTCATAAACCCTAAACACTGGAATCTGTTACATACAATTTACTGATGATGTCATTAATGGGCTTCAAGGGGGGGGGGTTCTCTTTTCATACTTTTTGAGTGGTGCAAATCCAACATACACAGAGCGGAAACGCCACATCTGTGGGACACACACAAAGGGGTTCACTTTGGGAGAAAAAAACAAACAAATATGAAATATTTAATAATCATATTTTGATGTTACCAACAGATAAGGAAACGAAACTGAGGTTATTATATCTAATAGTAGCAAGCCTGGGAGTACTGGGAGTAATAATACTGCAGCAGGAGGTCAGGACTAATGTCACCTATAGACCCCCAGACAGATAAAGGTCAGTACTAATGTCCCCTCTATAGACCCCCAGTCAGATAAAGGTCAGTACTAATGTCCCCTCTATAGACCCCCAGTCAGATAAAGGTCATTACTAATGTCCCTCTATAGACCCCCAGTCCGATAAAGGTCAGTACTAATGTCACCTATAGACCCCCAGTCATATAAAGGTCAGTACTAATGTCACTCTATAGACACCCAGTCAGATAAAGGTCAGTACTAATGTCCCTCTATAGACACCCAGTCAGTAAAGGTCAGTACTAATGTCCCTCTATAGACCCCCAGTCAGATAAAGGTCATTACTAATGTCCCTCTATAGACATCCAGTCAGATAAAGGTCAGTACTAATGTCACCTATAGACCCCCAGTCATATAAAGGTCAGTACTAATGTCACTCTATAGACACCCAGTCAGATAAAGGTCAGTACTAATGTCCCTCTATAGACACCCAGTCAGATAAAGGTCATTACTAATGTCTCTCTATAGACCCCCAGTCATATAAAGGTCAGTACTAATGTCCCTCTATAGACCCCCAGTCATATAAAGGTCAGTACTAATGTCACTCTATAGACCCCAGTCACATAAAGGTCAGTACTAATGTCCCTCTATAGAACCCAGTCATATAAAGGTCAGTACTAATGTCCCTCTATAGACCCCAGTCATATAAAGGTCAGTACTAATGTCACTCTATAGACCCCCAGTCATATATATAGGTCAGTACTAATGTCACTCTATAGACCCCCAGTCAGATAAAGGTCATTACTAATGTCCCTCTATAGACCCCAGTCGATAAAGGTCAGTACTAATGTCCCTATAGACCCCCAGTCATATAAAGGTCAGTACTAATGTCACTCTATAGACACCAGTCAGATAAAGGTCAGTACTAATGTCCCTCTATAGACACCAGTCAGATAAAGGTCAGTACTAATGTCACTCTATAGACCCCAGTCATATAAAGGTCAGTACTAATGTCACTCTATAGACCCAGTCACATAAAGGTCAGTAACTAATGTCTCTCTATAGACCCCCAGTCATATAAAGTCAGTACTAATGTCCCTCTATAGACCCCCAGTCATATAAAGGTCAGTACTAATGTCACTCTATAGACCCCCAGTCACATAAAGGTCAGTACTAATGTCCCTCTATAGACACCCAGTCATATAAAGGTCAGTACTAATGTCCCTCTATAGACCCCCAGTCATATAAAGGTCAGTACTAATGTCACTCTATAGACCCCCAGTCACATATAGGTCAGTACTAATGTCCCTCTATAGACCCCCAGTCAGATAAAGGTCATTACTAATGTCCCTCTATAGACCCCAGTCCGATAAAGGTCAGTACTAATGTCACCTATAGACCCCCAGTCATATAAAGGTCAGTACTAATGTCACTCTATAGACACCCAGTCAGATAAAGGTCAGTACTAATGTCCCTCTATAGACACTCAGTCAGATAAAGGTCATTACTAATGTCCCTCTATAGACCCCAGTCATATAAAGGTCAGTACTAATGTCACTCTATAGACCCCCAGTCACATAAAGGTCAGTACTAATGTCCCTCTATAGACACCCAGTCATATAAAGGTCATTAATAATGTCCCTCTAGAGACCCCCAGTCATATAAAGGTCAGTACTAATGTCACTCTATAGACCCCCAGTCAGATAAAGTTTTGAAATGTTTCTTGGATAGCATTGGGGCTAAAGGAGGTTTGGCCATCAGGTAGTCTAAAGATACCGTATATTATGTCCTCTCTTGGGGGTAAAGACACTAATAATTCCTCCAATTAAAATTCTGTTTTTTATGTGGGCAAGGTCCCTGGTTAGCCCATTGGGTTATCTGTTAAAAAGAGTGGTGCAGAGACTGTGGGGGCTGTTAGCCTCCCTTGTCCCTGTGTGGCCGTTTAGAATCCCTGCTGCTGCATGTTTCAGCTTTATTAAGGTGTAATTGTACAGCGTTTGACTCAAGTAGCTGCCTGTGCTGGGTCAGTTTGGCTTAATTGCTGGGCCCTTTTCCTACCAAGATGGCGACCGTCAGTCCCCCCCTCAATCTCTGAGTGTGGGTATGCGGGCTGGGGCGTTGAATCAGGCCTACCTTCTTCTCTGCTCGCTGCAAGATCAACAATACCTAATTTTTCAGGCATGTGTACATGCCTAATTTTTCTGGCCTCTGGTGCTGCACTGTGCCTTCAACAACCAAACCCCCAAAAAAGGCACATAACAGGGATTAAACTGATAGGAGTAGTACTACTTAACACACCACTCATATCTGGTGTAACAATAGTGTACATTTAAAACAACAAAAAAATTTCTACTGTAATAGATTGCATAGCAGTTAGTTGTCTGCAAGCGTGTGTGTCAGACCTACAGCGTCTACTCTGCCCACTTCTGCAAGTGCACAGTGCCACTCATATCTGTTGTCACAGTAGCTTGGACGCATAGTACCAATCTGTCAAAACCGGTAATGATGAATGAGGTCTAGAGTAGCCTGGTTCCCTTATCCTCTACAGGTTGAGACCTAATGTCTCCAGACCAACACATGAGTACAAGCAGCACACAAACTCAAAGCCGCCATCCTCCTCCTGGTCCAGCATCATCAGCCACATCAACCACTGCTGTCCTCCTTGCCCCCTCTCAACCATCCGCCACTGCGTCTCTCGCCTTGAGCAGTTCCTGCTCATTTGCCCATAGTCAGGTGCCTGTAAAGGACATGTTTGAGCGTAAGAAGCTAATGTCTCAAAGTGCCCCAAAATTGAAGTGATACGACCACAAGCATCTTTTTCCATCTCCCGGTTCTAAAAATCCAGGCCTTATACACGCCCCCTGATATGTGCTTTAACAGGTATTGAACTGATAAGACTAGTACTACTTGACACACCTTATAATAATGCAGAGAGAGGCAATGCAGTGAGAGGAGTCTGAAGTAGAGGAGTCAGAGGAGGAAGGTGGCTTTGAGGAGGTGGAAGACCAAACACAGCAGGCGTCCCAGGGGGCTTGTTGTCACCTTTCGGGGACCCTTGGTGTTGTACGTTGCTGGGTGGAGGAAGAGACCTTCAATGACGTCAGTGAGGACATGGAATGGGACATGGCTAGCTTGGTATCCAACCTTGTGCAAATGGGGAGTTTGCGGTTGTGCAAATGGACTGTTTGCGGTTGTTTGTGGTGCGTTAAACGGGGAGTTTGGTCTGTCACTGTGAAGCGGGTGTAACCCTTACACTACCTGATCGATACAACATCATACCTGATGTTTTAAAGCACGTTATTCCAAACAATTTAGGAATGATAGGTTATTTATGCCCTTTATGGCTTAAAACCAGACTCTTTATCAACTATGTAATTTTCCGTGGGAGTTTTGCTATGGATCCCCCTCCGGCATGCCACAGTCCAGTTGTTAGACCCCTTGAAACAACTTTCCCATCACTATTGTGGCCAGAAAGAGTCCCTGTGGGTTTTAAAATTCGCCTGCCCATTGAAGTCTATGGCGGTTCGCCGATGTTCGCCGGTTCGCGAACATTTGCGGAAGTTTGCGTTCGCGGTTCGCGAACCGAAAATTTTAGGTTCGCGACATCACTATTAAAGATAGCATATTGTCATTTATGACATGTAAGTTACTAATTGGATATAAAAGATAAAGTAGGCTGTATTATTTTTTATACTAAAACATGTTTCTTAATTCTCAAATGTAGTGCAGATAAGGACAAGATTTATTAGGCACCACAAATGCCTCTCATGATTTATTATGCACTATTTCTTATCTCACTACATCTCACCCATTCTCATGTCAACAAAGGTGAGATATTTCTTAGTAAATTCTCCCCATGGTTTCTAGGTTCTCCTGGTGAACGCTGATTTTCTTTGTGCAAGTCCTTTTGATTGAAGTGAGTGGAAATCCTCTTTAAAGTGTCAAACAGGTTAACAGGTGACAAGAGCTGCCGTCCATAAAGTATAACTGCATATAATAGTTAAGAATTCTAAAGGCTGCTGCTGGTCTCCACCCTCTATAAGGTCAGTGGGGGTGGTGGCTTTGTCTACCAGGAAGCTGCCACATTATCAAACGCACCATCATACCACTTACCATCAACACAGTGACCTCTATTGGGTGGAGACTGGTTGTGTGAGAGGTCTCCTTTGTTAATTACGTTTTATTTTTGTTTATACTAAATACAAACAAAAAAGAAAAATAAACAATGACAGATATCCAGTATTAAAATCATCTCATAAATTAGAGACATAAATGACATAGCAAATATTCATTTGTACTTAATATAACCTGTTTAGATGAAAAGTTGACATCCAAGACCCTACACTGGCCACGAAAGAGGGAGAAACTGATTTTAAGTTAAATACATTGTAGCATATATTCGTCCCACAATTTTCATTTGTTACTATCAGAGCTTTTTAAGAATAATGATTGATCTATAGTCTCTAGTTCAATTATTCTGCTGAGAGCAACATCTTCTTTTATCTCTGACCAAATTGGAATTATTGGGTTTTTCCATTTTTTTGCCACCAACCATTTCGCGATCAATAAGATGTTACAAACAATGCCTATTTATTTGTTTCTTAGATGAGGAGGGCCAATGTGAAGTAGAATTAGATCTGAGGATAATGAAACTCCTTCTTAATAATGTTTTTAATCTCCCAAAAAATAACGGGCATATATTAGTATTAATAATAAATTCAAAATTCCATATATGAAAAAAAATCACTACACTGGTCCTTTCATTTGTTTTTTTTCTGTGGAACTATATCCTTCCTCCTCTTTCCTCTGATCCATGTTTCTCTTTTCTCATATGTGCAGCAATTTTTACCTCCCCATATCTCATACTATACAGTGGATATAAAAAGTCTACACACCCCTGTTAAAATGTCAGGTTTCTGTGCTGTAAAAAAATGATACAAAGATAAATCATTTCAGAACTTTTTCCACCTTTAATGTGACCTATAAACTGTACAACTCAATTGAAAAACAAACTGAAATATTTTAGGCGGAGGGAAGAAAAAAATTATGTGGTTGCATAAGTCTGCACACCCTCTTATAACTGGGGATGTAGCTGTGTTCAGAATTAAGCAATCACATTCCAAATCGTGTTAAATAGCAGTCAGCATACACCTGCCATCATTTAAAGTGCCTCTGATTAACCCCAAATAAAGTTCAGCTGCTCTAGTTGGTCTTCCTGAAATGTTCTTAGTCGCATCCCACAGCAAAAGCCATGGTCCACAGAGAGCTTCCAAAGCATCAGAGGGATCTCATTGTTAAAAGTTATCAGTCGGAGAAGGGTACAAAAGAATTTCCAAGGCATTAGATATACCATGGAACACAGTGAAGACAGTCATCATCAAGTGGAGAAAATATGGCACAACAGTGACATTACCAAGAACTGGAGCTCCCTCCAAAATTGATGAAAAGACGAGAAGAAAACTGGTCTGGGAGGCTACCAAGAGGCCTACAGCAACATTAAAGGAGCTGCAGGAATATCTGGCAAGTACTGGCTGTGTGGTACATGTGACAACAATCTCCCGTATTCTTCATATGTCTGGGCTAGGGGGTAGAGTGGCAAGACAAAAGCCTTTTCTTACGAAGAAAAACATACAAGCCAGGCTACATTTTGCAAGAACACATCTGAAGTCTCCCAAAAGCATGTGGGAAAAGGTGTTATGGTCTGATGAAACCAAGGTTGAACTTTTTGGCCATAATTCCAAAAGATATGTTTGGCGCAAAAACAACACTGCACATCACCAAAAGAACACCATACCCACAGTGAAGCATGGCGGTGGCAGCATCATGCCTTGGGTCTGTTTTTTTTTCAGCTGGAACTGGGGCCTTAGTTAAGATAGAGGGAATTATGAACAGTTCCAAATACCAGTCAATATTGGCACAAAACCTTCAGGCTTCTGCTAGAAAGCTGAACATGAAGAGGAACTTCATCTTTCAGCATGACAACGACCCAAAGCATACATCCAAATCAACAAAGGAAATGGCTTCACCAGAAGAAGATTAAAGTTTTGGAATGGCCCAGCCAGAGCCCAGACCTGAATCGATTGAAAATCTGTGGGGGTGATCTGAAGAGGGCTGTGCACAGGAGATGCCCTCGCAATCTGACTGATTTGGAGTGTTTTTGCAAAGAAGAGTGGGCAAATCTTGCCAAGTCAAAATGTGCCATGCTGATAGACTCATACCCCAAAAGACTGAGTGCTGTAATAAAATCAAAAGGTTCTTCAACAAAGTATTAGTTTAAGGGTGTGCATACTTATGCAACCTATATTATTCTATTTTTATATTTTTTCTTCCCTCTACCTAAAGATTTCAGTTTGTTTTTTCAATTGAGTTGTACAGTTTATAGGTCACATTAAAGATGGAAAAAGATACGGCACAGGAAACCTGACATTTTAACAGGGGTGTGTATGACTTTTTATATCCACTGTATGCAGTAAGGAGGAGGCAGACATCTGTTACTCTCCAGTAAATAGAGAGTACTGTGGCATCACAATGATTTGTTGCCATCCATGGCTAACTGATTGCTGGCACACACAGTCTGGGAAAGCCAAAGCGGGGTGTCACATACAGAATACATACTTTTTTTTTTTGCATAGTTTAGTCATTTCTGACACTCTGTGACCTCATGGACTGTAACACACCAGGACATCTTTATGTCCTATGGTCATGGCTGTTCCACTTGGTTTTCATGGGATACTGAAGTGGGTTCCCAGTTCCTTCTCCTGTGGGCCACAGCATACAGCTCTTGGTATTCCTAGGTGGTCCCCATCCAAGTACTGCCTAGGCCCACGCCTGCACTGCTTCAGTGCTATGTGACCTTTTGGTTCTCTGACTTAGAATCAAGCCCAGTTTGTAGTATTGAAAACACCAAATCCTAACCACTGGACCACCAGGGGACCCTAGCTACATACTTACCATGTACTATACTAACAAGGATTGGCCTTGTCTCTCTAGGACGGCACTTTTTTTATTTTTTTTCATTTTGCATAACAAAAAAGAACAGAGATACACTTATTTTTTTTTCAGATGAAACTTTAAGGTTACAAAAAAGTATTTCTGTTCGTTACATAAAACACCAGTTTTTTTTTAGTGTCTTGTATGCTAGAAAATGCAGTACATTCCTGTCTCCGATGCTCAAGCATATTACAGTCTATATTTGTTGGCAACATTTCATGGCTTTATTATACTTTGTTTTTGGTTCTCCTGAGATTTATATTCTAAGGAATTTACAGTATTTAAAGGAACACTGAAAGATGCCATTGGAATAAACTGTGCAGTAAATTTGTGGCCCATTAAGTTAAGTTACAAGGCATATAATATATTTATTAAACATTTTATTTGTATATGGACTTTAAATGTAATTTATCAGATACTTTTTAAAAAGTACACATATGCATGTAATGTTACACATGTTAAACATTCCTGTTTAGCGATATGGAATATGTTGGCTTAGTACAAATTAAGGTTAATAATTATACTGATTTTGTTATTGTTCAGTCGTGTCTGACTCTCGGTGTCCATATGGAGACAGCACACCAGACACATCAGTCTGTGTTTCTGGTTGTGTTTATCCATATGGTTTTCTTGGCAAAGATACTGGAATGGGTTGCCAGTTCCTTCTCCAGTGGACCACAATTTGTCTGACATTTCTGATATGACATGACCCTACACAGTATATTTTAATATAGAATTTTTGAAGTTTGCAAGTCCCTTCACCAGGACAAGGTAGAGATCTAGAAGGAGTATACTAATTTAGGGCTCAACAAAACTCAGGCTCCAGGTTGTGCTGGCGACTGGAAATTCCTTGCTAGCACTAGATCTTGTCTCCAGCCAGACTATGTATAAACAAGCCAATTATATGATGCTGCACATGGGGATACTATAGACTGCATTCACCGTGGGAGCCGGAGATGTAGCTGCATTCTTGTGAGGGTTTGGACAGTGCATACTCTAAGACATACTGTAGACAGTTTTAGTCATTGCTCTTATGTTCATAATATTATTATTCCTAATAATGATTGTGGTGGGGGCTTTTTCTCTAGTGATGGTAGCTTGAGGTGTGGTATATTTAGCTATGTTGTCCTAGTCTGATTAGAGGGCATGGGAGAGTAAAAAAAAGCTAGAGAGAAGGGTGAGGTGGTGGGAGATTGCCACATGCGAGGACGTAAGTGTGGTGTAGGTAAGTATGTATAGCATGTGGAAGAGATACAGCCCCTTATCTAACCAGGCATTTATTACAAGTATGTCTGATATCCTTTGCCATACAAATTCACTTTGTATTAATTATGTTTGTAGTTGTAAGCTATCAATCTATTAAAAATAGCAACATAAAAGTGTTCAGAAGAAAAAGATCAGGCCATCTAAGAAAACAAAAACAAAACATAAACCATAAAACCATTTTGCAGGATCCTTTTATTGTAACCCCATCCAAATATATAGAGGCACCAGCAGAAAGTATCCATTTATATAAAAACACATAATTTGGGCTCTATCTAAAAACAAAACAGGTCATCCTCAGGTAGCTAGATGTGTTTGTATTTGCCTCGTTCAGTCATGTCCGACTCTCTGTGACCTCATGAACTGCAACATACCATGCTGATCCACTTTGGTATTCATGGCAGGAAATACTGGAGTGGGTTGCCAATTCCTTCACCAGTAGGGACACAGCATATAGCTCCTGGTATTCCTAGGTGGCCTCTGATCCAACTACTGACCATGATGCCTAACCCTGCTTGGCAGTGGTTGCTAGGTGGTTGTGACCTATTGGTTCCCTGACTGGAATTGAACCCAGGTCACAGTGGTGAAAGCACCGAATCCTAACCACTGAACCACCAGGGAACCCCTAGCAAGATGAGTTCATGAAAATTAAAACAAGTATACATCCCTTACCAAGGGGAGCCAAATCCATGCAAAGTACTAGAGATGTAGGAGTCAAAAAGTGGCTTAAAAGACCAGTGTGCAATGAAAAAATAAAAAAATATATATATAGAAGCTTTGAGTCTATCTAAGAGCATAATTAGTTTTTAAGTAGAAACAAAAGAAATGTTGATGTCTCTGTTGGGCCCTGGGAGAATTCATGATACATAAGCAGATGTTGTTGAGCTTTTGAGAGAGCACTTACATTTCTGTAGAGATATGGTTGCATTTCTTGAAGCAAGGAGTGTGCTTCTATGCCAATAAGGAGGAAGAGGTGTGGTGTCAATTTCAATCTTATTCAATTATCTTATCAAAGGTTCTCTATCACCTACTTCGAAACCTCTCCCTCCACTGATACCTAAAACACACACCCTCATAATTCAGCTCTGAGGAAGTGACGTTAAAAAAATGGATTCCTGTATTCATAAACAGAATGTTCAAAAATTCTGATTTTTCCAAAAAGGATTTTATATTTGACAATCAAGTGTATTTTTCTTGAACTGCAATGATCCTTTGAAAGAGAACTCTAGTGCAGTGATGGGCAACACATAAAACATATGTGGATAATATGGCATGAAAGTGTGGCTAATTTGTCCAGAGCTCGGATGCACAGGAGAACAGGAGAACACATGTAGAGCTTCAGCAGTTCTCACGCTTTTTTCAATTTTAAACTCTATTTTCTGTTCAATATCGTAAATTACTGTAAGATGAATAAGCTCTGTAGCCAGACAGGGGACGACAAACTAGGCACTTGCCAAGAGGTCAGAGCCAGCAGAAGCAATGCAGTGGATGCTCTCCAAAGGACCAGCCACAACGGGATTGGGTAAGCTCAGCTCCACAGAAAGTGGGCACTGCTCGTTACCCAGGCTCTAATAATAGAAAATTCATAGAGAACTAGATGCTCTGAATGCCACACAGAAGAAGCACTGACTTGCTCATATACACACTAATTTTCAGGTTTAGAAAAGCTGGTTATTGAATATAGCAAACTGGGGTTACATTTTCCATATCTGACTATAATTGACCAGTGTTAATTTTTACATTTTTGATTGGTCAGCCTAATTTCCATATTTTTAACTGTTGTGACTATTTCACTTTTCAGTCGCCGCACCTGTGACTACATTGTAAAATAGCTTGCCCACTGCTGATCTAGAATAATGGAAGCCATATTAGTACAATTATATAAAGTTATTAAAAACATCTGCCTCTGCCATGTTGGCCTCTTTATCTCCTCCTATTTCTCACAGCATGTAAGTTGGGTGGGCAGCAAGCTGTGAGTGTCAATACTGCATCTTCCAATGTACGCAGCAAGGCCAGTGGCTTCCTATTGGTCCATGTGCTTATATAATGCAGGTTCTAGCGGTGGATCCAGTAGCCAGAATGTTGATGGTCATCGTGTGTGATTTAGAACATGTACAGAACTAGAAGTAATTTAAAATGGTAGATTTGGATGGAAACTGAGCAGCTGTCTGATGTTGGCACCAGTCTGTGATCTATGGCACTTGGTCTGAGGGCCTGGACTGGACACCAAGATAAAAAAAAACCTGTAAAACCAACGACTCCCAATCACAAGTGGCCAGTATTGGTGTTAAATAGTTCAATTGCCTGTTAGTCCCCATGTAAAATCACTTTTATTGTGTGGGAAAAATGCTCCACAACATGTTAAATTTCATCAATAGATGGCATTTAAATGTTCAAACGTTAAATAGCAATAGACTCAGCCCGGGTTTAGAGCATTTTTTAAGATTGTATTCATTTGTAATACTTTTGTTTATACCGTATGACTTTTTTACAAGAACTTTTTTGATACTTGTGTATTTTTGGGCCACTAATTAATATTCCGTGCCAAACAGGAAAAATGAATAATTTTGACAAGCTAAATTAATATTATTATTAACCTTTATTTCTAATGTGCCAACATATTCCATAATTCGGTACAGAGGAAAAGAACAGGGAAAAGATACATTATTAACAAACTGCAGAGAATAAAGGGCCCTGTTTTGAACTTAGAATCTTTGTAGAAAGTGTTTTTTCCAAAGCACCCTACAAGATTGCAAGCTCGCTACTTACAATCTAAAAGGTATGGAAGAGGCAGAAACCTGGGGAAGAATAAACAGATAACGAGTAGCAAAGGTCAGGAAGAGAGTGAAAGTTTGCTTAGGTAAGAAGGTGTGCAGTTTTTAGGTAGATGACTCTAGTGTGTAATATGTTATCTGCCCCTTGCGGGCAGATAATATAACCTGCAAATGGGAAAATCAGGTGATTTGTCTGGTACAAAGCTACAATAATTAAGGGTGGAGGAAGTTCAGTTGAGGTAGAAGCAGGAGTGTGGAGAAGAAGATGTGTCTGGTTCTCAGATGGAGTAGGCTTGTCCAGTATATTCTATTCACATAGATATCCTTCTTATAAAACAAAAGGCTAAAATATCCCTCTCTATCAATAAAAATCTACATGATGAAACAAATAAGATCACACGGCTGTTTATTTTACTGTAAAGACATTTTGTTTTTATTTCTTCATCCAGTCGTTTCTGACTCTCTGTGGCCTGATAGACCATAACACACCAGGCACGTATTTATGGCCATGGTCATGCTGATCCATTTGATTTTCATGGCAGTTCATTCTCCAGTGGGCCACAGCATACAGCTCCTGGTATTCCTAGGTGACCTCCCATCCAAGTACTGACCAGGCCCAACCTTGCATGGCTTCAGGGTGCTGTGACCTCTTGGTTCCCCTGACGGGAACTGAACCCAGGTTGCAGCAGTGAAAGTACAGAATCCTAATCACTGGACCACAAGACATAATATTACTCAAATTCTGTTCCTGCAAAGAAAAAAAAGATAATTAAAGTTTGTTATGTTAGTTGAATATGCAAATGACCCTTAGGGCTTAGTCTCCCTAAGGGTGCTAGGGGCTCCAGACGTGGACCCCTTGCCCACTGTGCCTTAGGGAGTTATCAGCTAGAACCTACTGACGAGGCCCAAGAAGCCAAAATGTACTTCTAGGGTTTGTTGTTTCTCCTATTCAGGGTAGCATTGCCTGGATCACTCTACTGAGTGGGACCAGACTGACATACTACAGGATGTTTCTCCCTGTGAAGGGTACGAGTGGCTAAAAGAGGTTGCTGTCAGAGTGGGTTATCATGTCCATAGAACTAACCTATTAAGCTTAGTTTATCCTCTGATTGAGCACCTCTATTTTTGTTTGTTACCATCCAAGATGTATTATAGCCTCTGCAGCAAGTAGGAGGATGTACTCGTGGGAGATAATATGTCTACACCGCCACTCTAACTGTCCTGTATAAAGACTGTGCAGCCAGATGAGTTTTGGGGTCCTAAATATTCTTCAATGGCACAACACTCATGATGTCCCAGGCTCATTTAAATTGTTCTGTATATGAATGTATACACTATTTCCAACTTACATACATTAATGTAATAATTTCAAAGTATAATAGTATATTATTGATAATACTTTTGTTAAGATCAATTTTACTCTAAAATCACTACATAAAAAGCTGCAGAAAGAGCACAGAGGCAAATGATATGCTGTATCTCCTGCCGGGTACATGCTCCTACATACTACAGGGACCTCGGTATAAATGAGACAGAGAGTTATCAATTAACTGTGTGCTTTAATCAGCTTTATACTCAAGGGGACAGTATGTGAGTGATATTCAGTATTTTAAATACATTTAATTGCAAAATAAACATTATTATGCAAGGAAAGGTGGTGCATGGTTGGTCGTATTTCTTTCAGATTCCAAGGTGACAGAGGATTTCACATTTATAAGTTCAATAATAAAGGTTATCAGCCTTATTAAATTGCAATTCGGCCAATTCTGGATATAAGCACACAGCAAATTTTTTTACAAAAGTTTTTAGTTAGTGAAGACCTTGCTTTTGGATAGAAGTTCACTAACTAAACACTTCTCTAAATAAAATATGCTGTGTGCTTATATAGAGCCCTTTAGAATTGGCCAAATCTCAATTTAATAAGGCTGTATATTCCTTATTATATCACTTCTGTTCTACCAGCTTACCAATAAGATCACCAAATAGAATGTCCCTTTTTTGACTACTTCTTATTCAACCACCTTTTGGAAAAATGGTCTAGGAATTCTCACCCTGTAATGGGTTAACACTTGAAATGGTTCCAATGTATAATTTGGATGAAGCACACATGGAACAGGAACCACATCTATGAAGACCCCGTTAGTGGTATGTATTACAAAATAATATAGGTCAATTCATATAGATTGAGCTGTGGTTCATGGTCACCACCACTTTAAAACCTACCACTTAGAAAGGTCTTTGAGATATTTAGTTTGTTTTTAAGACCTGTGATACTATGCACCCAGTGAACACAAGCACAGAAATCCTTAAATACTGTCATGTTAGGGTGTCCTGGAGCTAAGTTACGCTAGACCAATAAATTACTAGGTTAATTGTTGTAACAAAATACTGAGGTTGTATCACACAAGGGTAACAATAAGTACATTTACATACGGTTGATGTGATATATCATTAATAGGGTCTGTGTGAAAGGTAATTCTAATGTGTATCTCAATCACCTCCCTAGTTCCCAGTCACTCCATTCTCTCCTAATGAATTTATATTCTGGCTTCTCCCATCCCATCCTTACCCCACACATTCACACTCAAGTATCTTTCTCCCAAATATTCTATGCATAACACTTCTAGAGTCAATATCCCCCAACCTGCCCCAAACAAGCTCACATTTAAGTCCTCATATGGCCAGACCCAAAATGTTATTAATTTTCATTTATATAGCACTTTATCCAAAATAATGATCCAACTATTCACAATAAATGTTCTTCATCCCATTGCAGTTAATTATCTGCCAATTTTTTTTTATTAAGCACTATTTCCACTAAAGATTATTCCAGACAAGGATCATTCTCTGGAAGTTATTCCTCCCAGAGAGACCTTTT
Organism: Discoglossus pictus; assembly: GCA_027410445.1. Lineage (NCBI taxonomy): Eukaryota > Metazoa > Chordata > Amphibia > Anura > Alytidae > Discoglossus > Discoglossus pictus. The sequence goes on from CM050169.1 coordinate 67,718,434, forward strand.
CCTCGAAATAATTATTCCTAGTCAGGGTCATTCAAGGCTAAGTTTATTCTTAATAATAGATACTTTTCTCCTGATAATGGCCACTTCTGGTTACACATATTCATAAAGAGAGTTGCTTTTGGTGATAAACATTGCCAAAGTAGAAAGATTAGTTCTGTGAGGTTTACATTCTTGATCACTGTTATTATCAGTAAGAGATATTTCTAAAGATTATTTATGGTGAGTCAGTCCAAGTGAAAGCCTTCTAGTGATGTAAATTCCCCATTGAAAGTTACATCAGGTGGTGCCTATTCCAGTTTGAAGTCATCTCTGCAGAGGATCATTCCTGGTGAAACTTATTCAAAGTGAAAGTAACCTTGCATGTAAGTCATTCCCAGTGATTATCCAAAGGGAAGTTATCTCTAGTGATCCTCATGACAATTATTCCAATAAAAGCCATTTCTGGTGAGGATCATTCCTAGTGACAGGTATTTCAGGTGGAAGTAATTTCCCAGTGAGAGGTATTCAAAGTAAAAGTAATTTCAAATTACAGTCATGTCTCATGACAGTTATTGTAAGTGGAAGTCAGATCTAGTGAAGATAACTCTTTAGTGAAGGTAATTTCTGGTGAGGGTTGATCACCATGACAGCTACCTTAAGTGAAAGTCATTTTGGGGGAGACTTATTCCAGATCCCATTTCCCATGTCTGTGTTTCTTCTGGTGAAGGTTACTCCCGGTGACATTTGTTCCCAGTAGGGGTTATTCCCGGTGACATTTATTCCTAATAAATCTGTTTTTGTCCCCAATCCATATGTTTATCACAGCTTGGCCATCATTACATGACATCTTTTCACTGTATGCTGGCTGCTGTCTCTTCGTCCCTGGCCAAGATGTGTAGAGAATTCCAGATCTTAGCACAAGGATAAAAATAGTGTTCCATGTGGTGACTCAACTCATGGGGCCCAGCCATTTCCCTTAGAACATTGTACAGTTTGAGCAGATTTTTTATTAACAATGGAAAACTTGAGGATGTCTCTATATGCAACTGGTCCCAAGCCAACCTAGCAACATGTGTGTGTGATTAATGATATACTGGCAGCTGAAACCATCAAGAACTTGTTCAATGGCTCTTAATGTAACGAGAGCAAACCTTATCAGGGCACTCAGAGTATTTTGAATATGATAAATTATGGACAACTCATATAGGACCTGCAGTCACGACTATAATGACATAAAAAGGAGAATGAATGTAAAGCCCTTACATTTCTCTAATAAGAGCTGCATAGATAAAGAGCTTGGAGGCTTGACCACATAGCTAATGTGCTGCTTCATGTGGCCAGACAATTAAGTGAATAGAACTGTGTTTATACAGCCCCTAGAAGAGGTAACCTACAGAGTCCATTAGTCAGAAATTTCACTATCTCTCAGCAACTTGGGAGTATAACATAAGCACTTTGTGTGATTTATTCTGTGCCGGCTTTGCAGCGGAGAAGTGATGGAAAATGTGTTATCTTATAAAGTTCACTAAATAATCATTAATAACAGCAACAACAAAAAAAGATAAAGAACAAGCACATGGATTTCATCCTGGAATTGTTACACTGAAGACACTTTCTCTATTTCTGAGCAATTTGGGAAAATGGCCCATGTTGAGTGTACACATTAAATAGTAACAAATGTCTCCTTCAGCCCTGCAAAAGAGGTCCAAGAGACTCTGGTGGGTCTGTATTTTATATACGCCAGCAATAGGGAGGGACTAGGCACTGTGAGACAACCGGTTCGTCCTCCATTTGTACAAAAAGTTCCTTTCTACACCTCACATAGTGGTGTTTCTCCACATCAGACAGCCACAAACAAAGCATGGAATCCCAGCATTCAGCAAAAGAACATAGACCTACATATATATCCTACCTAACATATCACATATATAGTTCTCAGCGGTGCTGGCTTGCCAAAAAACGTTGGTAACGCAATGTTAAAACTGCTGCAGTGAACGCTGAAGGAACTCACTGCGCTGGTGGAGATGAGCCGTACGACCCGTTAGGACTTAGGCAGGGAACGCTCATCCCTACGAACCTGCACGACTTACGAATCAACAGAAAACTCAAATACACAATTCAAAGTGCGAGACCCGTAGCACTTTAAAAAAAATTGCCTGCAAAAAATTACAGCCTGTAACACTTAGAAAAGGAAACCGCTGCTTAGAAAAACAAAAATAGAACCCGCAAAAAATACGAACTTAATGGCCGAACCGCGCACATCGAAAAAAAATACGACAATTACAAAAAACATCACGCACAGCATGGGGGGACAGCCAGGACATCTGTGAGTGAGGTTGCACAAGAATTTAAGTCTAATTTGCAGAGTTTCGCCACTCGAAAATCGCCTAACCGTCAGAAAAAATGGGCGCCGAAAAAAACACCGCCAGTCACATATGACTTTTACACAGGAACATACAAGGTACAAAATACACTATTAGGAAGGACGGAAAATGCTCAAGACCCACGTAACACATAGACAATCGGCGCCAACTAAAAAAACTCTTTACCCTTGCGCACGCAGCCTATTTACACTGCACACATCACAAATTGCTGACACTTTCTCCTCGGCTCAGCAACACTTCAAATCTGCATTGTATGCTGCAGGAAAAACAACAGCGATTGTTAGCTCTTCAGCATATTGATTCCTGGATATATTCATTACAAATAGGTAAAGTATATTAATTTATTGTTGAATTAATTAATAAAAAAAAAATATATATATATAAAAAATTAAAATACCACAGGAAAGGCTCATACAAACAAAAGTAGACCCCACGAGAGCCTCGCAATGAGCGCCAAAGGCGCTCAGCGCGGGGCTTGCAATGAGCACCAAAGTACCTCAAACACCAAAAATACACCAGGCGAGAGGCTCGCTATGAGCGCCAAAGGCGCTCATTGCGAGCCACGTGATGAGCACCAAAGGCGCTCAGCGCAAGACTCGCAATAAGCGCCCAAGGAACTCAGACGACAAAACCCTTACATTCGCTGCCAAACAGCATTACCTGCCTTACAATGTTATTGCTGTCATTTTTTGACGGGCAAGTCGCTAGTGGATTAATAATGAGTATTGCAGTATATTATGATACCATTTGTATTGGACTGGCGCCTTATAATGACCAGATTTCAAGAGGTTTACCTCTCTTCATCAAGTCTGAAGCAATACAGACATGAGATGGGACCCTTAGTTTCAATAAAAACAGCAGATGCAGAGAGAGTGGAAACAGCATCTGACATCATCAGGTAAATACATAGAGGTGGAATCCACACAGCATAAGATACATATATACACATATTATATATACATATACACCAATAGATACATGTAGTCCACATTGATATCCTTCCTGTTGGACAAACACCTCACTAAGAGTGCCAAGCCTGCAAACGAAAAAAAGGTTTATATATATACCATTATTGTTATTGTTATGTATATTATTACTATAACTTTTTGATGCTTTTTTATATTGTATTATAACTATTGAATATCGCTAATAACGAATAGTCAGTGTATACCTAGATTTATATCTATACACATATGGACATACACATACAAAATAAAAAATATGTTTTTTTCTCCTAGGGGATGAGATACTGAGGAAGCTGCTGAGAGCAGTGAAACGTGTTTATCCTATCATCACAACATAACTGTGATTTTTGTACCTGACAAGCACACTAGCTTGTGTGTACTACTTCTGCCACAATTTTATTAGTCGTTACAGTAATTTTTTTATTTCACATTTTTTATTTCATTGTTTATGTGGAATAGTGTTGTATATAATAAAGTCCTTTAAATCTATGGGACTTTGTATGATCTATCTCCACGAATCACCATTAATATTTACTTCATTACTTTTGTCCACATCTAAAAAAAAATAGTGGATGACCATACCACCAGAGATCGACAAGAACAATCTCACCAATGCTTTTATATACCTCATATTTTTTGAGGGTATTCAAGGTGAGAGTCCAATTATTCTAGTTGCACATATTGTGTATCCAATAGCTTACCTTTTGAATAATCTGCACTAGATAGTGGTGTGCTTTCTCCTACCCACCCCCTTTCTTTAAGTTTGATAATGGTCATATGGTTTTAGAAAGAAAAAAAACAACAACCTTAATATTTCTAATTTAAATGTGATTATTTTTACTATTATGTCTGTTGAAAGCGATGGAATTCCCATTGAAACTTCAACGTATCCCCCACCTCAAGAACTTGATCAGCATGAACTAATATGGTAGATTCCATTGCAACATTATTTTTTGTATTGTTTTACATTCTAAAAATATTTTGCCTATTGTAAGGATAGTTCATTAAAATGGTGTATTTTAAATAGAGGTGTACAGTGTCCTTTTAAGTGGTTTATTGTGATAAATACAAATCGTGGATATTCCATTTTAAAAATTATAAAAATACTAGTGAATAAATGAAAACCCAGAAAAACTAAGGTCGAATTGACACACATTTCATCATTGCTTCAAAGTAGCAACCCTGATAAAGATCAATTTTAAAGTTCCAAACGTGTTGCCCTTAACTGTGTTGGGCTCCTGTTGTATCCTTTACTGGTGCTATATTTCATAGCCTGGAACTGGGGAGCTGTTGGTGCTTATTCAACTCCCAGAGGTCTGTTTGTGGAGTGGAGGAGCATAGTGAATTCCTGCGTTGAGCGTCTTGCAATAATTGCTTTCAGTGATCAAGAAAAGCCAACTGTACATTCCAGAACCACATGGAGACTAGTGAGACTGAGAAGAAAGGTAGGTTGGAGGCCAACAGAGACTTGAGGATGAGCAAGGTGAGTCTCTTGATTAATCTAGGGTGATTGTCTTTGTCACGGCTGAGAGAGAAAGGGAACAGGTTCATCCTAAAGCCTCCTGCCTTCTGCTACAGGAATCTGTCAGGGTTGTGAGCTGGGGTTATCTCAGTGCCCAGAGCAGACTCAGGAAATCAGAATATCAAGATCGCAGGAGCATCCCAAAGACCAGAATTCAGGATACAAAAAGTTACTGGCTTGTTAAAAATAATAAACCTTTTTCCTTATGCCTCTAAACCCTGGAGTAGGCAAGAAGCACACACCTTTGATTGGTGTAACAGACAGACTATCTTCAATCTTGTTTGCACAGATATTTTTAGCCATTTAGTATGAATCCCCACCAAGATTCTGTGGACCTAAAATGGACCTACAGATTAGCAGCCTTATTAAATTGATTCAGCAAATTGAATATGGCTCTATATAAACACAGAGCATATTTTTTTACAGAAGTTTTTAGTTTGTGAACCTCTATCCAAAAGCAAGTTCTTCACTAACTAAAAACTTCTCTAAAAGAAATATGCTCTGTGCTTATATAGAGCCCCATTCAATTGGCCAAATCACAATATAATAAGGCTGTAGGCCTAGGAAGTACTGATACTACTCGGAAATCTCAAGACCTGTTATGATTGATTATCTATATTTTCAAGATAAGAGTAAAACTTTGCATGCAATTATAAAGTTAGATAGTATATCTTATGAAGGGCTCATTTTTAAAACGGTTTAATTATTATTTTGCTGAGGTTGCGTGCAAAAGGAAAGAATTTGTAGTCAATTATTTAGAGGGGTTAGACATTTTGCACTCTTATATTCTGCCAAATTGAGATTGTAGACAGATAAAAGGTCAATGATCTTTAATAAATCTGATGAACTATTTATTTTTTTGGCAGACGAGTAGAGAGCAGGGAATATTTCCTAAAATGCAATTTTTTAAATATTTTTATACACATTTAAAGAGTTTGTTATGAAGGACATCATTGTTAGATCTTATTCAAAATTAATTGGATTTCAGGGTTTTATTGAACCAAAGAATAGTGGCGGGTTATTTATATTATTATGATTTTTCTGTTATTTCAGGTTCTCTTTATTGTAGAATGATATGTAAGTTTGTTTCATGGAATCTGGGGGGCATTAACTCTCCTATAAAAGGTACTGCAGCTCTGAAACATTTGAAGAAAAGTGCAGCTGATGTTGCTTTATTACAAGAAACTTACCTGAATGTTCTAGAACATAAAACCTCGGCAGAGGCTGGGTTCAAAAGGTATTGTTTTCATCATATAATAAAAGGAAAATATGTATTTATCACCTTACATTATAAACAGTTTGACACAATAATCACACATTTATGTACACCATTTTTCTATGTCTTGGCTGGCAGTCCAATTCCACCAGAACCTAAACAAGGGAAAATTAGATTGAATGTTAAAACATTTTAACCAATCTTTCTGATGAATGTCGACATCAAAATATTCACTAAGATATTAGCTGAGAGACTTACAGCCCTATTAAATTCTATCAATGTGTAAAACCATAGCCCATAACGCAGCCTGCAAGACTTACGCTATTAAAGCAACCCGCTAATGACTTGAGGGTTAAGGGTGAAAGAACCGTATGGGATGTCGAAATCTGAACTCCGTGGCCGCAAAGGCTTTGATCTGTCAAGCCAGTAACAATTACATTTGAAAATCGCTATTAAATTGCTACGAATCCACTGACGTTCAACCTGTAACCCGCAAATGGAGCCAGAGAGGACTCGCAAGAGGGTTAAAGTCCTATACGTAGCACTGTAAATGCAAATATACACACAATCTATTAAAATTAATAGCACAACATTCTCAAGCTTGGAAATCTGCAATAATAGATACAAAATGTTATGTTTAATTTCGATCCCAACAATCAATGTGTTAATGCATATAATGGAACTCGCATGGACTAGAATATCATATTTACTGATTTATTCATTTTGCATTATTTCTGGAATGCGGGTCAATACTCGCCTTCCCTTCACACAGCCCGGCTGAACAGAGGCCTCGGACCGGTGCTGGTCCGCGGCCCGGGAATTGGGAACCCCTGCAATACACATCCCATCCCGTGGGCCCCTCTACCTTATGTGCCTTACAGGCCTTGCAATGAGCACCTTCGGCGCTCATTGCGGGCCCCGCTCAATGCACTGCACACCCCTGCAGCCTTTGCCGGTGTGCCGATGCCGCTACAGGCTTCAAATTTAGTAGAGTTGTTAATGTCTTTCATCCATCACTAATCCAACTGATTCAGGTGGGGTTCATCTTGGGCAGGTAGGAGCAGGATAATATCCACACAATCCTGAACCTTATAAACTAGGCTGAAAAATCCAATAAACCAACATGCCTTTTATCTTTAGACATGGACAAAGATTCTGACTCCCTGGGATGACCCTACCTATTTGAGATATTGCAACATGCGGGCATCAACGGCCCATTTCTGAATGCTATTCAAACTCTTAACACTAAGCCAAGAACCTTGGTTACATGCCCCCCACAAAGAGGACATCCTCATTCAGAGGGGAACCAGATAGGCATGCTCCCTTTTGCTTGCATTTTTTTGAAATAGCCATGGAACCATTGGCAGCTATAAACAGGGAGCACAAGGATGTAAGTGGCCTGGTGTAAGGTCAGACTGAACACAAAGTCAGTTTATTTGCTTACAATGTCATTACGACCATCACCCTGCCAGTAACTACAATACGAAACCTATCTGACAATTCATCTAACAATACCTCCCGCTTAAACTGGTACAAATTAATTTTGAATTCCAATGGCAATCGAATGTTATTAAATATATGGAGGTGAACATCCCTACCAAGGTGCAGGAACTATATCAGGTAAACTACCCTTTTACCATAACCAGACTAATTAATATGCTATAATGTATTGCTTCTTGGGCGAATAGCTGCCGTTAAAATGGTTCTCCTCCCCAAAATATTGTGGGGAAGTGGGGGCACATCATGACACATGGTGGACATGCCCAGTGACCCAGAGAATCAGGAAAAACTTATCTCTGAAATGCATGACAGATATGTTTAGCCCCCAATTGTGCATATTTGGGGCCTCATTCTTTAACCGGCCGTAAATCGGCCATAAGGCTGCGATTCCTTGCGGGGGTTCTGTTAACTCGCAATTCTATTATAAGGCCCCGCAAGGATCTCCTCTTACGGCCGGCCGCATATCTTGAAACCGGCCGTAAGCTCTGAAATCTAAAAACTCAAAAATAAATTCAAGCCTGCACTGTACAGCTCTGTAAATGCCAGGGATCATATTGGGGGACATGAGGATTAAAAGCTTGCACATCAGCCCAAACCCGAGTTCAAATTAACTGTTTATTTTCCGGCTGCGGCGTGGGCGGGTCTGAGGTGCTCCAAGCACTCTGGACTTTTTACATGGATATTTTACGTATATTAAAAAAAATTTATTTTACGGATTTGAGTATAGGGTAATTATGTGCTATTTTTGTTAACACCGAATATCACTTTATAGACTCCGCAAAGTGCAGGATGGCTTTATTTGAGCTATTTTATGTGCTTAATTGGTGCTAGCGGGACCTGTTTGCTGCAAGTAAGCTGCGGCTCGTTTTTAGCCTTGCAGACATGGTTCCCGGAGCAATAGAATAGCAACCAGGCTTTTCTTACGGCCGATTTCCTTGCGGCCGTTTTAGATCAAAGGCTTTCCTCCGGCGCGTGCGGCCGCAAGAGATAGCAAGGCGCCGGCCGCAAGCCTGCCGGAGTCCCCTGCCGGAAGGGAATAGAATAGCCGGAAAGCTTGCGGCTGGTCCTTGCGGCCCCGCAGCGGCTGCGGCCGATAATAGAACGAGGCCCTTGGCATTTTGCAGATAAAATCTAAGATCTGCTGGGGAAAAAAAAATCACCAAACGGCAAATCACTCAGACCACTAATTACCTTGGTTAAACCAAGAAGTTGTGTAACATGCTCCCATTGCAAGACTCACCCAGACCATAGATACCCCTCTCAACTACCCTTTAACTCTTTCATTCCTTACTCCCCATTTTTGGGGGACTGTATTCTTTTTTTTAATGGGAAATGGTATATAATAATAATGTATATTACCATTTATATGATTATATGACAATGTATAACTGTCTGTAATGGGTTCCCTGGCGGTCCAGTGTTTAGGATCTCATGCTTTCACTGCTGCAACCTCGGTTTGATTCCAGTCAGGGAACCAAGAGGTCACATCACCCTGAAGCCAAACAGGGTTGGGCCTGATCAGTACTTGGATGGGAAACCACTGTGGAATACCAGGAGCTGTGTGCAACCCACTCCAGTATCTCTGCCATGAAAACCAAGTGGATCAGCAAGACCATGGACATAAAGTTGTGCCTGGTGTGTTACGGTCCATGAGGTGATGGAGAGTAGGACACAACTGAACAATGCAAAAGAACAAACAAATAAATAACTGTCTGTGCAGCTGAATCACTGTTCAATAATAAAGAGAAATTTAAAGAAAAAACAGCAACAATTTATTTTTCAAAGCTTGTAGATGAGTTTAAGCCCTTTCTAGATTTGCCTATTATTGTTACTTACAATTATAGCAGATTGTAAGTTTGCGAGTTTTCAATCTTGTGTCAGTGCCTTGGAAACAAGCTCTATGTACATTTGATTTTATGCTCAAAAACAGGGCCCTCCATTCTTTACAAGGTGTTTAATTTGTTTTCTGCTATGTACTCAACCCCTGTACAGCGCTACGGAATATGTTGGCGCGATATAAATAAAGATAATAATAATAATAATAATAATTGTTTGAGGTAATGGAGCTTTCCTTTTATGAGGTCACCACATGGCTCTCAGCACTGTGAGCGCGCTTGAATGCTGCCCCACAGCACCACCTAGTGTCAGGAATGCGCTACTGTGCTGGTGTATTAAAGCATTATTATTATAATTTATTCTGTAGCGCTATACATAAGTTGCGATCAAGGCAAAACAATATTAACACATTACAAAAATGGAGGGCCCTGTCTTTGAGCTTAGTACCCAGTGTCCATAGAGCTTTCACCAAAAGCACCGCGCAAGATTAAAAAATTGCAGACTTACAGCCTTATTAAATTGCGATTCAGTAAATTTAAAAGCGCTCTATTTAAGCACATAGCCTATTTTTTTTACAGAAGTTTTTAGTTAGTGAACTTCTATCGAAAAGCAAGGTCTTCACTAACTAAAAACTTCTGTAAAAAAATATGCTGTGTGCTTAAATAGAGCCTTTTTATATTTACCAAATCGCAATTTAATAAGGCTGATACAATCTAAGGCCTCCATTCAATTGCGACAGTTTCAGAGGGATTCAATTAAACAAGCCCGCAGCTACCTGGCCGAAAGCCTAAACCGCAAATCATGCACCCGTAAGTAACATTTAGAGCATGATCATGATCAAATCTGGCTAATAAATTGTATCATTCTTCTCCTTCCTCAGCACTTCCTCTTCCTTCTGTTTCGGAGACACTGTGCAATCTGTCTCACTTGGGATGTCACTGCTCTTATTACTAAGGGCTGCAAATAATAAAATAGTCTCTGCTCACTCATCTCTCACACTCACCTACCACTCACTCCATCCATTCCACACTCCCTCCCTTCATACACATTCACTCCACACTCTCTCCACACACACTCCACCCACGTCACCGACACTCACTCACCTGACCCACACTCAGTCACCCCATCTACACTCACTCACCCTACCCACACTCAGTCACTCCACCCACTTCACACTCACTGACTTTACACTCACTCACTCTACCCATACTCACTCCATCTACACTCACTCTAACCATATTAACTTAGTCCACCCATACTCACTCTACTCACTTCCTTACTCCACACTTACTCCACCCACACTCACTTACTCCACCCACACTCACCCCACCCATACTCACTCCACCCACACCCTACACACTCCCTCAGCCTACACTCACCACACCCACTCCACCCACACTCGCTCCACCCACACTCAATCCACCCACTACACACTACACTCACACTCACTCACCCCACACATATTCACTCCACCCACACACACTCACTCCACCCACTCTCACTCCACCCACTCTCACTCCACCCACTCTCACTCACTCCAACCACACTCACTCCACACACACTCCGCCTACATCACCCACACACACTTACCTGACCCACACTCACTCTATCCACACTCACGCACTCCACCCACTTCACACTCACTCCACCCATACTTACTACACCCACTCTCACTCACTGACTTCACACTCACTCACTCTACCCATACTCACTCACTCCATCTACACTCTACCCACACTAACTTACTCCACCCATACTCACTCCACTCACTTACTTACTCCACACTTACTCCACCCACACTCACTCACTCCACCCTCACTCACTCACCCCACACACTCCCTCACCCTACACTCACCCCACCCACACCCACTCCGTCCACACTCCACCCACACTCACTCACTCCACCCACTTCACACTCACTCACCCCACACATACTCACTCCACACTCACTCCACCCACTCTCACTCACTCCAACCACTCATTCCACCCACACTCACTGACTCCACACTCACTCCACTCACACTCACTCCACCCACACTCACTCCATCTATACCCACTCCACCTATACTTACTTTACCTTCACATTCACTCACTCACACTCATCCTACTCACTCCACCCACACTCACTCCCCCCACACTCACTCCACCCACACTCACTCCCCCCACACTCACTCCACCAACACTCACCCCACCCACACTCACTTCACTCATACTCACTCTACCCACACTCACTCACTGACTTCACACTCATTCACTCCACCCACACTCACTGACGCCACACTCTCTCGAACTACAGTTACTCCACCCACACTAACTCCTCTCAAACTCTCTCTCCCCTCCCCCTTGTGCTCTGATTCACTATCTCTTCTCTGTTCCAGCCTCCAGCAATAATCTTGCAACTCTCCTCTGGCTTTTTGCACACACTGCTACAAGCCTCCAGCAACCATCTTGCAACTCTCCTCTGGCTTTTTGCACACACTGCTACAAGCCTCCAGCAACCATCTTGCAACTCTCCTCTGGCTTTTTGCACACACTGCTTTCTCTACCCTCCCACCCTTGCGTTGTCTCAATTTATAGATACCCACCTGACTTACACCTGCTCACTCAGCATCACCTGCTTCAAATTATTCAACTAATTTAATACACACAAAAAATAATTATATATATATATATAATTACACACAACCCAGCTACTCTCTCATCTCGGTCACTAACAATTTTTCTTTTCTTTTACTCTCACACCTTTATCTCATCTACTCCCCACACCTACACACTGTGTCGAAATGCTCTCTCACTTTTTTCTCCTCCTCATCTTCTACTGCCTCTCTCTCAGACTTTCATTTGCAGCCTATCCATATCACACCCCCAATACTACAACCATCTCACCTTCCTTGCTTTTCTCTCCTCTTCTCTGCTCCCACAAGCTATTCTCTCTCCTCCAATCACAATCTCATCCCCTCCCCAACACACATAAGCAGAAACATTACTGTAAATCCCACTCCCATATTGTCTCATTCTCTGCTTTCAGCCACGCTCTACTCCAAGGGCAGAAAACACCAGAAAAACACAGAATTTGATACCCCATCACTTGTCACAAACCCTCCACTCTTCCTTTCTCCTGTGCTCTCTGGAACGCACGATCTATCTGCAATAAACTTAATTTCACTCACGACCTTTTCACTACAAGTTCCCTCAATCTACTGGCTATTACTGAAACCTGGCTCTCCTCTTCTGATACTGCCTCCCCTGCAGCACTCTCGCATGGTGGTTTTCACCTCAGTCACACACCTAGACCTGGGAACAAACAAGGTGGTGGTGTGGGTGTATTACTTTCTTCTCGCTGTACGTTTCACCTCATACCCCCTGTCCCATCCCACCAATTTTCGTCTTTTGAAGCTCATACTATCCGCCTCTTCTCTCCTATCTCTCTACCTGTTGCTGTAATCTATCGCCCCCCAAGTACTCCCTCTCAATTTCTCGATACTTTTCCACCTGGCTCCCACACTTTCTTTCCTCCAACATTCCCACACTGATACTTGGTGACTTCAACATTGCCATTGACACCCCCACCTCCTCAGCAGCCGCCAAACTACTTGCACTCACCTCTTCCCTCGGCCTCTCACAACTCACAGATTCTTCAACTCACCATGCTGGACACTCTCTTGACCTTATTTTTACCAAAATTACCCATACCTCCAACCTAGTCATCCACCCTCTCCCTCTATCTGACCATCACCTCCTTACCTTCAACCTCACCACATCTTCCTCCCATCACTCTTCTTCAACCCCAGCCACAATAACCCACAGAAACCTGCTAGAACTCGACTCTACACAACTCTCCACTGTGCTCCAACCTCTTCTCAGCACTATCACCAACCTCAACTGCCCTGACACTGCCACCTCACACTACAACTCTACTCTCTCTTCCACCCTTGACACCCTTGCCCCCATAACTACACGCAGACGCCCTCAATCTCATCCACAACCATGGCACACTACACACACACGTTACATTCAGAAGTGCTCCCGCACTGCTGAACGACTATGGAGGAAATCACGCTCCGCAGCAGATTTCCTTCACTACAAGTTTATGCTACGTTCCTACTCCTCTGCCCTCAACCTGGCCAAACAGCAGTACTTTACATCACTAATATCAACTCTGTCCTCTAACCCAAAACTGTCAATACTCTCCTCCGCCCACCACCTCCCCCCATACCTTCCTGTCTCACGGCTGAAGACCTTGCCAACAATTTTACACATAAAATTCAATCTATCCACAATGAACTCTCCTCTCACCGTGGCTCACACACTTCACTCTCTCAACTAACTCAACTAACCAACAACACCCAATCTACTCCCCTCTCCATTCCCACAGCCACTCTGAACTACTTTACCCCTGCAACAGAGGATGAAGTCTCCATCCTAATATCATCCTCTCACCTCACCACCTGTCCTTCAGATCCTATTCCATTTCAGCTCATCCCTCCCCTCTCTACTACACTAATCCCAGCTCTCACACACATCTTCAACCTTTCCCTAAACACTGGCACGTTTCCATCATCTCTAAAACATGCCATAATTACACCCACTCTCAAGAAACCCTCATCCGATTCTGACGTTGCATCTAACTATCACCCTATCTCTCTACTTCCCCTGGCTTCCAAACTGCTGGAGCGGCTCGTCTATAATCGCCTTACCAGTTTCATCTCCTCTAACTCTCTTCTGGACACTTTCCAATCCGGCTTTCGGCCCCAACACTCCACTGAGACAGCCCTCATAAAAGTCACCAATGACCTTCTCACCGCCAAGTCTAAAGGCCACTTTTCTATTTTGCTTCTTCTGGATCTCTCTGCCGCCTTTGACACAGTTGACCATTTGCTTCTACTCCACATTCTCTCCTCCCTCGGCATTCGAGACACTGCTCTCTTGTGGTTCTCATCATACCCCTAAGAACGATCATTTAGCGTCTCCTTCTCCGGCACATCTTCTTCTCCTCACCCCCTGTCTATTGGCGTACCCCAAGGATCAGTCCTAGGCCCCCTCCTCTTCTCCATCTACACATCCTCACTCGGCACCCTAATAAACTCTTTTGGGTTACAGTACCATCTCTATGCAGATAACACCCAAATCTACCTCTCAGCACCAGATCTATCCCCCTCTCTTCTAGCACACGTCTCTGACTGTCTAGTATATCCTCTTGGATGTCCGCCCACCATCTGAAACTCAACATGTCTAAGACTGAACTCTTAATCTTCCCACCCTCTACTACAGCTTTAATTCCTCACATCTCTCTGTCAAACAATGCCATCATCACTCCCACTACCCAAGCCCATTGTCTCGGGGTTCTACTGGACCCTGCCCTCTCTTTCCTCCCACACATACAGTCTCTAACCAAATCCTGTCTTTTCCATCTAAAAAACATATCCAAAATACGCCATTACCTTACACAAGACACTACTAAGATTCTAATACACTCTCTCATCATTTCTCGTCTTGACTATTGCAACTCGCTCCTTGTTGGCCTGCCCATCCCTCACCTCTCCCCACTTCAATCCATAATAAATGCCTCCGCCAGACTCATCTTCAGTACACATTGTTCAGTGTCGGCAGCTCCTCTTTGTCAATCACTTCACTGGCTTCCCTTAGCCTCCAGAAAAAGTTTAAAATCTTGACCCTAACTTATAAAGCCCTCAACAACAGCGCACCCCCATACATCTCTGCTCTCATCTCCAAATACTCCCCCCTCTTTGTTCTGCTAACGACCTTCTTCTTTTTACCACTCTTGTCACCTCCTCTCACTCCCGCCTCCAGGACTTTTCTCACGCTGCCCCTATTCTGTGGAACTCCTTGCCTCGCTTCACCAGACTATCCTCCTGCCTTAAATCCTTCAAAACATCAATAAAAACGCACCTCTTTAAAGAAGCCTATAACCTTCCTCCCTAACATGCTCAGCACTACTCTCTCCCTACTGTACAACATACACACTTCAACCTTTAGATTGTAAGTCTGCAAGTTTTAATCCTGCGCTGTGCTTTAGGGAAAGAGCTATGGACACCGGATTCCAAGCTCAAAGACAGGGCCCTCCACTCTTTGCAATGTGTGAATCTTGAACTTGTCATTGCCTGTAACTTAACTTATGTATAGCGCTACGGAATATGTTGGCGCTTTACAAATAAACGATAATAATAATAATAATAATTCACCTTGAGCTCAGACCCTGCCCTGCCATGTGATTACATCTGCAACAGTTACTTCCTGTGCTGTCTACTAGAAAGGTCAAACTTGGTACCTTGCTGTATTTCCTGTGTGTACCCGGCTTATGTAAGCTTCCTGTGGGTGTGAATAGCTGGATTTTACTTTTGGGCAAATAACTTTGTAAGCAAACTGAACTTATCTACAGTAAATAACACATATTATTCTGATAATCACTGTTTGTTTCTTACCAAACATTTGAAACCCAGGAAACTTACATATCCCTTTAAGCAGAATCTTTAGAGTTTCATTTGTGGAAGAAAGGGGAATCAAGCATACATTCAAATAAATTGTGGCAACCTTGGAATAAGGATGGAGTTATTTTTTATAACATCTGGGCTAATAGGGAGTTATTCTGTACGCTTTGTTTTGAATGGTGTACAAGAAGTGGGAAGCATATTGAGCATGATTTAGATTTTGAGATATTTGAGATTTATAGAGCAAAATATTTGTTCATAAAAAAATCCTTTTATTAGGGATGATTTGCCTCCCCAGTTTGAGGTCAGTTTGTTAGCTACTACGTTGTCTGGAGAGATTTTCGGAGAAGAGTTGATCAGAGTAATGTGATAAACTATGATATTCCAATGTTGAATCTATTTTTTTGCAGTTAGAGCTTTATATGCCTTTTTTCTCAATGGAAAGATTTTAATGTGTATAAAATAGAACCCTATTGGAAAGGCCTAATAAAATTATTGTATTCCCTGGTTGTCCAGTGGTTAGGATTTGCTACTTTCCCCGCTGCGACCTGGGTTCGATTTCAGTCAGGGAACCAAGAGGTCACACCACTCTGAAGCCATGCAGGGTGGGGCCTGGTCAGTACTTGGATGGGAGACCACCTAGGAATACCAGGAGCTGTATGATGTGGCCCCTTGGAGAAGAAACTGGCAACCCTTTCCAGTAACTCTGCCATGAATACCAAATGGTTTAGCATGGACATAAAGATGTGCCTGGTGTGTTACGGTCCATGAGGTCACAGAGAGTTGGACAAGAACAAGATCATAACAGAGTAAATTCTGTAGTGAATGATAAATGGAAGAAATCTCTTCCAGAGCTAGATCATAAGGAGGAAATGAGTAAGAGCTTGATAAGGGCTAAGAAAATACCAATATTTGCAGATTTTCCTGAATTACAACTGAAGCTAATTCATCAAACATTTTGAAGTCCAAGAATTCTTTGTAGGGTTGGTTGGATTACAGATAACGGTGTTTGAAATGTAAGAAGTGGAATCCAGATGTCTTACATTACCTTTGATGTAAAAAAAAAATCTGAAATTTTTATAAACCATACAATAAAATAAAACAAACAAATGAAAATCGGTGTTAAATTATTTATTTTTTTAATGAAAAATAAGACATACTTTGATAAGTTTGTAACTGTGTAGCACTATAAGGCTCTGACAAACAGCCCAAGAAGATAGTTTTGAGCTGAATCAGTCAGTTTTAGCAAAAATGCAAGTATTCATTTTAGAATATGGAACATTTTAATGTTAACCCCCAGGGGGTCAAATAGACGCCTTATTGCATGGGTGAACGATCCAAAGAACATTTAACAAATGTATGAGCAATTTACAGTTTCTGCTTAAAACCCACTGCTTTGTAACAAGGAATTGCTCATAAGTTGGATGTTATTCCTCTGTGTCTTAAAACTGCACAGTTTTGATTAAACATATTTATTTCACTGCTGGTTGTGACATAATTGGCAAATGTCATCCCCAGTCCTAGAGGAGTTTGATCTTTAACAAAGATAATTATTTGTAGAGAAAAGTACACTAGTAATTCTAGTGTCCATCCTACTAATAATAATTTACTAGTCAGAGGGCCCAAGATACTGGATTCTTGAAACGTAACTTTTTTCTTATACATATAAAAATGTATTAATGTATAAAAAACGTTGATGAAAAAATAAAACTAATGGTGGGCCCTTGTGTACTTTCAGTTCAGGCTCTTAGCAGTCTTTTAATGTCTGATATTTTAGTTTTTCATGTGCTGTAAAAATATATTATTTCTTAAGTATGGCCAATGTTGATTATCAGAAGTTGCCACCTACAGATTTTTCAAAGTGTATAGGGAGCCATGTCTTTTCCCCAGTGTCTAGCTATAGTTTCTATGAGACATTAATACCAGATTGTATTGTAGTTCTTATACTGTGACTTATACTTATGACAATTTGGACCTTTCCTGTTGGCTGCCCATGTGTAGTGCTGGCCATCGGCCACTAGGTGGCGAGGCCGCAGGGTCCCTGAATTTCTTATGCTTTAGTGTTAAGGTGAGGGGTGTTAGGATGAGCGATGTTAAGGTGAGGGCTTTTCGTGTTAGATTTTAGGGTGAGGGGTGTTAGGGTTAGGTATTAGGGTTAAGGGTGTTAGGATTAGGTGTTAGGGTTAGGGGTGATAGGGTTAGGTGTTAGGGTTGTTAGGGTTAGGTATTAGGGTTAAGGGCATTAGGGTTCAGGTAATGGCACATTATACGCTTTACACTGGGAATAAATTCATGGACACGGGTGTTAGGGTGAGGGATGTTATGGTGAAGGGTGTTAGGGTTAGGTGTTAGGGTGAAGGGAGTTAGGGTTAGGGGTGTTAGAGTTAAGTGTTAGGATTGTTAGGGTTAGGTATTAGGGTTAAGGGCGTTAGGGTTCAGGTAATGGCACATTATACGCTTTACACTGAGAATAATTTCATGGACCCTTCGGCCGCGCCACCTAGTGGCCGATGGCCGCCACTGTGCACGGGCAGCGAACAGGAAAGGTCTGACAATTTTTTTAAAACCACCTATTTGTTTTGTTGTTTCTTATAATAGTTAGCAAACTGAAATACATTTTCTTTTCCCTGGGGTAAAAGAGGAAATAATTACACCTTTCTAGGGGTCTTTAAAAAATACTATTATCAGTAACTATATATGAGGTATTAATATACACAGATAAAAGCCGATCAGGCACATGAATTTCTGCAATACTGTGTACAAAATAACAAGCTGAAGAGCATACAATACACTGAAAAACAACTGATATAACATATACTGCAAACACAGAGAGAAGTAAACAGATAAGTCATCTCAAAAGATTGGAAAAAGTGTAAAAACAACAAAAGTGACAACATAAACCACCAAGCACCAATGTTTAACAAAAACTATAAGTAGAGATAGAGATAAATGTCCCTATAAAACTTGAAAGTCTAAAAACAACAAAGTATCACCGTGAAACAGATAAGTGTCTTGAAGAAATGTAAAAGGTTCAAAACAATAAAGTGTCCAACAGGAACTATAAAATAACTGAATACATAAATCACTACAAGATACCACAATATAGACAGGATGTTCTACACAATATGTAATTGTTATAATAATAAAGTATCTATAAAACTATAAAAAAAAGTATCAGTGTCTGAAATGATAATTAGACACTGTTAATTAGATCAGCTATTATACAGGACTACAATGGGATAGAGTTGACCACATAACAGGACACTGTAAAACAGATAAGTGCCCACATATAAGAGGACGCTGAATAACCCACAAGAGCCCTTATAAAGCTTGTAAGGTATCACTGTGAAATTGGCTAGTGTCTTTTGAAAGGTCTAAAAGAATACAAAAATCAGAAGGATAAAAACATAAGAGGACACTGAGAAACTCACAAGTGTCACACCAAGGGACACAGAAGCGCCATCACCAAGTTAGTGCTATTGCTAAATCAAGTTCCTACAGTCATCTCTTGAACCCCCGGCCTCTGCGATCAGACCCTAGTGCTTCACTCATGAACGATTACTCTGAATTTGGCATGTCAGTGTAGTGCACCAGCTGAGTTATAGGCTCTATGTAGAATTCATTTATTGCTTGTAGACTGATTGGGTGACACATCCTAACTAGAGTTTGGAGCAAATTTGCAATACAAACATGTTTTTTTCTTGAAAAAATCCCTAATGTATTCATGATTAAATTCAAATTCAATATTCCTTGAAATAAAAATCTGTATTTCCAAACCAAACTAGTTTCCATTCTCTTTTCCCATACCATGACATGCTATGCAGCTGTATCCCACAGTAAATGAATTATCCAAAGCCTAGCTCTTTAAATCATCCTCTCGCTCTCTCAGAGGTCGTGGACTTTAAGATAAAATGGGCAAGGTACAAGCCAACCTTCCTTTTCATGTTGTTCTTGCTCCCACTGGGATTACGCGATCTGAAGATGATTATTGAGGCTGATTTATGGAGCACTCTTTGCTGGATGATAAACCCCCCTTAGAAACACATGCGGTTGGGCTGTGTCCAGCAATTCAAAAGAGCCCAATTCTGAGTATTCCAGGTTCCTGGCACAGAAGTGGCTCTACCGTGGAGTAATTATTAACCATTGACTTGCCAGGTAAACATTGAATCCGAAAATACTTGATTTATTTGCTTTCATTGTTTCAAATGTGACACCTTGTCATACATTGATAATATAAAAATGGAATATTTTCATGTATAAATAAAAAACGAGTTAAAGGGTGTCATAAAAGTGAGTAGTTTAAAGGTCTACTCTATGATGAAATTTTTTTATGTCTGGCTAACATAATTAGGCAGTTTTTAATTGGAAATAAAATAAACTTTCCATGCATCTAATGAAGTCTGGAGTCTCCAAAGACATTTTGAAGTATGTGTGAGAGTGGCTGTCACAAAACTAATCCAACTGGACAATTTTGCAAGAAATCCTGCCGGTTTCTAGTTCTGCTTGGACATCTCACTCAGCACTCGGTTAGAATCAGGGCCTTCGGTGCTCATCGCAAGCCCTGCAATCAGCAATCATTGCAGACGTGGTCCAACGCGCCCCTTTCGTGCCTCGCGCTGAGAGCCTTTGGCGCTCATCGAGAGCCCAGTGATGAGGGTTGCTTGTATTTTCAAAGTCTTGCAGGGCTCGCGTTGATGGGCTAAGTGTTACTGGCTTCGGCCTCGTTTTGAGCCTTTTTGAAAACATTTACTTTTTACGGCCACCATTTTTTTCCTTGCTTAGCCGATTTTCAATCTCCAAAAAACGTCAATTAAGCCTCAAATGCGTTGTAAGTTCATTTTTTTTTATTAATTGGCATTTTTTGGTGGTCTTTCGATGGCTTCTGAGTTATGGGCTCGAAAAAATACCGTTAAATTCATGGGCATCGCCATGAGCCCCTTCAATTTCTTTCCATTCTACATCTGTGGAGCCTCCTCGGGCAGATATCATCTATGACGGGACAGATGACCCCTGGAGGAACCCTGAAAGGCCACAATTGCGAGGCCTGCAATGAGTGACTACGGCGCTCATTGCAGCAAAGCAGTGCAGGCCTACAGCGCTCATCGTGAGCCCTGCAATGAGTGCATTTGGTGCGCATTGCAGCAAAGCCGTTCGGGCCTCACTATGAGTGCCTACGGCACTCATCGTGAGGCCAGCAATGAGCGCCTTTGTTGCTCATGGCGCATGCGCAAGCCCGTTGTTATGAACAGAAGGGCCGACTGAACTGTTTGGGGTTCATCAGTTATTATATGTGTGGTTAGAAGGTACTAACAACTTGCTTAACAGTCATATCTGGGATATACAAATGGTTAAATATTCGAAAGAATTTATATGGCCCTGTGATCGGCCTCGTGTGAAGGCTCTGGCTTTAGTCATGGAGGGGGGATAGCAAGCCATTTGTCCAGGAGGATGGGCTAGAACTGGGAGGAAGTCTTTGGTGTTTTGTGTCATCTTTCTGTGTTTTGATATATCTCCGTAACAATAAAGAAGTGCCAGTCTGATTCTGGACACACTAAACAAAGGTGGTGTTGTACTAATCAAAGGCACATAGTGTGTGGTTCTTAGATCCTAAGAAAAGGAGTCTGATGGTGCCAGCCTCTTCAGAAATGATGCAGTCATCTGGAGTGTCTGCTGGTGTCGAGATCTGAACAAAAAGTTGCGACCCGTAAAGAGAGAGAATCGGGGTGCGAGTAGTCCCCCAAATCGGGCAGGCATAACACCCATATCTTTTAACATAGTGTTACCAACAAACTCGCAATACAACAACTTTATATGTGACTATCGAATTGCCCGTCAAAAAACTGACGGCAAGAAAATTGTAAGCCAGGCAATGCTGTTTGCCCCACAATGTGAGGATTTTGCTTCTCTGAGCACCTTTGGCGCTCATCGCTTGGCTCGCAATGATCGCCTTTGGCACTCATTGCGAACCTTTCCTCCCAAATACTGTATGGGTCGCTCATTGCAATGTTTATTAACCTTCCAGTTTTGTGCTTGGGAATGCCATGTGTCTCTTTCTAGCATCTCTTCCCTATCCCTTCCCTGTGTGTTTCTCTTCTGTGTTTCTGCTGACTGTTTGTGTGGCGCGCGCTGAAAGCCGTTTTATTTTCAAAGTCATGCGTGCCTGGTGTTGTTCGTGTAAGTGTTACTGTCTTTGTCGTCGTGTATTTTCTAAGACCCGCGTGCCCGGCTTTGCTCAGCCTCGTTTTCATCCAGTTTCAGAATTTTTTACGTTTTTCGTCCGCCATTTTTTTTCTCTCTTTGCCGATTTTCGAGTGACGAAACACATCAAATAAGGCTCAGAATGGCTTGTAACCTCACTCCCAGGCTTCCTGGCTCTCCCCCTGTGCTGTGTGTGAATGTGTTTTTAGTTTATTTTTTTATTATTTTTCTTGTTTTTCAGGTTTTTTGTTTTTCGCAGGTTGGCCGTTAAATCTGTACTTTTCAGAGGTTGTATTCTTCTTGGCGAGCGCGCATGTGTGACGGCGCCGTCTCACATGCTTCAATGCCTCAACTGCTCGCTTCGCAATAAGTGCAGTGAGTTCGGAAGGCTTCAATGCCTCAACGGCTTGCCTCACTTCGCAAGTGTGACAACAAATCACAGTTTGACAATTATAATATGTGATTTCCCAGCCCAGAGAAGGGATCATTTATTTAACACAGTACTTTACACTAACAGTAGAATAATAGCCCCTTACTAGAGTCATGGGTCGCTTAACTAGGGAAGTGACAAACTGGTTAACTAGACTCCCCAGACCAGAGAGGAAATTATTTAATTAGCACTAAGTGTTTAGCATTGTTCAGTTGTGTCTGACTCTCTGTGATCTCATGGACCATAATACACCATGCTGATCTACTTGGTATTCATGGCAGAGATACCGGAGTGGGTTGCTGGTTCCTTCTCCAATGGGCCACAGCATATAGTTCCTGGTATTTCTAGGTGGTCTCCCATCCAATTACTGACCAGGCCCAAACTTACTTGGTTTCAGGATGGTGTGACCACTGACTGGAATCAAAACCAGGTTGCAGAGGTGAAAGCACCTAACCACTGAACCATCCGGGGAACACTAAGTACAGTACAGTAAACACTAACAATGAAACAATAGTCCCTTCCTAGGGTCATGGACTGCAGCCTTGGTCTTGACCTTTATTAGTCATATGCATCTAGAGCATTACCTGAACCCCGTCACCCAAACCACAGTCTCAGACGTCCATCACCTTTAAGGGCTAGACAGTCCAGCCCTTAAAGGGATAGTGCCCTAAAATGTAAGAAAGGGTGCTTTTAACCTCTGGGGGTCCACATGGAGATGTAACAGACCTCAGATCCAGAATTGGAGTCTGTGACAATCTGTGACAGGGCTTACAGTTTTCATTGTGACTGCCTGTTTCTCCGAATGTGTGAGGGAGGATGGTAAGTGTCAAATATTTAAAGCTCCACTGATATAAAAAATCTCGTTCTCCCCTCATTCCTCACTTCTCCCCTCACTGATAGTTAAGCAAACATATTCAACCTCCAAGCTATGGGAAAATACCTAGGACAGACAGGAAGGAGCTTTCCATATACAAGTGACTTCTTCAGAAATTAAGTTTTTCTCTAAAAATGCTTTTATACTTAGGGTACACATTTTCTAATGTTGTTTGGATAGTTATATATTTTTTCTCTAACCTTTAGTGATCCTTTAATTAAGAAATCAAACAACAGCGATAGCTCTACTTCAAGAGTGGATAGCAAAGGTCCAATCTCATGTAACATATGCTAACAATGTTAAGGGTAATATTTTAACCACAAAACTCAAAGCTTTAGACTGGTGCAGCAGACATGTATGATCTCTTGTTCAGGAAAGCACTGAACATGTCTGTCAGTCCTAATAAGACAAGGAAGAGGATGAAATATTAAGGTTATAGTCTGGGAAGAGGAAATGAGAGGGAAGGAAGCAGAATGACCCAAAAAGGGAGATTTAGATAATGAGAGGGAAGAGGAAGACTGCAGCTAAAGATGGAGGTTCAAGGAGTAAGACAAATAAGAGAGAGTAATCTAAGATAAACGAGATTCAAGAGTGAGAGGAGGGATACAAAAATAGAGAAAATTACGGTGGTGAAGTGAAGTAGAGAAAGGAAAGGAAAAAATAAAATGAAAAAAAATGAAATGAAATTAAGAGAAGAGGATGGAGCCTGATCTTGAAGTATTTCTGAGGAATGAGAGCCAGGATAGAGACTGAAAATGTAAGTTTCTAGAGAGAAGAGGACTCAGACTGACTCTGAAAAGAAAGCGATCTGGATGAGTGAGAGGGAGAAAGGACAGAGCAAGAAGAATCCAAGGGGGAAAGCAAGGAGGAATAAATTCAAAATAGAAAGATTCAGGGCTTGAGAGAGAGACTCTCCCAAAAGTAGGAGGATTCAGGGCATGAAAGAGTGTCTCCCCCCAAAGGAGGATGATTCAGGGCTTGAAAGAGAGACTCCACCCAAAGGAGGATGATTCAGGGCTTGAAAGAGAGACTCCACCCAAAGGAAGATGATTCAGGGCTTGAAAGAGATTCTCCCCCCAAAGGAGGAGGATTCAGGGCCTGAGAGAGAAACTCCCCCCAAAGGAGGATGATTCAGGGCCTGAGAGAGAGACTCTACCCAAAGGAGGATGATTCAAAGCCTAAGGGAGAGACTCCCCCCAAAGGAGGATGATTCAGAGCCTGAGGGAGAGATTCCCCCCAAAGGAGGAGGATTCAGGGATTGAGAGAGAGACTCCCCCGAAAGGAGGATGATTCAGAGCCCGAGGGAGTGACTCCCGCAAAGGAGGATGATTCAGGGCCTGAGGGAGATTCTCCACCCAAAGGAGGATGATTCAGCACCTGAGAGAGAGACTCCACCAAAAGGAGGGTGATTTAGAGGCTGTGGGAGAGACTCCCCCCATAGGAGGATGATTCAGAGCCTGAGGGAGAGATTCCCCCCAAAGAAGGAGGATTCAGGGAATGAGAGAGAGACTCCCCCGAAAGGAGGATGATTCGGAGCCCGAGGGAGGGACTCCCACAAAGGAGGATGATTCAGGGCCTGAGAGAGAGAGACTCCACATAAAGGAAGATGATTCAGGGCCTGGGAGAGAGACTCCCCCAAAGGACGATGATTCAGGGCCTGAGGGAAAGACTCCACCAAAAGGAGGGTAATTTAAAGCCCAAGAGAGAGATTCCACCCAAAGGAGTATGATTAAGGGCATCACAGAGAGACTCCCCCTAAAGGAGGATGAGTCGGGCCTGAGAGAGAGATTCCCCCCAAAGGAGGATGATTCAGGGCTTGAAAGAGAGATTCCCCGCATAGGAGGATGATTCAGGGCTTGAGAGAGAGAGACTCCCCCCAAAGGGGGATGAATAAGGGCCTGAGGGAAAGACTCCCCCCAAAGGAGAATGATTCAGGGCCTGAGGGAGATTCTCCACCCAAAGGAGGATGATTCAGGACCTGAGAGAGAGACTCCACCAAAAGTAGGGTGATTCAGAGGCTGTGGGAGAGACTCCCCCCATAGGAGGATGATTCAGGGCCTGAGGGAGAGATTCCCCCCATAGGAGGAAGATTTAGGGCTTGAGAGAGAGAGACTCCTCCCAAAGGAGGATGGATAAGGTCCTGAGGGAAAAACTCCCCCCAAAGGAGGATGATTCAGGGCCTGAGAGAGAAACTCCACCTAAAGAAGGAGGATGATTCAGGGCTTGAAAGAGAGATTCCCACCAAAAGAGGATGATTCAGGCCTGAGGGAAAGACTCCCCCCAAAGGAGGACGATTCCGGGCCTGAGAGAGAGACTCCCCCCAAAGGAAGATGAGTTGGGGCCTGAGAGAGTGACTCCCCCCAAAGGAGGATGATTCAGGGCCTGAGGGAGAGTTTCCCCCAAAAGGAGGATGATTCAGGGCCTGAGATAGTGACTCCCCCAAAGGAGGATGATTCAGGGCCTGAGAGAGAGACTCCACCCAAAGGAGGATGATTCAGAGCCTAAGGGAGAGAGACTCCCACGAAAGGAGGAAGATTCAGGGCCTGAGAGCGAGAGACTCCCCCCAAAGGAGGATTATTCAGGGCCTGGGAGAGAGACTCCCGCCAAAGGAGGATGATTCAGAGCCTGAGGGAGAGACTCCCCCCAATGATGGATGATTCAGAGCCTGAGGGAGAGATTCCCACCAAAGGAGGATGATTCAGGGTCTGAGAGAGAAATCCCCCATAGGAGGATGTTTCAGAGCCTGAGGGAGAGACTCCCCCCAAAGGAGGGTGATTCAGAGCATGAGAGAGAGATTCCACCCAAAGGAGGATGATTCAGAGCCTGAGAGAGAGACCCCACCCAAAGGTGTATGATTCAGGGCATAAAAGAGAAAGGGGGTTGAGGAGGGAGGTTGGGGAGGGGGGTTTAGATTGAGGAGGGGGGTTGAGGATGGGGGGGTTGAGGATGGGGGGTTGAGGATGGGGGGTTGAGGATGAGGAGGGGGGTTGAGGAGGGGGTTGAGGATGAGGAGGGAGGTTGAGAATGAGGATGGGGGTTGAGGAGGGAGGTTGAGGAGGGAGGATGTGGAGGGAGAATGAGGAGGAAGGATGAGGAGGGGGGTTGAGGATGAGGATGTGGGGGTTGAGGATGGGGGTGTTCAGGATGAGGATGGGGGTTGAAGATGAGGAGGGGGGTTGAGGATAAGGATGGGAGCTTGAGGATGAGGAGGGGGGTTGAGGAGAGAGGTTGAGGAAGGGGGTTGAGGAGGGAGGTTGGGGAGGGGGGTTTAGGATGTGGAGGGGGGTTGAGGATGGGGGGTTGAGGATGGGGTGTTGAGGATGGGGGGTTGAGGATGAGGAGGGGGGTTGAGGAGGGGGTTGAGGATGAGGAGGGAGGTTGAGAATGAGGATGGGGGTTGAGGAGGGAGGTTGAGGAGGGAGGTTGAGGAGGGAGGATAAGGAGGGAGGATAAGGAGGGAGAATGAGGAGGAAGGATGAGGAGAAGGGGTTGAGGAGGGAGGATGAGGAGGGAGGATGAGGAGGGGGTTGAGGAGGGGGTTGAGGAGGGAGGATGCGGAGGGGGGTTAAGGAGGGGGGTTGAGGAGGGTGATAAGGGAGGGGGAGGGAAAGAGACACAGGGAAGCGAGAGGGAGGAAGAAACACAGGGAAGGGAGAGGGGGGAAGAGACACAGGGAAGGGAGAGGGGGAGAGACACAGGGAAGGGAGAGGGGGGGGAAGAGACACAGGGGAGGGAGAGGATGGGAAGAGACACAGGGGAGGAAGAGTGGGGGAGAGACACAGGGGAGGGAGAGGGGAGATGAGACACAGGGGAGAGAGAGGGGGACACAAGAAAGGGACACAGAGGGCACACAAGAGGGGGACACAGAGGGCACAAGAGGGACACAGGGGGCAGCACATTTCCCACCCTCAGCTTATACTCAAGTCACTCATTTTACCCAGTATTTTGTGGTAAAATAGGTGCCTCGGCTTATACTCGGGTCGGCTTATACTCGAGTACATACGGTACTTTAAATAAGAGTATACAGTATTATAAGTGTAAAACGGTTAATCATTGCAACGTTACTTTATTATACATGCCCATTTGCTTTATTGTTCAATTAGTTATAACTAATGAGTATTTCCTTTAGCTATGACTCATGAGTGTAGGAACTGGGGGGATGTGGGGGACACCCCCCCTCCCCCTCCACACACACACATATTTCTCATTGTGTGTACTGTATATATGCTTATAGAAGCTGTTCTCTATATCAAGTGAGTTGTATCCCTCTTAGAATTATTTTTGTTCCTACACCCCTGCTATGACTGTACTCTGGTGCAATAATTTAGTTATATGGTCAGTAAAAAGAACCTCCCTTAGCTGCACTTATATTCACACCAATCTTAGTGTAAATGATATGGATATAAAATTCCAGTGTTTTCTAAATGTTTTCCAATTTTACATTTGGTGGAGGGGTTGGAGGCTAAATGCATAAATAGTTTAGATTCCACAAACAGTTTGGCAGGTCCTGCACAGATCACCTTTACTCCATTTGTTCTGAAATCAGCAGAAAACAGTTTTTTCTGAAAACAGCAGGAAACCAATTTTGTCCAGTTAAAGGGTCACGAAAAGCTTATTTCTAAGACATATAATCAGAATGTATGTTTTTTAAAGTAATGGAGTAAGCAAACTTATTTTTAAAATGGGTACCAAAAAAGGGTAGCTGGAGCTATCAGTCACATTACAAGGCAGGCAACGTTTTAAAAATGACAAGAGGTATCAGTGACACTTGGGTGTTGACTCAAGTAGTTTTGCGTGTTGTGTTTGCGTCAGTTGTGTCCAACTCTCTGTGACCTCATGGACCATAACACACCATGCTGATCCATTTGGTATTCATGGCAGAGATACTCTAGTGGTTAGACAGTTCCTTCTCCAGTGGGCCACAGCATACAGCTCCTGGTATTCCTATGTGGTTTCCCAACCAAGTACTGAATAGGCCCAACTCGGCTTGGCTTCAGGGTGATGTGGAATCAACCCCACGACGCAACAGTGAAAGCACCAACCCCTAACCACTGGACCACCAGTGAACCCAATTTGCTGACGAGCCAGTTAATAAGATATTTTCTAATTGGTTATATATCCCCACTTGAAGTTTGAACAAATACCTCAGAAGGTGTGGGTACCACTCTTGCAGCTTTGGAAAATGTGTACAGTTGGCAGATAATTTAAAATCAGACACATCTAAAATTTCCCATTTTGTCCATTCAATCTTTTATATTTTTTTTATTCTTTCCTTTTTTTATTGTTTTATTTTAACCTTAAAAATATAAAAGATCCACTAAATGACATTCATAGCTCCATCTGTCCTCCTAAATAAAACACTTTACTACTTAATACAAAACTAATAATATTGAACACATTAATTTTCAATATTCTTACCTTGCCCAAATTTGAACATAATTCATTGTATACACAGGCCGTAAAATAGCTTATATATATATATACATACAAATATAGAACAATCTGGGGGGATTTGTAGCCCCCACAGTTCCTACACCCATGCGTAAGATTGTAAGAAACAAAAATAACATAAAAAATTAGCAAAGATGTTCAGACTCCCATCTCTTCAGCCATAACCTCCAGTATTATCTTGTTATTTCTCCTTTCTCTGTCATCTCTTGGAGCCATTCCCTGTTTATCTCCATTTTGTCATTACCTCCTTTACACACTCTCTTCCCTCTCATCTCTTAATCTTTCCCCCTTTGCTGCCTTGTTATCTCTGTTCACCCCTCATATCTTTAATACATTGCTTTTACTTAATCATTTTTCAGTAAGGTATATTTTATGTATCCCTTGTGGATTTTCAACATACAAAATGAGTAACAATTCACTCAGTGCCCTCTTCAAGACCCCTTCCCGTATATATATTTTGACAAAGTCAAGTAAGTAGTGTATGTATGATTGAGATTGAGCAGAGCTGTATATCCAGTTTACAGTGGATAGGGTTAAATGAGCTGCAGCTCAATCAAGCCAGTGCACCTGATCTTAATCAAGAGGAGTTTTAAGCCCGACAGACAGATGAGGTGAGAGTGAGGTTTTGATTGTGATACTGAAGCCTGATTCACCAAGGACTGGTTACAGAGCCAAGTGGGATGGATACTGAAGTCTACTTTACCAAAGACTGGTTACAGAGCCAAGTGGGATGGATACTGAAGCCTGATTCACCAAGGACTGGTTACAGAGCCAAGTGGGATGGATACTGAAGTCTACTTTACCAAAGACTGGTTACAGAGCCAAGTGGGATGGATACTGAAGCCTGCTTCACCAAGGACTGGTTACAGAACCAAGTGGGATGGATACTGAAGTCTACTTTACCAAGGACTGGTTACAAAACCAAGTGGGATGGATACTGAAGCCTGATTCACCAAGGAATGGTTACAGACCCAAGTGGGATGGATACTGAAGCCTGATTCACCAAGGACTGGTTACAGAGCCAAGTGGGATGGATACTGAAGTCTGATTCACCAAGGACTAGTTACAGAGCCAAGTGGGATGGATACTGAAGCCTGATTAACCAAGGACTGGTTACAGAGCCAAGTGGGATGGATACTGAAGCCTGATTCACCAAGGAATGGTTACAGAGCCAAGTGGGATGGATACTGAAGCCTGATTCACCAAGGAATGGTTACAGAGCCAAGTGGGATGGATACTGAAGCCTGATTCACCAAGGAATGGTTACCGAGCCAAGTGGGATGGATACTGAAGTCTACTTTACCAAAGACTGGTTACAGAGCCAAGTGGGATGGATACTGAAGCCTTCTTTACCAAGAACTGGTTACAGAGCCAAGTGGGTTGGATACTGAAGCCTGATTTACCAAGGACGGGTTACAGAGCCAAGTGGGATGAATACTGAAGTCTACTTTACCAAATACTGGTTACAGAGCCAAGTGGGATGGATACTGAAGCCTGCTTTACCAAGGACTGGTTAAAGAGCCAAGTGGGATGGATACTGAAGTCTACTCTACCAATGACTGGTTACAGAGCCATGTGGGGTTGACACTGAAGTCTGCTCAAACAAGGACTGGTTACAGATCCAAGTGGGGTTCATACTGAAGTCTGCTTTATCAAGGACTGGTTACAGAGCCAAGTGGGATGGATACTGAAGTCTGCTACACCAAGGATTGGTTACAGACCCAAGTGGTATTGATACTGAAGTCTGCTCTATCAAGGATTGGTTACAGACCCAAGTGGTATTGATACTGAAGTCTGCTCTATCAAGGACTGGTTACAGAGCCAAGTGGGGTTGATACAAAAGCCTTTTTCACCATGGGATATTGAAGTCTGCTTGACCAAGGACAGGTTTACACAGTAAAGCGGTTTGAAATTGAAGTCTGCTTCACCAGAGACTGATTGCAGAAAAAGCTGTTTGCTGCACTTTGCATACAAGGTAGAACTGACAAACTACCTGGAGACTTTGAGTAACAAACTATTTACCCTTATTACAAAAGACTGTGTAAATTAACCCCAGGGAGAAGTCTGTTGTACATCTGAGAAATATATACAGCACTCGCTAAAAGCATGTTAAGGGTCCCTGGAGGTTGGGGCATTTGGAGAGTAGGATGGGCCAGTGCCCCACCAAGCTTCTTATGAGAATATATCCATGTTGTGTGAGGAAAAAAATTCCTGGCAAGCAGAGTATTTTTGGAAGTGAACTGTACCATCCAAAGTGGTCTATACAAAGATAACTGCATCTTGCTTTATAATTCATTTTGCTGAAGTAAGCTATTTCCTTTTGAATTTCTGACTTTTTAATAAAAAGAACAAAAGGATATGTGAACTCTCTGCTTTGTGGATATAAAAAGTCTACACACCCCTGTTAAAATGTCAGGTTTCTGTGCTGTAAAAAAATTAGACAAAGATAAATCATTTCAGAACTTTTTTCACCTTTAATGTGACCTATAAACTGTACAACTCAATTGAAAAACAAACTGAAATCTTTTAGTTGGAGGGAAGAAAAAATATAAAAATAAAATAATATGGTTGCATAAGTATGCACACCCTTAAACTAATACTTTGTTGATGCACCTTTAGATTTTTTTACAGCACTCAGTCTTTTTGGGTATGAGTCTATCAGCATGGCACATTTTGACTTGGCAAGATTTGCCCACTCTTCTTTGCAAAAACCCTACAAATCTGGCAGATTGCGAGGGCATCTCCTGTGCACAGCCCTCTTCAGATCACCCCACAGATTTTCAATCGGATTCAGGTCTGGGCTCTGGCTGGGCCATTACAGAACTTTAATCTTCTTCTGGTGAAGCCATTCCTTTGTTGATTTGGATGTATGCTTTGGGTCGTGGTCATGCTGAAAGATGAAGGTCCTCTTCATGTTCAGCTTTCTAGCAGAAGCCTAAAGGTTTTGTGCCAGTATTGACTGGTATTTGGAACTGTTCATAATTCCCTCTATCTTAACTAAAACCCCAGTTCCAGCTTAAGAAAAACCGCCCCAAAGCATGATGCTGCCACCACCATGCTTCACTGTGGGTATGGTGTTCTTTTGGTGATGTGCAGTGTTGTTTTTGCGCCAAACATATCTTTTGGAATTATGGCCAAAAAGTTCAACCTTGGTTTCATCAGACCATAACACCTTTTCCCACATGCTTTTGGGAGACTCCTGCTTTTTTGCAAAATTAAGCCTGGCTTGAATTTTTTTCTTCGTAAGAAAAGGCTTTCGTCTTGCCACTCTACCCCATAGCGAAGACATATGAAGAATACGGGAGATTCTTGTCACATGTACCACACAGGCAGTACTTGTCAGATATTCCTGCAGCTCCTTTAATGTTGCTGTAGGCCTCTTGGTAGCCTTCCAGACCAGTTTTCTTCTTGTCTTTTCATCAATTTTGAAAGGAGCTCCAGTTCTTGGTAATGTGACTGTTGTGCCATATTTTCTCCACTTGATGATGACTGTCTTCACTGTGTTCCATGGTATATCTAATGCCTTGGAAATTCTTTTGTACCCTTCTCCTGACTGATACCTTTTAACAATGAGATCTCTGTGGATCATGGCTTTTGCTTTGGGATGCGACTAAGAAAATTTCAGGAAAGGCCAACTAGAGCAGCTGAACTTTATTTGGGGTTAATCAGAGGCACTTTAAATGATGGCAGGTGTATGCTGACTCCTATTTAACCCGATTTGGAATGTGATTGCTTAATTCTGAACACAGCTACATCCCTAGTTATAAGAGGGTGTGCAGACTTATGCAACCACATTATTTTTATTTTTTATTTTTCTTCCCTCCACCTAAAAGATTTCAGTTTGTTTTTCAATTGAGTTGTACAGTTTATAGGTCACATTAAAGGTGGAAAAAGTTCTGATACTTTTTATATCCACTGTATGTATGTGTGTATATATATATATATGTGTATATATATATATATATATATATATATATATATATATATATATATATATATATATAAACATTTATTTGTTTAACTTGTTTTAGACAATCAAATGTGAACACAAATATATATATCTCTACATAGTACCCAGTCAACCCCTCTCAACGTCTACCCCCACACAGCACCTACCACTCTTAGCATCCATTAGCAGCCATCCCCTCTAAGTATCTATTCTCACATATCACCCAGCACGTCTGAGCACTCACCTCCCATAGCAACCATCCCTATATTATTTTGCTCCCACCTCATAGAACCCATCCCTCTTTGTACTTTGCTGTCACTTTAGAGCCCTTTCTCTCTCACCTCTTCCCTGATACACATCCCCAGTGTGCATAACTGCTCCACACTGCCAGCTCTTGGAGCTCCAGTAGAGATGCTCTTTTTTTTTAAACAGGCACAGACCAATTTTCAGCCAAGGAGGTGTGTGGCCAAATAAACCTTGGGAGATGTGATGCGTAAAAGCAAAAAACGAAAATTGCACTGCACTGCAGATGAGAGCCCTAGTGCTCTCCACCACCTGCACCACTAATATTTCTGCCACTGATTCAAAGACTCCACATACTTTCTACCATTTCTTAGATCTGGAGATGGTAGAAGCAAGAACTTCCATGTCCAGTTTCTGTATTTTAAAGGACCACTATAATTATATTATTACACTGCATTTGAAGAACTGGATTTCATGCTCAAAATATTTTAGAAATGAAAACAATAATAGTGTTTAATGTGTTGACTTTTACAAATAATTATTCTTTAATATTGGCAGCCTTATCTAAGTTGCTTTCCTAGCAGGTTGTGTTCTGAGATTTTCAGTAGTTATGCTGAAAAAATTTGAAGGTCTTTAATGTTTTGCGCCCACCAGCAGTGGTATGCAGAGGCCACTAGGTGGCGTGACAGTTACTTGCTGAGACTGTGTTTAATTTGTTCTTAGGCTCAGTGTTAAATTTAGCAGTTAGGTTTGGAGGTTAGAGTTGGAAGTTAGGGGTTAGGGTTTAGTATTCGGGTTAGATTTAGAGGTTAGGGTTCGGGGTTATAGCTATGGTTAGCACTTAGTGTTAGATTTAGAGGTTAGGATTCAGGGTTAGGATTTAGAGTTAGATTTGGGTTTAGTGTTAGATCTAGGGGTTAGGGTTCAGGGTTAGTGCTTAGTGTTAGATTTAAGGACTAGGGTTTAGGGGTTTGTGTTAGATTTATATCTTCGAGTTTAGTGTTAGATTTAGGGGTTAGGGTTAGTACTCCGTGTTAGATTTAGGGGCTAGGTTTTAGTGTTATATTTAGGGGTTTGGGGTTAGTGTTAGGTTTAGGGGCTAGGGTTTAGTGTTAGATTTACGGGTTAGGGTTCAGGGTAAGTGCTTAGTGTTAGATTTAGGGTTCATGGTTAGTGCTATATTTTAAGGACTAGGGTTTAGGATTTTAGTGTTAGATTTAGGGCTTAGAGTTTAGTGTTAGATTTAGGGGCTAGTTTTTAGTGTTAGATTTAGGGGTTAGAGATTAGTGTTAGATTTAGGGGTTAGTGTTCAGGTTTAGTGCCTGGTGTTAGGTTTAGGGGTTAATGTTATATTTAGGGGTTGTGGTTCAGGGTTAGTGCTTAGTGTTAGATTTAGGGGCTATGGTTCGTGCTAGATTTAGGGGTTAGGGTTCAGGGTTAGTGCGTAGTGTTAGATTTAAGGACTAGGGTTTCGGGGTTAGTGTTAGATTTATATCTTCGAGTTTAGTGTTAGATTTAGGGGTTAAGGTTAGTACTCAGTGTTAGATTTAGGGGTTAGGGTTTAGTGTTAGATTTAGGGGCTATGCTCTAGTGTTAGATTTAGGGGATAGTGTGAGAATTAGGGGTTAGTGTTAGATTAAGGGGTTAGGGTTCAGGGTTAGTGCTTAGTGTTAGATTTAAGGACTAGGGTTTATCGCTTAGTGTTAGATTTAGGGGCTAGGGTTTAGTGTTAGATTTAGGGGTTAGGGTTCAGGGTTAGTGCTTAGTATTAGATTTAGGGGGTAAGGTTTAGTGTTAGATTTAGGGGTTAGGGTTCAGGGTTAGTGCTTAGTGTTAGATTTAAGGACTAGGATTTAGGGGGTTAGTGTTAGATTTAGGGGTTAGGGTTAGTACTTAGTGTTCGATTTAGGGGCTAGATTTTAGTGTTAGATTTAGGGATTAGAGTTTAGTATTAGATTTAGGGGTTAGTGCTAGATTTAGGGGCTAGGGTTTTGTGTTAGTTTAGGGTTCAGGGTTAGTGCTTAATGTTAGCTTTAGGGGCTAGGGTTCAGGGTTAGTGTCTGGTGTTAGATTTAGGGTTAAGTGTTAGATTTAGGGGTTGGGGTTCAGGGTTAGTGCTTAGTGTTAGCTTTAGGGGTTAGGGTTTAGTGCTAGCTTTAGGGGTTAGAGTTTAGTGTTAGATTTAGGGGTTAGGGTTTAGTGTTAGTTTTTAGGGGTTAGGGTGTAGTATTATATTTAGGGGTTAGGGTTTTGTGTTAGATTTAGGGGCTAGGTTTTAGTGTTAGTTTTAGGGGTTATGGTTTAGTGTTAGATTTAGGGTTCAGGGTTAGTGCTTAGTGTTAGATTTAAGGACTAGGGTTTAGGGGGTTAGTGTTAGATTTAGGGGTTAGGGTTAGTACTTAGTGTTAGATTTAGGGATTAGATTTTAGTATTAGATTTAGGGGTTAGTGCTAGATTTAGGGGCAAGGGTTTAGTGTTAGTTTAGGGTTCAGGGTTAGTGCTTAATGTTAGCTTTAGGGGCTAGGGTTCAGGGTTAGTCTCTGGTGTTAGATTTAGGGGTTAGGGTTTAGTGTTAGATTTAGGGGTTAGGGGTTAGAGTTTAGTGTTAGATTTAGAGGTTAGGGTTTAGTGTTAGATTTAGGGGTTAGGGTTTAGTGTTAGATTTAGGGGTTAGGGTTTAGTGTTAGTTTTTAGGGGTTAGGGTGTAGTGTTATATTTAGGGGTTAGAGTTTAGTGTTAGATTTAGAGGTTAGGGTTTAGTGTTAGATTTAGGGGTTAGGGTTTAGTGTTAGTTTTTAGGGGTTAGGGTGTAGTGTTATATTTAGGGGTTAGGGTTTAGTGTTAGTTTAAGGTTCAGGGTTAGTGCTTAATGCTAGCTTTAGGGGCTAGGGTTCAGGGTTAGTGTCTGGTGTTAGATTTAGGGTTTAGTGTTAGATTTAGGGGCTAGGTTTTAGTGTTAGTTTTAGGGGTTAGGGTTTAGTGTTATATTTAGGGGTTAGAGTTTAGTGTTAGATTTAGGGGTTAGGGTTTAGTGTTAGATTTAGGGGTCAGTGTTAGATTTAGGGGTTAGAGTTTAGTGTTAGATTTAGGAGTCAGTGTTAGATTTAGGGGTTAGAGTTTAGTGTTAGATTTAGGGATTAGGGTTTAGCGTTAGATTTAGGGGTTAGAGTTTAGTGTTAGATTTAGGGGTTAGAGTTTAGTGTTAGATTTAGGGATTAGGGTTTAGTGTTAGATTTAGGGGTTAGGGTTTAGTGTTAGATTTAGGGGTTAGAGTTTAGTGTTAGATTTAGGGGTTAGGGTTTAGTGTTAGATTTAGGGGTCAGTGTTAGTTTTAGGGGTTAGGGTTTAGTGTTAGATTTAGCGGCTAGGTTTTAATGTAAGTTTTAGGGGTTAGGGTTTAGTGTTAGATTTAGGGGTCAGTGTTAGATTTAGGGTTTAGTGTTAGATTTAGGGGTTAGGGTTTAGTGTTAGATTTAGGGGTTAGACTTTAGAGTTAGATTTAGGGGTCAGGGTTTAGTGTTAGATTTAGGGGTCAGTGTTAGTTTTAGGGGTTAGGGTTTAGATTTAGAGGCTAGGTTTTAGTGTTAGATTTAGGGGTTAGAGTTTAGTGTTAGATTTAGGGGTTAGAGTTTAGTGTTAGATTTAGGGGTTAGAGTTTAGTGTTAGATTTAGGGGTCAGTGTTAGTTTTAGGGTTTAGTGTTAGATTTAGGGGTTAGAGTTTAGTGTTAGATTTAGGGGTTAGAGTTTAGGGGTTAGATTTAGAGGTTAGGGTTTAGTGTTAGGGTAGTAGCAGATGATAAGCTTTACATAGTAAAGTAGTGTATAAACTGATGAGCAAACAAAAATGTCAGGTCCCGGTGCAACATAACTAAATGAATTAAACAATTAATCAAAAGCTCTATTATCATTTCACTTCTACATTAATATTAGAAAATGGCGCCACAGCACCTCTTTAAAATAGATATTTTTATTTTAAAAAAAATCATTATTTTATTGTATATGCATATTACAGAAGGAGGCACTATCGTTTGAATATTTGAAGCTGCCTCTCCCTGCCCCTTTCTTACACTGTGTCGTATAAATAAATGCACATCCAGCGGTTTGTTAACAACTACAAGTCCCAGTAACCCTTGCGTCGCGCATGCGCACTTACACGACAAGAAACTATCACCGCGCGTGCGACAGCTTTAGCCAAAATGAAACTACATCGCTGGCATGGAACTGCGCATGCGTGCTATAATCCGTTATTATGGCTGCGGCGCTGTCCAGGGCTCTGAAGCTGCCAGGTAAGAAATGAATGTAAATAGTGATGTGAGTTATTATTTCATTATACTATGTTTATATATATATATATATATATTGTATGGAGCCTGAAGAGTCAATGAGACCATGTATGTATATGTATTAGTAATAAGGCACCCTGTGACACAGCCCATACACCCAATGGGTAATGTATAACCAGGCCTTGCAATCCTTACTAATGTATTCCTGATATGATTCCTTTCACTGGTAGAAGGACTAGAAACACATTATGTTACAGTACAGTGCTGAGAACTCTGAAAGGGTAAATTATTATTATAATTATTATCACATATAATAGTTGTCGTCGTTACAAATGTTGGTCAAGCAATGTTAAAAGGTATGGGTTTGTGCATGCGCAATGAGCGCAGAATGCCAGTATGACTTGGCCTGCAATGAGCTCCGAATGCCAGTACGACTTAGGCTGCAATGAGCGCCGAAAGCACATACGACTTACGCTGCAATGAGTGCCGAAGGCCCCGCAAGATTTAAAAACAGCCTACACATGAGCACAGAAGGAACTCATGTCAATAGCCGCAATCAGTTCCGAAATCTGTAAAAAAAATACCATACACACTCACACACAGCGCAGAAGGAGAGCCAGGGAGCCTGTGCGTGAGGATGCAAGTTAATTTGAGACATATTTGTCATTTTTCGTTGATCGAAAACCGGCGAGAAAAAAAAGGGTGGCAGAAAAAAACGTAAAGTTTCTCAAACAGGATCAAAACAAGGCCAAAGCCAGTTACACTTAGCCGAACAACGTGAGGCACACAGGACTTTGAAACTACACAAGGCCCAAGCCAGTAACATTGTGAACAGATGCCTCTATTATTATTATTAACTTTTATTTGTAACGCGCCAACATATTCCGTAGTGCTGTACAGGGGATAGGAACATGGAAGAAAACAATGGTAACAAACTGCAGACAATGGAGGGCCCTGTTTTGAGCCTAGAATCTTATAGAAAGTGCTTTTTTCCAAAGCACCCTACAAGACTGAAAATGGTGCATTGATTCCTAGAGTCCTTCTGTTCCACTGTCTGAGGCTGTGTCCGGTGCGCTGTATCCTAGCGTCCCACTGTTCCATTGCATGAGACGGTGTCT
The DNA here is from genome assembly GCA_027410445.1 of Discoglossus pictus. NCBI lineage: Eukaryota > Metazoa > Chordata > Amphibia > Anura > Alytidae > Discoglossus > Discoglossus pictus. Next base: position 67,756,832 of record CM050169.1, read on the forward strand.
GGTGCGTTGTATCCTAGCGTCCTACTGTTCCATTGCATGAGACGGTGTCCGGTGCGTTGAATCCTAGCGTCCTTCTGTTCCACTGTCTGAAACGATGTCCGTTGCGTTGTATCCTAGCGTCCCACTGTTCCATTGCATGAGACGGAGTCCGGTGCGTTGTATCCTAGCGTCCTACTGTTCCATTGCATGAGACGGTGTCCGGTGCGTTGAATCCTAGCGTCCTTCTGTTCCATTGTCTGAGACGGTGTCCGGTGCGTTGTATCCTAGCGTCGTACTGTCCCATTGTCTGAAACGTATGGTGCGTTGTATCCTACCGTCCTTCTGTTCCATTGTTTGAGACGGTGTCCGGTGCGTTGTATCGTAGCGTCCTTCTGTTCCATTGTTGAAACAGAGTCCGGTGCGTTGTATCCTAGCATCCTACTGTTCCGTTGTGTAAGACGTGTCCAGTGTGTTGTATCCTAGCGTTTTGTCCCGTTGACTGAAACAATGTCCATTGCATTGTATCCTAGCGTCCCACTGTTCCATTGCATGAGACCGAGTCCGGTGCGTTGTATCCTAGCGTCGTACTGTTCCATTACATGAGACGGTGTCCGGTGCGTTGAATCCTAGCGTCCTTCTGTTCCACTGTCTGAAACGATGTCCGTTGCGTTGTATCCTGGCGTCCCACTGTTCCATTGCATGAGAAGGTGTCAGGTGCGTTGAATACTAGCGTCCTTATGTTCCATTGTCTGAAACGTTGTATGGTGCGTTGTATCCTACCGTCCTTCTGTTCCATTGTTAGAGACGGTGTTTGTTGCGTTGTATCGTAGCATCCTTCTGTTCCATTGTCGAAACAGAATCCGGTGCGTTGTATCCTAGCGTCCTTCTGTTCCATTGTCTGAAACGTTGTATGGTGCGTTGTATCCTACCGTCCTTCTGTTCCATTGTTTGAGACGGTGTTTGTTGCGTTGTATCGTAGCATCCTTCTGTTCCATTGTCGAAACAGAATCCGGTGCGTTGTATCCTAGCGTCCTTCTGTTCCATTGTCTGAGACGGTGTATGGTGCGTTGTTTCCTAGCGTCCTACTGTCCCTTTGTCTGAAATGTTGTATGGTGCGTTGTATCCTACCGTCCTTCTGTTCCATTGTCTGAGACGGTGTCTAGTGCGTTGTATCGTAACGTCCTTCTTTTCCATTGCATGAGACGGTGTCCGGTGCGTTGAATCCTAGCGTCCTTCTGTTCCACTGTCTGAAACGATGTCCGTTGCGTTGTATCCTAGCGTCCCACTGTTCCATTGCATGAGACCGAGTCCGGTGCGTTGTATCCTAGCGTCCTACTGTTCCATTGCATGAGACGGTGTCCGGTGCGTTGTATCCTAGCGTCCGTCTGTTCCATTGTCTGAGACAGTGTCTGGTGCATTGTATTGTAGCATCATTCTGTTCCATTGTCTGAAACGTTGTCCGTGCGCTGTATCGTAGCTTCCTTCTGTTCCATTGTCTGAGACGGTGTCCGGTGCGCTGTATCATAGCTTCCTTCTGTTCCATTGTCTGAGACGGTGTCCGGTGCGCTGTATCGTAGCTTCCTTCTGTTCCATTGTCTGAGACGGTGTCCGGTGCGCTGTATCGTAGCTTCTTTCTGTTCCATTGTCTGAGACGGTGTCCGGTGCGCTGTATCGTAGCTTCCTTCTGTTCCATTGTCTGAGACGGTGTCCGGTGCGTTGTATCCTAGCGTCCGTCTGTTCAATTGTCTGAGACGGTGTCTGGTGCATTGTATTGTAGCATCATTCTGTTCCATTGTCTGAAACGGTGTCCGTGCGCTGTTTCCTAGCTTCCTTCTGTTCCATTGTCTGAGACGGTGTCCGGTGCGCTGTATCGTAGCTTCCTTCTGTTCCATTGTCTGAGACGGTGTCCGGTGCGCTGTATCGTAGCTTCCTTCTGTTCCATTGTCTGAGACGGTGTCCGGTGCATTGTATCCTAGCGTCCTACTGTTCCATTGTCTGAGACGGTGTCCGGTGCGCTGTATCGTAGCATCCTTCTGTTCCATTGTCTGAGACGGTGTCCGGTGCATTGTATCCTAGCGTCCTACTGTTCCATTGTCTGAGACGGTGTCCGGTGCGCTGTATCGTAGCTTCCTTCTGTTCCATTGTCTGAGACGGTGTCCGGTGCATTGTATCCTAGCGTCCTACTGTCCCATTGTCTGAAACGGTGTCTGGTGCGTTGTGTCTTGGTGCTCCCTCCTCTTCCAGTGTGCTTTTGATCTGGTGCCTCTGATTAATTCTTTGAATTTGATCTGGGTGCCCACCTGTGCCAGTGAGTATTGTGTTCAAGTCCTTGCTTGTTTCAGTGTGCAAAATATCTGGTGCATTGTAACTTGGTTCCCTCTTGTTCCGATATGTATTATTTCCTTGTGCCCTCCTTTCCAAGTGGAAGTTGCATATTGGTGCCTGCTTTATATAGTGTGTGAAATTTATATATGTTGTGTTTTGTCAATTTGCCCTTTTTTTTTGTTCTGGTGTTCTATAGTGTTTTATGAAATGCCTGGTGTCTTGCTTCCTGACATCAGTTTATTGTGTTTTATGCAATAAAGTCCACAGTGTTGTGTCCTAGCATGCCCCTCTCCTGTTGTGGTGCAAATACAGACCTTTCCAAACCTTGTACTCTCCTTTATCAGGACATGGAATGCAATTTTTACTATCATGCAATTAAAGGAGCGCAACTCTAGATCTCATTGGCACATGCTTATGATTCATACAAGTATATTGCTGTACATTGGCTGACAGATACAAAACCCCAAAGACAGTTATACAGTCAAAGCAGTATATTCTGCTCCAATGCCCTTTTTCAGATGCAACAAAGTTATAATAATAATTCTTGCTCGTTATCAGATTTAACCATTCCTGAGTCTAACTTCTGTGCCAAGGTCCAGGCCACTCCTCAGTACAGATAATAACGAGCTCTTTGTGAGGGGTTGGGCCAATGAGTAGAAGGTTTCTTGTTTGAGGAACAAGATGCTATTTTTTGCCTGGGAAAAATATTTGAAGTGTAGTAATTTAAAATGTGTACTAGTCTAGCGGGATATCTATGGTCATTTTGGAATTTTTCTTATAAAATCTGGGAATTGTGGCTCTTAAGTTTTACACCTGGCTCTAAATTGTTTTGTATTTGTGCACGTATCTATATACAAAAAACATTCCCTGAAACATTTGCTCATGTGTCGGCCATTGCATAGCCCATTCCATATCAGAGTAGGTCACTGGTGATAAACAACTTGTGATAGTTTTATCAAACAGATTATAGAGCCACTGTGATAAATGTTATGTTGTCTTTTGACTTCCTAAAATTCATAAAAAGCAACAAAAAATAATAATAATAAAACACAGCTTTTACATTTTTATCTGCTGCATGCAATGATTCTTTCCTGGGGTCTTCCATGTATTTTCTCAACTGATTCTGTCTGCTACTTTCTCATGCGGGTGTGTCCTTGTAAACAAATGAGCTTTCCATTACTACTATAGAAAGGGTGCCACATTGCTTTTGTGCATGAGAAGCTTTGTCTGCTTCTTCTCCCACCTCAGCATAATTGATTATTGAAGCTAATACATTGGAGGCTGTGTTTTTAAGTGTATTTCTTGAATAGAGTATATTTTAATTATATGAGTATAGCGGCTCTTTAAAGAGGGGGCAGGGGATTCTGACCCATAAGTTCAGGTCCTTGCGGCAGTGCAGCAGTTCCCAGGCTCTGTTTGTGCCTCCAGGCAATATATTTATCCATCCCATGTGATGTACAACTCAGCTCATATCACAGGTAGAACCAGTTGGGTGAGTGGGTTGTGCCAGGACAGCGAAGCTGTGATTATGCAGCACAGCCTCCTGCTCCAGTCACACTCGACACATCACTATGTACAAGCAGAAGAGACCCGAGTACAAGAAAAGATCAGCCTGGGGTCTGGGGGCCTCGTTCTGCTTCCAAAACAATGGTGAGTTTATACTGGAATCACAATTTGCCTTGAGTGAAGCAGAGCATACTGTAAAATTAAAACTGTGCATTGGGAATGTAAAGAGTAATTACATAGTAAATGGGGAAAAATATTTCAGTCGATCAAGTGCAAACTTTTTTAGATCTCTAATCCTTGAATATGTGAATTAATGGTTAATAGACCCAGAGGAAGATAAACAAAACCTCATTGAAACATTGGCAAGTGTCTCATGGGAATTAGATTACACCCTGGATCAATACCCCACCTTTTCTAGTTGTCCAACATAATCCTAAATGTCCTTTTTATTTAAAAAAATATATATATCCAACTCCTTTTTTAAAGTCTGACTGCTCTTACTGTGAAGAACCAGTTTCTTTCTTTTAACCCCAAGTGATGTCCTCTTGTCAGATGAAAACCTCTTGGTATAAAAAGTTTCCCAGAAGAATCTTTATACTGACCCTGGATGTATTTATATAAGGTAATCATATTTCCTCTTAGGGGCCTTTTTCCTAGAGTAAATAAGTGTAATTTGGTTAGTCTTTCTTCATAACTTAGCCCTTCCATTCCCCTTATTAGTTTTATTACCCTTCTTTGTACTTTTTCCAGCTCTAAAATGTCTTTTTTATGAAGTGGTGCCCAAAATTGTCCTCCATATTCCAAATGAGGGCGTACTAGAGATTTGTATAGTCGCAGAATTATATTTGCTTCCCTTGCTTCTATACCCTTCTTAATACATGCTAATATTTTATTTGCCTTTGCAGATGCTGCTTGGCATTGATCACTGTTACCTAGGTGGTTGTCCACAAGCTCCCAAATCCGTTTCAATATCTTATACCCCTATATTTACTGCATTTAGATTATAAATTGCACGGATATTTTTCCTTCCCAGGTGCATAACTTTACATTTATTCATATTAAATCTCATTTGCCATTTAGCTGCCCTTTTTTGAAATTTATAGAGGTCTCTTTGCAGTGAAAGTACATTATTTTCTTACTTAATTACCTTGTACAAATTTATGCCATAAGCAAATATTGAGACAATACATTCCAGCCCTTCAAAATCATGAGTAAATATTCTAAAAGGGAGAGGACCTAATATTGAACCCCACTTACCACATTAGTCCAATCTGAGTTCCAATTACAACACCTATTTGAGGTGAGAAGATATTTACTGCAGTTCCTGTATCCCTTACTTTGTATTATTTAAATGTTCCTTATCTTGATCTTTAAACCACTGTTAAGCCACATGGGATGTGATTTAGTAAAGCTTTAAATGTCCCAGTCCATACTATGTATATTTGCCCTTAGGCTATTAAAATGTATCCTTTTCAATTTAAGACGGTTTCTAGGCCCCTTATAACTATGTTTTTGAAACTCAACTTCTATATGTGACTTTGTTATGAGCACTGTTCCCCACGAGTTCCCCTATTTTAACATTTGATATTATATTAGATTCAAGATAGCTTCAGTTCTTGTATAACCTGGGCCAGATAATGATCCCTGAGTGTACTCAAGAACCTGCTCCCCTTAGATGAACTGCTGGTCTCATTCATCCAGTTTATGTTTGGGTAATTACAATCTCCCATTATTAGAACTTGCCCATGATTTGCTTAATTTCCAATCTGTAACAATAGTTGTATTTCCTCACTTTCACTTATGTTTGAGCTGTATTAGCATGTTCCTACCAAAACATTTTTAGAATACCTGCTCCACTATTTATTTCTGCCCACAAGGCTTCAATTTTTTCGCTAGTTTACTATGAATATCTTTACTATATGCTTTAAAGAATCATTCCAAGCTCCGCACAACTAAAATATATTCAGCAGATCACCACACACACATACAAAATACACGTTCTAACAACCTTGATGCAAACGTGACTGCCTGCTCACCCTTACCCACCTCCCTGATCGGCCATGTTTCATCATTGAAAAATAAATGATGAATGCAGACCTACGAGGTGCAAGCAAGATTTCACGCTCACTCCTCCATCTTTAAATCAGACCTGCCTGCTCATTTGCAGACTGTTCACTGCACACTTACAACAAGGCAAATGCAAAGCATAATTTCCCTTCCAGATAGCAGCTCACACCAACTATACATATTTCCACTTGTTTATTGTTCTGCAGGAGTGACAGGCACAATAAATCACATATCTACCAAGAAGAAAAGTGGGCTTACCTGGAGAGACTAGGCAGATGCTAAGAAAAAGTGTGAGTGGCCATCCTGTCAAGGTAGTGTTGTAAAGGATGAATTAAAAGTTGTGTACTATCCGTGGGGGCTAACATGATGTTAAAGTGGTTGTAGTAACTGTCATGAGGCTGCAGAAGGGGCAACTGCTCTGCCAGGGGCAGGTAAGGGCAGCCTCTCAATCACAAAGGGACTTGAGGATTCCACAGTTTCGTATGTGAGAGAGTAGGGATGCCATACTGTCCTGAATGTGTACCAGGGCTATCTAAGATGCTTTGACTCTCGGGTTAATATAGTAGGTGCAGACTATGTACAATTGCCTCCTATGTGGCACTGTATCTAAAGCCTTTGTCCATATTTCTTGTATAATTTAATCTGATAGTGTCACCATTTAAAAATATTGTTTTTCTAAGAAATTTGAAGGAATAATAACAGATGCTCATTAAGTGGATGATTGTCCTCTTTACAGGAAAAAAGTCCCATGATCCTCGAGAGTATGATCCCCTCACACAGGCAGACAGTGACGAGAGCGAAGATGATCTTGTGATCAACATCCAGCAGAATGGTGGGGTGCAGAATGGCAAAAGTCTCCGGGATGAGGACTATGATCTGGATAGAGCCTCCAAGCGAGTCCTTCAGAGGCCCGTGGACTGTAAGCAGGATTGTCTGTCCACATTGGGTGAGATTGATCCAGAGCTCAAGGCGACCTCATCTTTGGTGTCCTATGTTCGGTCCACCGTCTTCATTCTTACCGTAGTGATCTCGATGATCATTGTTCTGATGTGTGCGTTCCTCATCCCGTGTCCACATAGAGACCAGCACAACTTCTGGACCGTGCGCGTTATACAGGACACAGGTGGGGAAAAAGTGGATTTGTCGGGAACATTAAACACCAGCATACACTGTATTCTACCCTGACCCAGCCATTTCTAGGCTAGGCGGTTCATACTAGACATAGCAACTTCCCGTGAGCTGAATCCAGAGCTACTTCAACCTGCATAATAACTCTCTACTCTCTCCTGTTCCTTATTAGAGAATGGTTGATGTTAGACACTTTAGCTGTAAAGGGAACTGTCTATTGAGCCACCTGTCTTTCTGTCTCTTATAGAAGTCTCCTCTATTGAACTATTTGATGTGGATAAGGATGGAGTCCCAGACATCTTGCTGTCTTTATTAACTCCTAAACTCAACACATCTCAAGGTAGGAAACTGACAGCTATTCCCCTTGTGACTTGATAGTATCTTATTCCCCTCTACATCATGTGACACATCTTTTTATCTCTGCCTGTGTGCTTGCTCCTCTCATGATTCTTCTTCCGTCAATATTTATTTCCATTTGATACTCTAACACTCTGTTTCATTCTCACTCTTGTACTCCCTTGCACTCTTTTGCCCTTGCCTACTCTCTGTTTTTCTTTCTTTGCATCTTTCTTCTCTTTCTCTCCATTCTTTTTTTTTTTTTTTTTTGCTTTTCCTCACTGCTCCCCTCTCTTTTAAATTCTCCATTCATCCATTACTTTGTCCGCTCTCCTTATGTCACCTTCACTTTCTTGGTCTATCTCTCTTTCTCCCCCCTCCCTCTGCCTTTCTCCTCATAATTCTCCCTTTCTTTATATCTCACATTCTTTCTCTCACTCTCCCTTTTTCCTTCTTCCACTTTATCTCTCTTTCTCTCTCCATTTCTTCATCTCTCTATTTTCGCTCTCCCTTTCTCCTTCTCTAGCTATTTCTCATACTCTCCCACTATCTCTGTTTTTAATACCCTCTCTCCTGCTGTGTCTCGTCTTACGCTTATTTCTCCCCCAACGCTGACACACATTGTTCTGTATGTAGATGTCTTGAAACACCAGCTGTCTGTAGCTGCCTTCTCAGGCTTTAACAGTAGCATCCTGTGGCGCAGTCCGGTGCAGGAAGATGTGCGCAGCATACAGTGCGGGCGTTTGGTTCTTGGCGCCCAACAAGATGATACGTGTCTGCTAACTGGAACGTCCAAATTGCTTCAATTGGTCAGCTCCTCCTCAGGTACGAGCTACTGTCATGAATATTATATCACAGCATCATAATCAAAAAGGACTGCCCTGATTGAACAGGATGTGACAAAATCCAGGAGCTAGGGAGCCGCGGGTCCTAAAGTTTTACTGCTAGCTTCCAACTTTTTAGGTATTACACATATATTGTATGTATAATCCTTTAATGGCGCCTAAAAAAAATCTTTGACTCCTTTCTATTTAACCCAATTGGCCTCTAAGTTCTTTTGCATTTTTGAATCCCTGAATAAAGTCCTTTTTATGTCAATTATTTGTTTTCACACAAAAAACAGGTTTTCTAACTTGCTCTTTTAAGTGCATGAGAGACATCTTGATGTTTTACATCACATTAAAAGGACACATGAATTTACAGTTTGGATTATATTATGAGATATAGGAACTTAACTTTAGTGTTAATCCTATTTTTTTTTTTTTTTAAGAGAGTAGGAAGTTTTGCATTAAATATATCCTAAACCTGTACGTACATGTATTTCCATTGGTGCTAGTCTGTTCTCCTACAGTTATGATGCAGGGAACAAAATCTCAAACACCTTAGTTGTTCTCCAGACACAATAATAGGTTTGTGTTTTCTCTCATGATAGGAAAAACAGTGTGGACTATGAACCCAAATCACGTGTCCAATGGTACCATTGCTGCCCCCACTGTGGTTTTGCCAGACTTGGATGAAGATAATATCAGTGACTTGTTGGTGCTGACGATCGGGGAGATCCAGGTAAATGTGTATGAAGAGCATATGGGCATGGTGGATTAGAGGGCATCACACAGCTGGGTATCTGGTCTTGCATGTGAATCTTGCTGCTTAATTTCTTATGCCTTTCTATTAAGCTGATTCTATTATCTATATAGATATATATCTATTTTTGTAATGCACCAGCATATTCCATTTGAGACTACCTTAAGATCATGCAGTCTGGTTTTATTTAATGCAGACTACCCTAAGAACTTGCAGTGTGGTTAAATTTTTACTACAAACTACATTAAAAAGGCCACTGTTGTTTGGTTAAAAAAAATAAAAGTATATAACAAAATAACAGAAACAGCTATACAAAACATGAAAAGCATTTAAATGAAATATTTTATATTTAGATGACTCTGTCATCAGTGTATACATTTTATACTGCTAGTGAGTCTGTAACTTGAGGAGAGGGTTATTCTATAGGGTCTTATTCTGCCATTGACTATTATTGTCAAGGAAAAGGGTAGAGGTGCCAACCTGAGAACAAGCAAGACACAAGTAAGCTCTATATGTCTGCTTATCTAATCAGAGAGCAACTTCTTTTAGCCACGTGTGCCCTTCACAAGGAGAAATATCCTGTAGTATATTAGTCTGGTTTCATTCAAAAGAGTGATTCTGCAATACCAGGCTATTCTACCCTGAAATGGAGAACCAGCAAACACCAGACGCATTTCGGCCTCTGTGGGCCTCTTCAGTGAGGTGCAGCTGAACTCCCTAAGGCACAGTGAGCAAGGAGTCCACGTCTGGTTCCCCCTATCACCCATAAGTTGAGAAAATCTAAGCAAAAAGAGTAGAGGTGCTCATCTGAGAACTATTATTAAGGGCTATTTGAAGAGGACCTGACTTAACAGTCAATACAGATCTTATCTGCTTCCATTGTTTCTCCCACTCCTGCCAGATTTTTAATCCTTTTATAAACAAAGAAATGTCCATTATTACAAGCAAACCTGAATACAATTGTCAAAAATTAAAGACTTTTAATTATTTATTTTAAACTATCTAATAGCATTTTGACCATTATTAAGTCAGGTTCTTAAAAAAAAAAAAAAAACTATAAATATTATACTACAGTGGTCTTTTTAATATGTTAGGGTCTGTTTTCATTTAATGCAGATTACAGTAGGAGCTTTCAATCTATTTTTATTTATTACAAAATGGCCTAAAATCTTGCAGTTTGATTAAATGCACATTAGACTAAGAGTTTAAATTCTGGTTTTGCAGTCTGTTATCTATTGCATGTATAAATGTTTTATTAGCTGACACTATTTTCTACTGATCAGAGATATCTCTCCTAAATACTAGCAATGACGGGTACACTGAAGTTTGTTTTTTTTCCATGAAAATTATTGAGCTATAGTTTAGAAAATGCACATTTAAGATACTATTGAGGGAATAATTTGATCCTGACCTATTAGTTTCTTGGGAAATCCATCTGAATTATAAACCTTCTTTTGAACTCACACCTGTCTTTGCAATCACCCCCAAATAGCTGGCTTCCCCCAACTTTGTATAATTTATCTGGTCAGACAAGAAAAAGAGAAAACATGCTAATGTATCATTTTATATTACTTTTACAGAAACTATCACTTTTAACATTGTTTCTAAACATCCTACTGTGTTGCTTTACGACATTAGCCCTCTCTGTGTTTCCGTTACAGTTGGATCTGGGATTCCTCCTGGTTTCTGGTCGTACAGGAAAACCATTAGGCAGAATGGTAAAATACGGGATTGTGGGTGGAGGTAAACTCTTAGGTCCACAAACCCACTTCATCAGCCAGGGCGAGATTTACATCCTGTTTGGGTTTGGTAAGAATTCACACAACCTTTCTAATATTAATCAATATCTATAAACAGTAAGTGATGACTGACAATTCAATGCTGGTGCTAATCTTTTAAAACCTGTTCCATGTGTGTGTGGTTTAAAGCCTACCCACAGTAAAGATGTCTGCAAGGCATTTTTCTGCTTTACCATAATCATTTTGTTCTGGATAAAGCCATACTAAAATATAGTAACATATTTGTGGTAGATAAGTACCAATAGACCCTAATTTGTCTGTTATATCTACCCAAAAGCTTTCCTTAATCTTCTAGATAGCCTAATCCATATCCAATGAATGCAAGAATTCCTTTATTGTAAGTGTTCCTACCTCTACTTATCTACCCTCCTATTGGAGTACTTCCAAACATTATCCCTAAATCTTCAACTCGCTAATCTCACATTTTAAGTTTTCTGTCATATTATCCCTCTCACTTCTATCCTCTAAGCTATTATTATTATAATGCATATTAAAGTCATTGACTTTTTCATTACAGGTTTTGTCTTTTAGACCATGCACTATTTTAATTGCCCTCATTTGAAATATTTTCTAATTTATTAATATCTATTTGGAGATACAGAGCCTCATTCAATTGAGGCTTCGGGAGATCCAGGCTTGGAAATGTAGCACGTAACTTAATTTTGCTATTCAATTGGTGTCTTTTTGCGGACTCCGTTCGAGTTACGGGCTCCGGGCTGCGATTCATTGCAATATTTATCATGGCAAGTTAATGCCCCTTCAAGCCTTTGATCTTTCACGGCCGCAAGACTTTTGAATGCAAAATTTGCAAATCGATATTAACTGCTCCGATTCCCCCTCGCTAACCATTCCGTAAAGCCCGAAAATGGCAAAAGTCTGTCCACAAGTTAAGGGTTCCAAGGAGGACTCGCAAAGGACTTAATGACATGTCCGGAGCACTTTAAATACACATATACACACACACTACTGTACTTTTATTAAAAGGGAAAGTGATGTTAGGTCTCAGAATTAATAGCACAACATTCTCAGGACGGATTTATCAATATTACAATATTTCAGGAATGTGGGTCCGATCGTAACTCATAATTCAACTCCTTTTTTTTTAAAGCCGTAATGATGACGATCTCTGTTTCCCTTGGCTATTTCTGTCTCCTTAGTTACAGCCTTGGTTAATTGATCTGTTCAAGCTTGCAAATGCTACATGTGATAGCATGGTTGCCGTTGAGCGGCTCGCGATGCGCCGAAGGCGCTCATCGCAGGGCTCACGAAGAGCGCCGAAGGTGCTCAGAGTTGCCTCATTTTGTGTGGTAAACAGCATTGCCAGCCTTACAATTTTATTCCCGTCATTTTGATGGGCAGTTTCCTAGTTCTACATATAACGTAACACCAACACTCACCCTGGCTACTAAAAATGTTTAGCTGTTATTGCCATATTCTCGAACCCTACTCATTATATTAGATGATATTGTCATCTTCCATTTGCTTCAAATTAGGGTTATTGTATGTGAATCGAAAAAGATAAAAAAAGCATCAGCCTACAATCTCTTTAAAGTGGTGTCCATATAACATCACTATTAGACTATGAACCCCCCAAACCCATTCATTTCAGTCATCAAATTAAGAGCATTTATCTATGGACACATTTATGGTCCTGGCTGTAGAGTTAGTAGAGAAATATAGGCTGTGACGGCAGATAAGAAACATTTCTCCTATCTGTTAAAACCTCAAGTTCTTATGTTCTGGTGCCAGTTCTTATAGTGTCTTAATTTCCTTACAGTATAAACGACTACTGTCCCGAGAGGTTATCTAATGTATCCACCAGCCTTACAGTGAAATAGAATTTCCTCAAATTTACTAAGCCTGTGGTAGCTTATCTATGTAACTAAATTATACACCACTGTTCTACAGTACACATTATATGGATATCTGAAGATTTCTTTTACACCCTTTCTCTTCGTTCCTACATACTGCTCCCTATACACCCTAAGCACAGTCTTCTATAGATCACTAGTCAGGCCTCTCTTAAAGAGGCAAGGCTACAAATAAGTTCTGCTAATACCTCTCCCTATACATCCTGACATCTATTATTACTATTTATTCTAGGTTAGGGTTGGTTAGTAAGCCGTCCTGAGCACAAATCCGGAGCACCAGTCCATTTATTCTGGATCTAATTTATTACATTTTCTATATATCCCTTCCAAAGCTTTTGTAACGTTAAATTACATTTTTAGTTTGTTAAATGGTATCCTTTCTCTAGGTATCATTCCCTATTTACCTTCCTAAACCTGTGCTGTTATATAAAAACTAGCAACTTGAACATCAAAAATGACGGGAGTAAAATTGTAAGCCTGGCAATGCTGTTTGCCACACAATGCGAGGATATGGGCCCTCTGAGCCCTTTCGACGCTCATCGAGAGCTCTTTGACGCTGAGCGCGTGGCTCACAATGAGCACCTTCGCCGCTCATTGCGAGCCTCTTCCCCGGTGTACTACCTTGGTTTAAGAGTTAGTGCCTTGGGTTATGAGTTAGTGCATTGTATTACGTGTTACTGGTTTGCGTTAAGGCTTAATGCTTAGAGCTCATATTTACGTCCTTCAGCCTCTTTTTGTGTTGTTTACATTTTTGATTTTCGATCGTGAAAAAAGGCAAAATATGCCTCAAATTAACTTGCAACCTCACTCACAGGCTCCCTGGCTCTCCCCCTGTGCTATGTGTTTATTTGAGCCATATTTGTGTGTTTTTGAAGTCTTTTCCAATTTGGTGGGTCGGCCATTAAAGTTTTATTTTTGCGAGCCTGACAGTCCATCTACGTGCTTTAAGTAAAGTCATTCGGGCCGTATTTTCGTGGCCGTCGCTAGGTCATTGCAGTTAAATCCCGCGTGTTTGAACAGTTCGTGCATGAAGTCCTACTGGCCTTACGATGAGTGCCTTCGGCGTGCCTCAACTGCTCGCCTCGCTTCACAAGGCTCGCAGTGCCTTCGGCGCTCATTGCAGCCTAAGTGCTGCAGCTGTCAATGGCTCGCCTAACTTTGATCAACGGCCCGTATATCCACAACTATTATATGTGATATATCTATGTAAAGAAAATTTGGACATCAGACTTCAATTTCACAAAAAAAACATTAGGACCGTGGTTGATTTTGTAAAAAAATAATTGATCTTTGCTCTAGGTGATTCTGGGCTCGTGGTATATAAAGTTACCCCTCTCTGCTGCTAATACCTATTCTTATACAACATGTGTCTTGCTGTATTTTCCCAAATACTGTGTTGCATTCCTTTAAACCAACTGAAACAATAGCTAGTGTGCCCATTCCTTTGTTTTATTTTTTTCAGAACAATTTAATATATTATATATAAATACAACTTATCAATGAACTATACTTTATATAATTAAATGTATATGTTAGTGTAATACTATACACAGTACATTGATATCTTAGGAAAATAATGTTGTGTCCTCTGGTTAAAGCCCCTGTTTTTTTTTGCTATTTTGTTAGGGGCGGTCCAAGCGGTTTCTTTGAGGGATATTTATGCTCAGGCTAAAAACAGAGATAATTTCCCTAACATCCTGAAGAAAGATCTGGAGGAGAAGAGGAATCCATTTAATCTTTCCAAGCTGGTTGATGTATACAGGTATAGTAGAGACATGCTATGGGGTCTAGGCAATCACTGGGACTGCACTGCTAGCTATGACATGGCTGGAAAGCTTAAATTGCAGGGCCAGACATTGCTATAGAGGGACAACAAAGCATGTTCATATTCTTTATTGCACCAAAAGCAAAATATTTAAAATTTCAAGATTTCCATCAAAAGATTTGTCTTTAGTGTTGACAGCCTTTCATTGGTGGAGAACAGCATTGCTCCAGGGCCATCTTAGGATTGAGGCATCCCAGGCAGGCATTTTGGTTGCCAGTCCTGAGGAGGTGCAGACAATTTATTTTTCAAAGCAAACATCTTTTTTTTCTTAGAAAAAAAATATTTTGTAGGAACAAGCATGCCAGTGATAGAGGAAAGGCTATGAGAAGTCTTGTATTATTATGCCACTAATTCACACTTCGGTTCCCTGGTGGTCCAGTGATTAAGACTCAGGGCTTTCACCGCTGTGACCTGGGCTCGATTTCAGTAAGGGAACCAAGAGGTCACACTACCCTGATGTGAAGCAGGGTTAGACCTGGTCAGTACACAATTCACGCTTGATTGTGTCTTTGTTGCTTTTTTCCTATCTGAATAGAGCAACAGATAAGAAAGCTGCCTTTCGGTTATTACAGACACTCATACCAGAGACAAGGATTGTGGCACCAAATCATACCACTGTACAATGTATGATGAGGGTAGTAGAGTAGAGAGTATTAGCAGGATAGCATTGGGAAGTAAAATAGCAGCAATGATGAAGGGGACAAGACAGAAGAAAAGGGGACCAGGGAGAAAGAAGTAAGAGCGAGAAAAGGGAAGACACATTGGAAGGCGTTGTTTGGAGTCAGAATGTAGTCTTTGTGTGCACATTCACACAAGGTATTGACACATGTATTAATCTATTCAGCTTGGGGTAGTGCATCTCAGTTGAGTGCACATAAACAATAATACAATGTGCTCAACTGAGCAGAAAAGAAAACACTTCATTTCCTCCAAGTCTTTTAAAAGCAACTTTGCTGCAGTTTTATTTTAATGTATGTTTATTTTTTTATTCAGTTTTATATTAAATACAATCCAACCCTAATAAGCCCTTTTCAAAAGTGTTTTTTAAGTACAGTTTCTGCAATTTGATCAGTTTAATTGAAATAAATTCTGATATTGTATCTATATTTGCAGACCTTCTGCTGGCACAGGCAAGTGCAGTCCATAATGTTTCTTGTGTGATGACTCCCTGTCCCCAACTCAACACAGGACCTTGATTTCTCTTCCAGCTCAGGTGTGGAGTTCTTGCAGAATGTTCCGCTTCCAGGATATAACTGCAGCGACCTGCTCATCACAACAGGAAGTGGCCTATCCCTGCTGCAGGGGCAGGACATGGAGCAGAGATGGAGCATCAGCCTGTCTGGCATCCACAGGTAAAGTGTGGCAACTGGGATGTTCGTAAAGTGGTATCTTGATTAATGGAGAACTTAGGATGGCAAAATTAAAGGCGGGAATATTTCCAGGTCAGAGGCAGTGTTTGTAAGGTAAGAGGGGGAAAGATGTGTCCAGGTCCTAGGTATGAAAGTAAAGAGGAAGTTAGTGTATGAGCAAAGGGGTTATCAAAAGAGTACAGAGGGGGTATAGGAGAAGAAGGTAGATGGGGAGGGTATGGTTTCACAGACAGAGAAAGCATGGCTAGACCCAAACAGGGAAGTCTAGTAGTTTGAACAAACAAATCACAATTATACAGAAGAATTAATATATTTTTTATGTATGTGTGTGTGTCTATATATATATATATATATATATATATATATATATATATATATATATATATATAAATTATTGCTGTGGTGAACTACCTACTTATAAAGTTCACAACACAGGCTGAGATCCCGCTCCATGCTGATGATAGCCAGTAAGCTTGAAACAGCTCTACATGGATTGGATACTCAGCTTGTGTATAATCCAACCTTTGCTTTGCATTAAAGCTGTGTAATACAGCATGCATAAGCTTAAAGGAAGCCATGTTTGATAATGGCTATGGATTGAAGAGCAAGGCATTTGTGGGCACATTTGCATGTCCCAGCTCAGCTTCCCAGAATGCAGTGTAATAATTGTTTTTTTTTCGGAGCTGGAAGCAGGTTTTTAAACTTGTTTTAGACGTTCAGATGTGATTTTGTGTTCATCTCAGGCAGGTCTACAGGAAAATGGTTGCAATTATCTACTACGCTTTCTGTAAAGACTATCAAATCCTATCATCCCTTGCCTTCTGTCCTCTGCTCTATACATATTAAGTTCATAAAGTCTTTCCTTATAAACATTACAGTATATGTAACAAGATAGTTCCTAACTGAAACAGAATGTGTTAACATGACCTTGTGACTGTTTCATGTGTCACCAAACTTAACAAAGAGATAAACATGTTTACTGTATACAGCAGGGACAGCTATTATATCCAGGAATGTCACAAACATGTAAACCCTAAATATTTTATCTATTTTAGACTAGTCATATAACACTGAAATAATGCTGATGGTCACCATTCCAATGGTTATACAGAAGATGGTTACACATATGATTACTATTGCTGTGTCCTTCATATATTTACATACTAAATATGGGGAAAATGTATAAAATATTTGTATATAGTTAATTAAATAGTTTTATTTAGCAAGTAAAAATAAACCAACCCTACTGTAAGAAATACTACCTTCTCACTCCCTGTTCCTCAGTCTCTACCCTACCTACAGGTTTCCATCTTACAAATAAGCCCACACTCATTACCCTATCTCCAAATGTCTCTTTTCCAAATACAAGTCAACCCTCTATAACCTGTCTCTAGATTGAGCTCTCCCCACTTCTAGCCCTCACTTTCTAACTTCCCTCAAGCCCTTGTCCCCTCTATCCTACCCTAAGACCTGTCTGTACCCCACAAAAAGCTATTGCTCTTTACCTGCCTTCAGATTTCTCCCTACCCCATAAGTTGTTTGTTTCTTGCCACACATTAGCAGGATGTGCCATATGAAGGCCCAGGGCCAAGTCTGACATATATGTTCTTGAAGCAGTACTAATATACTCTGTATGGATAAATAATTATGTTTTTCCTCCAACCCACAGACCTCCAGTAACCGGCCATTTTAACTCTGATGGGAAACCAGATTTCTTATTGCAAGTTCAAAGTGGTTTTGGGAAAAAGGTTAGTATTTTTATCCGTTTTATTAGGAGCAATCAACTGAAACCTTCGTTATACAATTCAAGGATAAAGTATTTGGGCCCGTCATGATTTCCTCTGTTATTGAGTTGTCATACTGAATGTATTCAGGTTTTTTGGACAAAATCACATATATAGTTGTGAGCAGTGCGGGCTTGCCAAAAGTTGTGTGTTACGCCATGTTAAAATTGCGGGCTCTCATAGTGAGCCCGGACAACTGCAGCCCTCGCAAAGCAAGAGTTGCGGCCAGGCAATGAGTGCCAGAGGCACTCATTACGCTGGTGGAGATGTGCAGCAATTAGGCAATGAGCACCGACCAACGGGACTTAGGCAATGAACGCCAAAGGCGCTCGTTGCACTGGTGGAGATGAGCGCCGCAGATGCTTTTCCCTGCGACCCGCGGGACTTAGGCAGTGACCGCTGAAGGCACTCATTGCACTGGTAGAGATGAGCGTCACAGCCGCTCATCCCAAGACACGCGGGACTTAGATAAACAGAGCCCAGAAGGCGCTCACTGCAACTTGGCTACGCCCTTGAAATTACATCCCATACGACTTGGGACTTAGCAACGTCAGAGAAATTACAGCCCGCAAAAATATGCATTTAACGGGCGAACCATCAAACTGAAAAAACGAAAATATGCCTTAAATTTACTTACACACTCACACACAGCTCAGGGGGAGTGCCGGGGAGCCTGTGAGTGAGGTTGCAAGTTAATTTGAGGCATATTTTGGCTTTTTTTTTTTTGATCGAAAAACACCAAAGCAGGAAAAAAAATGTTGGCCGAAAAAAAATTAAACAAACCGAAAATGAGGCCGAAGGACGAAAAAGGGCGGCCGAAGGAGCGCCAAAGTTGCTCATCATGGGGCTCACAATGAAAACCAAAGGTTAGCAAGTTGTGAATTGCAATGAGCACCAAAGGCGCTCATTGAGAGCCATGCGATGAGCGCCAAAGGCGCTGAGCGCGGGGCTCGCGATGAGCGCCGAAGCTGCTCAGAGGGGCCATAACCTCACATTCGGTGGCAAACAGCATTACCATGGCTTCACATTTTATTGCCATCATTTTTTGACGGGCAAGTCGTCTAATATAAAGGGCACCTGAGTGAACACTTCAAATTTTTTACTTATTTAACTTATTTAATCGCTTGTGTGGAAAAACTCAACTGATTGAACATAGACATAAATGATTACAGCCAGCCCTGCTCAATATTAACCTAATTTATTATGCCCTTACCATCAGACCGTACCGTCAAGTTGCCAGCACAAAAAGTTGAACAGGCACATTATGTCACTATGAAAGGGAAATCCTGAAGAGATCAGAAAAATTAGTTTATCAGTTTGGAAAGGGTTGCAAAGCTGTTTCTAAGGATTTCTGACTCCACCGAACCACAGTAACAGCCATAACTTGTAAAATATTTCAGGAATTTACATAGGATCCTTAAAAAACTACCAGGAACTGCAGCTTATCCTGCCTCAGCTAAGAATGAGACTGGATGAAAACGGGCTTCATGGGAGAGATGTATGGCAGGAACCACTGCTAAGCAAGAAGAACATAAATGTCTCTTTAAGGAACATGGGAGATTTTTATAAATCGTAGAGATATTTATAAACTGAGTTCTCCATTCTGCAGCTCATGAAGACAGTGTTCTAAGTAAAGGAGTTGCACTGTCTCATAGTAACCAATCCGTGGCAACATTAGGCAACATGCTACTTAAGAGAGGCCACTGACAGGCTAGTTTTAAACACTGCACTTCACAGTATTCATGAGCAGCATGAGCTAGAGGGCAGCCCCAAACAGTTACAAATTGTTAAGCACTTCTTAATACAATAAAGTACATAAAAGTAAATAGATACATAAATTAATTATATTCCTAGTGGAATCTAGAAACATTCCATGTCCTTTGAAGGAGAATGTCTGGTCATCCATCCATGAGCTAAGCTGTAGTTGCAACGATACAATGATCCAAATCATAAAAGCAAGTCACATAAGAATGACTGAGAAGAAGCAAAATTAAAGTTTTTGTAGTGAAATAATTAGTCCCAACCGAAGCCCAATATAGATGCTGTGGCAAGACTGGAAACAAGCAGTTCATGGTTGAAAACCTACCAATGTTTCTGAATAACAGCAGTTATATCAGGAAGACTGGGCTAGAACTCCTCCACAGGGATGTGAAAGACTGGTATTGAGTTATAGGAAGTGTTCAGTCTTAGTCATTGCAGATACAGGTGGACAAACCAGGGGGACAATTCATTTGTCCACCTGAGTGTTGGATATTTTTGTTTATTAAATGAAAAAGGCAAATGCTTTTTCATGGCTCTGTACATGTGTTTCTAAGCTTACCTAACCGTGTCCCATTTATTAAAAGGTCTAGTAGCATGAATACTAGTAAGTACACTATTTAAAAGGACTGCTGTATTTTAGGAAAACCTTATGTTTGTGAAACCAACTAAGAAAAGTAGCCGCTGTGTAAGCAAATTACATATTTTTTTTACATAATTCTAATTATTGAGACTGTGTATAGAAAGTTTTCAGTTTGTCTGACTTGAGCACTTGCTGGTAGCTTATTTATCAGTGGAGAGAGTGGATGGTGAGGAGGGAGATTTGTGAAAGGTGCCAGCTTCTGGGTATGTAAGGAGGTAGTAAGTATCAAACACACAGCTTTCACCAAAGGATTATGACTGCATGAAGGGCTCTGCAGAGGCATCACAATTAAAGGGCAACTAAAGTCACCATATGTTCTCATCACCATTAGATAGAGGGGATAGGGAAAACGCCGGTGGTAAGAGTGTTTTCCTTTTAGAAATTGATGATGAATTCATGGAGTATTTCAGTGTGTTGCCCCTGCCTGAATGAGTCATGAGCTTTGCACTGCGCGGTACATAAAACTAATTAGAGTCAGGTGTAGAGACTTTGAATCAGGCAGTGATTTGTAACTACTTGATTATATTCTAACATCTGCTGTAGCACTTGAACAAATTACAACAAATGAAGCTGCAGAATATAGAGTTAAAGGTTTTTGGTTCAAGTCCTCATAAGACTATTTATGTTTTATAGATTAAATATTTGAAATATGTTATGTAGGTTATTTAATAAAGCAAATTTTAACATGAGGTAAATGGTTTTGTGTTCCTTTTTAAAATAATTTGAATTATTATGTAAACTAGTTATATGTAAGAAAATAAAACAAATCATGTTAGTACTAGTTATAAAAGTGGCATTTAAAACAAAGCATCATTCAGTTAGTATGAGTTTTCTTTTTTTCAAACTGCACCCTCAAATCTTCAAGTCACATTGCAACAGACGCATCAGTTAAAATCCACCTGAACGCACCAGACGGCAGTTTTTCCCCCACACTGTCAGCCCATATCTATCATACTTATCATACTAGTTATGTATAAATGAAAGAATACTGCTAAAAGTGCAGGTGAAACAATGGAAGCAATGGTGTTTGGAACAAAAATTTTACGTAATAAAAATACATGCATGTGTCGATAGTAATTCTAAAATTGGCAGAGATGTTGGATGCATGAATTAGAAGTACGGAATATCATAAAACACAAAAAGGCAAAATAAAGGGAAAAAAGGTACGGCTGCATCAGCATACCACCACAAGGAATAGAAGCATTGCAATGATAGACATTGAGTGGCTTTTATCTGTGCGGATCCAAGATTGCAACAACAAGTAGAGCAGCAATTCAGATGAAAGCTTTTGTGTATATTTAAGGTAGTGAATGAAAAACGGGAATCACGGGAAACTAAAGAAACTTTTTTACTGCAAGCACTGGTTGGTTTGACCGTAACAGGTTAAGTCACATGTGCAGATAAAGAGTCTGCAGATGAATACTTTGAATAAAATAGTGGAGGAACGTGGTTTTACTGACCAGAAAATATTTAAAGTTGATGAAACGGATTATTCTAAAAAATAATGCCTCCACAGATCAATCCGGGGGAATCCCTAGCTGAGATATACGGAAACCTGAGAGGAGAGGACCTAACCATTAGGATCCATACATTGGCCGGTCCAGCTGGTCCCTCTTTGTGACCATACTGAAGCATATGTGTGGGGTCTTGGTGTTTCAATTATACCCCATCCATATTTTTCAAACTCTGGCATTGGCTCTAACAGACTGCCAAAAAAGCTGTGCAGTAAGTGGGAAACTGCAGGGAAGATTCTGTGTCTAAGTGCTGCACAAAGAGATAAGAGGAGCTTCAGCTCATTGGTACTGAGAAAACTTGTTTTTCTTTGTATTTCAGGGGCTGGATTCTCTGTGATAAAAAGTTATACTGATACCCTACATGCAATGTCTCTTCTGTAACGGTACACGTGAGCAAAACATGAGATTGCGCCTTGAATGGGCAACATCCCAACTTTTGCTTTGCATGCCATCAAGTGTGCATCTCTCTATTTCAGTAATAGGCAACCTGTTTAACTTGAAGGGTCTCATATTTGGCCCCCCAAGTCCTTAAAAGTACCTCACAGTGTTTTTTAGCTTATTGTTTTACGTGTAGCAAAATGGTAAAATTACTATGGGGGACATGTAGAGGTTGATTAATTGGTAATAGCGGTATAGATAATGCTGGTTCGTGTTTTGGAGTGCAAGGGAGTGCTGCCACTTTTGTTCCTAATGGAGACTTTGAGAAGAAAAAAATTACCCTTTCTGTCACTAAAGTTAGTGAACTTTCCCAGTGATTAGGTATCTCATATAGTGAAATATATTTGGCATTGGGCACAATATTAGTAGATGCCAATTTTGATTTTGAATTGTGGATAAATGACCTGATATACACAATACTATAATGAAGGTTGTAACTTGTTCCAGATTATTATTGTTGATGGCGTCTCAGGTGAGGCACTTTGGGAATGGGAAACTTCAATGAATGAAGCAGAAGCTGCATCTGTCCCAACAGCCGATGGCAAATCCATCTTCCTCTTCTGGGGAAACCAAAATTCTCCATCTGATAAATCTGTGAGTATGAACTTCACTAAGGCATCCAGCAGTGATGTTCTGGATGTTTAATACACCAACAGGGTGACTACAAATTAAAACTCTAATTGATTACTTAACATTTTCTTCTAATGAGCATTGATTTTGTAGAGTAGGGTCTTACGCTATCAGGTCTCACATGAAACTTTGTTAATTAATTTGTTGTGTCTGTATTCTCAGCAGGTTCAAAATAAAAACCTGCACCTATACATGTTGTGCCCAACCTACCCCAATGTCATCCTGGATCTTTTCAACGTCTCCACGCCTGTTGTGGCCTCAGCCGGTCAGTAAACTACACACACACTTTTTATAAATTAATATTGACTTTTTATATACATGTTGCGCCAATGTGTTCCTCAGACCTGTATAGTGGTGGTGGTGATGGGGGCCTCTGCAATCCCAGGAGATTATAATTTAGGGGGTGGTCATATGATAACCAGGCTACATCCATTGTGAAGTGGATTACTGTGTGTCAGGGAGATTTCAACTAAAATAGATAAAGTTTGAAGACCACGCCTATGTATTAGGAACCAAAGACACCAAGTTCCAATGATCCAGAATAAGATTGTCTTCTGAAGTTTGCTTCACCAAGTCAGGGAGAACTGGCTAGACTGTTAATCATCAAAATGTCCAGTAAGATCAGGAATCAGAGGGGCAAATAACAAAACCCATAGCTCTGAGTTTATGGCATACAAACACAACCAAACCACACAAATATGACTTTCCTTTCTGTATAAAAAGCATGTGTTCTTGCCAATAAAAACACAATGTTAATAAATTACAGTTTTATCAAATACAGAGATTACTGTTAACAACAAACATTATGATATTGTTAAATAACCAAGTTAAACAATTGTGTTTACTAGCCTCAGGCAGATAACAATGTGATTTGTAATGTATTAAACTATAATAGTATTTATTATATATTGTAATCCATACAAACAACTGTGAATGGGGGATGTCTGTATGATAAACATCAGAATACACAGAATTTCAGATCGAATTTGGAAAACTGGGACAGAGTCCAACAAATTGAGATGGGGCATTTTTAGTTAAAGTTACTGGCACATGCGCAGCAGGTAATGAACAGTACATGCATTGGATGAGTGTGGAAAAATTATTGTGGGTAAACTATAAAGGGAAGACCCAGCTTGGGGCATACATGAGTAGTCCGTGTGGGATGTGATGAGTGAATTCATATTTTTAGGCAGGACCATAGCCCATCATTGTCTTCTTCTTGTTAATTAGTTGGGATGAACGAGCTGGAGACAGATGCCTTCCTCGCCTTTTTAACAGTAAACAAGGAGCAGGACGTTTCAGGCAAGCTCTCCCGGGCTCTCAGCAAGCTGGGTCTGAGGTGGGCTCTGTCTCACAGCCAACCCCTGTCTGTGGGGAACACAAAGATGATACCAAAACTACAAGATGTGAAGAGGATCTTGAACAGGCTGAAGTTCACCAATGTCTCTCAGAAGGTAAGGATAGCATGTGTGGTGTGTAATATAGAGCAATACATTGAGGGGCATGTTAATGTTCAGCCCCTGTCTAGACCAAAATGCACAAAGTGTAATGCCACTTTAATATATGTAGTTTTGAAGAACAACACTTGATAATAGACTAGTATTTTTAGATAGTAAAAAAACAACTATAGCAAAGCCCCTTTTGTGTTGTTATCCCCTTTGAATAGGGACTATGGTTAACCTTTAAGGAACCAGTTCATGTTGGGACCAAAGTATATTTTCTCTATCTCTTTCTCCCTGTGTCCCTCAACTTCACTCTTGTCTCTTCTGTGTTTTTCTCTTTCCTCACTCTCTCCACTACCTCTTTCCATTTCTATCTCCCACTCTATCTGACCTAACAGTTTTCTTCCTTCTTCCCTCCCTTTTCATGCTCAACCTATTTTATTTATTTCATTCTCTCTGTCTTTTTTTCTATCTCTACTTATTTTTGTTCTATATCTCCCTTTCTCTGTCTCCTCTCTTTACCTGTTTTATTCTTCTCTTCTCTATTTTCTTTTATCTTTTTATCCCTTTATCCTACTTTCTTACTTTATCGCCTCTCTTAACTGTCAACACACTATCACTCTTTCTCCCACTTTGCCTTACCGCACCCTTTCACTTTTATCTCTTTTTCTATTTATCACTTTCTCTAATTCTTTCTATCTGTTCCTCTCTATATCTGTCTCTACTTTTCTCTCTCTGCTTTTTCTTCCTTTGCTCTTTGCATATTAATAACTGATGTCCATTCTCATTTGGTTTTGCAGCTGTAGTGCTACTGAATGGTCCAGACATGTCCAGGATGAAGGCGATATAAGACTGCTGCTCTTTTGGGCTATTATAAGGTTGGCTCAAGTTGCTGCCCTTTATAGGATCCACTAGAGTGACTGTGCATCCTTCCTCTGGCAGTAAAGCCTTAATCACCACAAAAACATAGGAGGACATAACCTTATAGTATGTTTAAGATGTGCGCTGTGTGTATTATATATAAACTAGAACCTTATAAGGGGATGAAACATATAAGCTCAGTAGCTCTCTTACACAGATGCTCATTACCATCTTTCTGGGACTGGCTTAATAGGCAGTCTCAGCATTATTGATGGAGAGTTACACCCACAATGGAGGGAAGGACATGCTGGCTGTGTGTACCTGAGAGCTCTCTAGCTGTGATATCCATTTGCTGCTATTTTCTTGTTAATTTGTAATTGTAAGTTTATGTTCACTCCTGTGCAATAGCCAGTTTTTTAATCTGCCCCAAAAGTATGTGATCCTGTTATCAGTATACATAACACCAAAAGCACACTATGCCACCAACCTCCTTTCTTAGTAATATACATATCCCCAGACTCTGTGGACATTTTAATGTTTTATATGTATATATTGTGATATGATCTCTAGAAGAAGTTGGATGCTGGTGTCCTTACTCCTATTATCCTCAACTGGCCCAAACTAACCATACCCCAACATCCTAATCATCTCATCCTGTCTTTTCTAAACCAACATCACATCCAGCTCATATAATTCAGCTTCACACCCAGCTTATCTTTACCAACCTTGCACCTAACTCATCAGATGCAGTCTAGTATCCAACTCACATTTGCCACAATCTGACCCAATATTTCAGCTGTTTAATCTTAAACCCATGTACCCTCTAACCCTAGGTTTTCATTACAGCTAGATGTATATTATAGTATACTGATTTCACCTCCTCAAGTCTCTCCCGACCTAAACCTATACTCTCCTCAAGCTACCCAGGCCTCCAACTCTACCATCTAACGCAATCCAATTTCGCGCCCAGCTCACCCAACCAAACCTTGAACTCGGCTCATCAGACCCTGACTGTCATCTAATCCAAGCCCGCCTCTTTTCCAGTCCTGATTTACTAGTATTAAACACTCTAACAACAATTATTTTACAAGTCACCACTAAACATTTAGACTTCAATAAGAGAAAATATCTTACAAAATATGATCATCCTAACCCTCCTCCCTTAAAATGATTGTTCAATAAGATCTTGCTTAGAAAAATCTTACTTAAAAAAACAAAAAAACCTCTTAAATTAAAGATCTCCCTAAATTTATTTATTTTCAAATGAGAGAGTCCTTGAAGGACTCATTAGGCAAAATAAGCCTCCAGAATAACAGAGCAGTGTAATGCCACATCACGCAGACACACAGCATGTCACTGTCTGCAGCAGAATGAAACCCTTGTAGTGAACTTCCATGCGCTGTTTGAATGGCCTTAGTTCATAGCTGTGAAACATGGCACCGTAAATGAGAAAAAAAACAGGAATACTGAGTGTTTCCAGAAGGTGAAACGCTGTTACTCTGGAGGCTTCTTAGAAGTAAATGTTAGAGGAGGAGGATAACATTAAGTCACCTAGTTAAAAGATTTATATAAAAAAATAGCCTAAAGACTACCCTGTGAATATTTTTCTTGTACGCTATTAATAATTATGTATTTTGCCTAATAGTGAAGCAACCATTTACTTGGCTGTATTTATACATACATTTATGGTGCAGAAAAACTACATGTAATCGCAATTAATTATTTAATGTGTTATATAGAGCCTGTAAATAGGTGTGTACATATTGGAACGACAGCTAAAGTGTATATAATGTTAATTTAAAGTTATGGTAATTTATAGGATTGAACTCATTTGTAGGTGCTGAAAGTGTTAGAAAATATAGTATTTTACTTGTTTACAAGATATATTTCTAGATTTTAGCCTTGTTAAAATGTTGTGTTTTTGTAATGTCTTTTGCAGAGTAGGAGATTATATTGTTAACATCACATAAAAAGGCACTTTATTAGTATATAACATCCAGAGATTAGCTAATGACAGTAATAATTGGTTAGATGACCTCTACAGTGGTCATATAATAGGGTTGTATTTATTTATTTAATAACTGAGTATCAATAAAATCATTAATTGAAGAAAAAATGGCAATATAGCTTTGAAATCTTACGTGTGAACTTTAGCATTGCTGTGTCTAGCAGATCGGGTTCTCTCTGTCCAGGAGGTAGGAGCCTTCTACTCGGGAAGTTGTATTAAACTTTGCTACAGATTGTTCTGTTTGCCTATAGTGGCTACAGCCTTGAAGGAGATGTAGAAATACTCCTTATAGGAATGCCTCGTGGACAGATCATCTCATGTCCCCTGGTAGACATCTTGTAGAGATTGCACTACTAAAGTTCAAATGTAAGGTGATTTTTTTTCTTCTTCTTCAATTACTGATTTAATTACTAGTTATTAAATAAACAAATCTAAGCATATTGTACAACCACTAATCTGATCCTGGGACACTAGTCAAAAATGTTAAAATATATGAGGTATTAAATGTCAGGTGTTTTTTTTCTGTAGAAATTCAGTTGCTGTAAAGGTTGGGGGGAAAAAAAAACTTATGTATACTGCTGAAGGATTCCCTGGTGGTCCAGTGGTTAGAACTCGGTGCTTTCATGGCTGCAACCTTGGTTCGATTCCATTCAGGGAACCAAGAGGTCACACTACCTTGAAGCCATGTAGGATTGGACCTGGTCAGTACTTAGTTGGGAGACCACCTAGGAATACCCGGAGCTGTATTCTGTGGCCCACTGGAGAAGGAACTTGTAACCCACTCCAGTATCTCTGTCATGAAAAACAAGTGGATTAGCATGACATGGACATAAAGATGTTCCCGGGATTGTAGTGCTACAATTGCAGGTTTGCATCAATTTCAAACCTCCTGATCAGTTTTGATTGGTGGGCAGTTAGTCTTTGTAGAGTCAGTCAGTGATCTCTCAGTGCTGCTTAATAACTCGGCTGGTGCAGTGTCCTGACACAACTACCGTACATTACAGTTCGTAAGAGGGATGTCCCATCATGTATATTTCTGCCTTTACATATGGATTTTAACCATTGCAACTCTTTATCTTTCCATGAATAATAACGTATGTACTGTTTTTAAACAGCTTTTTTTTAAATGTCTAAAAACTGTGAGAGTTTCCAATCCACTTTAGCACTAAGGCCTAGATTTATCAAACAGCAAATCGTAATACGCCATCCATTACAGCAGGCAATACGCCGCTCTACACAGTATTTATCAAGTAGCAAACGTGCCTATATGACATTCAATAAATTAAACCCTGCATCCAGTTCAGCAGCACAAGGGGTGGCAAATAGCTTAAAAATGTGGTATCGGTTAGCAGTGGACTGACACCCCCCCCCCCAACATATATCTGATGAAAAGTATAAGGAATATGTGGTGTTGATTGTATTAATTAGTCAAAACAGCCAATTTTTTTAACCCAAGTACTTTTTTTCCACTGTCGAGAAAATGTTCTGTTTTTTTCTTTGATATTTCGGTATAACAAAATCTATTGTGTGTTGTTTCTGTTGAAAAAGACAAAACTGTGACCTAAGTTATTTAAATTTATTTTTCAGGTGTATATATATATAATGTTTAACAAAGGGACTTAATTAGTCTTTCTTTTTTTTTGTGTTCTTCCTTAGGGTGCTATATTTCACAGCTGTGGCCTAAAGCCACACCTACAGGGGAAGGGCTTTACACTATAACATGCTCCTCAGTCATACATCATGTTGTTGCCTGCTTGTAATCTGCATGCAAAACTGGTATATTATAAAGCCCCCCTACTCGTGGATATGGCTTTAGGATACAGCTGTGAAAGATGGCACCCTCTATGAAAGAGAACAGGAACAAGGGGAGAGGTTCCAGAAGATAAGTTTACTCTGGGGTTTCTTAGAAGTTGGTAACATGTACATTTTATATGGTAATTAAATTGAGGAGAATAAGATTAATTAAGTCACCTAGTTAAACATGTATATAAAACAAGGAAAAACAAAAAAAAGTTTGTTTAAGATATAGCAACACCCCTGTTTTTAAATGTAAAGTCTCCTTTTACACAGTATATTTGACAATAATGTGAATTCCTAATGTATATACAGTGTTGTCTAGATGTTGATTTGTAACACAGAAAATAAAATTATTATAACTATTTTTCGTGTGTTTTTATTTTTTTTTCTCAGAGTGAAATCACCACTATGATCACATTTTGTCCTAGATGGTGCTAAACTTGATAATGGGCAAAATATCTTTAGAAAACCAAAAAGAAACAAACTTTACATTTATTACTTTTATATGCCATTAATATTCAACACATCACACTTTTCTCATTTCTCAGCTAACCTTATAAACCAACAAGCTTTTCATTAGTATTGTGGAAGTCTTCTCCTACCTCAGGAATTTGAGCTGCAAAAAACAATATATACCAAATATAGAAGGAATTCATTTTATACTATAATATATATATACTAGCAACTTGCCCGTCAAAAAATGACGGTCAATAAAATTTGAAGCCATGGGAATGCTGTTTGCCACACAATGTGAATGTTTTTGTACTGTGAGGACCTTTGGCGCTCATCGCGTGGCTCGCAATGAGCGCTTTTGGCCATCATTTCGAGCCTCTCCTCTGGTGTACTTTTGCTCCTCTGAGCAGCCTCTGCGCTCATGACAAAGACAGATACATATGTCTATATTTTTGTAAATAATAATAAATTCATTAGTTACTTAATTAATTAATATACTTTGCCTAATTATAATTAATATATCCATCAATCAATAGCCTGAAGAGCAAACAATCTTTTTTCATGTTCCCGCAGCATATAATGTTTAGTTGTTCTGTTGCTGGCCGGTGGATTTTTTTATGAATGTCCCAACTGTGCATTAGAAGTAGGCTGCGTGCGCAAGGGCAAACCGTTGGTTTATTTGTGTAAAGCATAATATTGTGATGTGCAAGTTCGGAGTGTAAAGTAGCTATGCGGTTCGCGAGTATTTGGCGTTCTTTGTAGTAGTGTATTTTGTACCTCGTACGTTCATGTGTGAAAGTGGTACGCGGTTGACGGTGTGTTGCGCGGTCCAGGGTTGTGTAAATTTGAGTTCCACCTCACTTCCAGACTGTTCCCCCGTGCTGTGTGTGAAGTTTTTGCTGTGTTTTTTTTAATTCTATTTTAAATTTTTTGTGTATTTTGATTTTCGCGGTTCGCCGTTAACATATTTTTCCTACGAGTCCCGCATCTCGTAATGTTTTTTTTTCTAAGTTGCGTGTTCGTCAACTGCTTGCAGCCTAACAGCCTTATTGAATTGCGAATCGGGCAATTGATTATGACTCTATATAAGCACATAGGATATTTTTTTTCCACAAATATTTAGTTAGTAAACTTCTATGCAAAAGCAAGGTCTTCTGTAAGTAAAAACTTATTTAAAAAAAGATGCTATATGCCTTCGGCGCTCATCGCCCAAGTGTTGTGCGAGTTAGTGCGTTAACGGCTCACCTCGCTATGCGAGACTTGCAGGTGATGAGCGCCTTTGGCGTTCATCGCCTAAGTGCTGTGCCGCGAGTTTTAGTGCCTTAATGGCTCACCTCGATATGCGAGGCTCTCAGGCGATGAGCGCCTTTGGCACTCATCGCCTAAGTGCTGTGAGTTAACGTCTCGCACCGCTATGCAAGGCTCACAGGCGATGAGCGCCTTTGTCGCTCAACGCCTAAGTTATGCGAACTAACGGCTTGCAATGCTACACCTAAGCCGTACGCACCACGCAAAGCGTGATGACGTCTCATAGTTTGACAATTATAATATGTGATATATTAACATATTCCACTATAATAGGCATGAGCTTGTGAGTAATGCATGGTGTGCTCTGCACAGGCGTTATTCACACTAGCTACTACCGCTAAATAGCGTTAAATTGTACAACTGTGCATACCCGACAAAGTTACATTTGTACCAGAGAGAGGCAGACGGTCAAAGTTACTAGTGTATATATACTAGTATATATAGTATCACTATAATAGTTGTGGATCAAGAACATTGGTCACATTGCAGCGTTGTCACGCTTCACAAAGCGAGGCGAGCAGTGGAGGCACACGACTGCGAAGGCCCATGGGACTTAGGCTGTAATGAGCGATGAAAGCGCACATCGCGAGGCCCGCAGGACTTGGGCTGCAATAAGCCCCGAAGGCGCTCATTGCAGGGCTCAGCCTTGTAGGACTTAGGACTAAAGCACGTAAAACGGCCGAACCATGCAACTGGAATCGCAAGACGCGTAGGACTTAGGATCGAAGTATGTAAAATGGCTGAACCACACAATTATGCCTCAAATTCACTTCCACACTCAGGAGAGCCAGGGAGCATGTGAGTGCGGTTGCAAGTTAATTTGAGGCATATTTGCCATTTTTTCACAATCGAAAAAAAATGGCGGCTGAAAAAAATGTAACATGATAAAAACAAGGCTGAAGGCAGTAAAAAACAGCCCAAGGCAGTAACACTTAACCCAAGGCAGTAACACTTAACCCAAGGCAGTAACACTATTCACGAGGCCCCTAAACTACACAGGGGTAGAGGCTCGTGATGATCACCGAAGGTGCTCAAGTGCAAGGCCTATAAAGAACACAGAGGGAGAGGCTTGCAATGAGCTCCGATGGTGATCATTGCAAAGCAGGAAAGTTGAAGTATACGGAGGGAGAGGCTCACAATGAGCGCCAAAGAAGCAGGAAAGTTTAAGTATACAGGGGGGAGAGGCTCACAATGAGCGCCAAAGTTGCTCAGCACAGGGCTCGCGATTAGCATTACCAGTTTTCAATTGTATTCCCGTCATTTTTGATGGCTAATTTCCTAGTACTAGTATATAGTAGTGTGTGTGTGTTAACAAAACTTGTTTCCTGCTCAAAATTCCAAGAAAGTTATTGCACTGCATTCTGGGAGCATGCAAATGTGCCCACAAAGGCTTTGCTCTTGTACTCCAATACCATTTTATTAAACATGTGCCTACTTTATTATACAGCTTTCAATAAAGCCAAGGATGGATTATGTACAAGCCAGGAATCCTACCCACAGATAACTGTTTCAAGGTTACTGCCTCTGATAAGTGTGGGGCCTAAGTACTGCGCTGCTGGTTGCAATGAGCGCCTTTGGTGCTCATTGCAGCCTAAATTGTGCGTTCGCAATCCTCCCAGGCGTCCTTCACTTCGCGAGGGACGCAAAAGCGTGACCAACATCGCAAAATGTGATATATATAAATAAATATATATATATATATATATATATATATATATATATATATATATACTAGCTACTTGCCCATCAACAATGACACAAATAAAATGTTAAGCCTGGCAATGCTGTTTGCCACACAATGTGAGCACCTTCGGTGCTCATCACAAGGCCCTGTGATGAGCTCCTTCAGCGCTCATTGCGAGTCTCTCCCCCTGTCTACTCCCTCCCTTGTGTCTCCTTTCCCCCTCCTCTCCCTCCCTTGTGTCTCCTTTCCCCCTCCTCTCCCTCCCTCATGTCTCCTTTCCCTCCTTCTCTCCCTGCCTCGTGTCTCCTTTCCCCCTCCTCTCCCTGCCTTGGGTCTAATTCCACCATCTCCCTCCCTTGTGTCTCAGTCCCCCATCTCCCTCCCTTGTGTCTCATCCCCCCACGTCTCCCTCCCTTGTGTCTCATTTCCCCCTCCCCTCCCTTGTCTCATTTTCCCCTCCTCCCCCTCCCTTGTGTCTCATTCCCCCCCTCCTCTACCTCCCTTGTGTCTCATTTCCCCCTCCTCTCCCTCCCTTGTGTCTCGTTTCCCCATCCTCTCCCTCCCTTGTGTCTCAATTACCCCTTCCTCTCCCTCCCTTGTATCTCATCCCCCCCTCCCTTCCTTGTGTCTCATCCCCCCAGTCTCCTTCCCTTGTGTCTCATTCCCCCATCTCCCTCCCTTGTGTCTTATTCCCCCCTCTCCCTCCCTTGTGTCTCATTTCCCCCCTCCTCTCCCCTCTTTCTCTTGTTGTGACTTGTTGTGGGGACTGTGACATGATGTCTTTTGTGTCTAGTGTAGTGTGGGCCACAATAATTAATTAATTTTGGGGTTACTATATCATGTTATATGCACTGTAATATTTTTATCTTACCTGTAACTAGCGGAGATACAGTTTCTGCTATGATTGTTAGTGGGATAACAAAGGATTAAGTTTCTACACAATTTTATATGGATATACGACCCTTGAGAGCGGCCAGGTATACACTATCTCTGGCCTCAAATAGTTGTAAACCTTGATAAGTTCACCAGATAGATAACCCCCACCAATCCAGACAGCAGAGCAAATCCGGAAATGGGGGCATGGTTTATTTTGGGATTGTTGAAATATTTGTTTTAAGCAAGAATAAAGGTCAGTCTGTTTGGCACTAAGAAAAGGTGCATGTGTTCTTCTTGGATTCTAACCAAAGGAATCTGATTTCTCTGCTTCTCCATGAATGATGTCCTTATCTGAATTGAATTGCTGGGTGCTGAGACTGAACATAAAATGCAAGACAAAGAAGGAGAAGATTGAGGTGCACGTGGCCCCTCAAAACTGGGTCGTAACATAGAGAGTAACACATTTAAGTGAATTTGATAAACCAACCTGATGTTAATTTAGAAGCTAAGAATAGCCTCCATAAAATATGAGCACAAAGAATATTAACTCTTAAAGTTATAGGAAAGTTTATTATGTGAGCTATCATTTGTAGTTCAAACACCAATACATTATTATTTAAAAATGGAGTGATTGAAACAATCAGATAAACTGTCCCTTTTAAATCAAAGGACCAAGGCTTTGAAAATATCAGTGTCGGTATTCACATTATAGTGAGTGAAAAGTCTGAAAATAAAGCACTATATTAAGCACTTCATACTTAAGACTTTAATGTGCTTCACCTGAACAAAGTATAAGTAATTACACTCTACCCAGTCAAGAAAACAGTGTTACCTTTAAAATTTGGAAATGTCCTTATACCAACACATTGTCCACAAGGGGCAATACACTGACAATAAAGCAATAGCTCTACAAAGGTGCATTTGGTAACATATAATTATGTATCAATGGAAGAAAAAAATTAAATCATGAATAAGATAAAAACTTACTAAGCAACATTTTTTTAAAAACAACAATTTAAATTCTCTAACAGTTGCTAAAAGAGCATGGGCAAGGTAATAACAAAATATAGAAATATAATTGCTGAAGGAAAAATATTCCTTTAATATTAATAATAATAATAATAATAATAAAAAAAAAGATTGCAGTCTCTATTTCAAATTAGACCAAGAGCAGGTCTTGTCAAAGTTAATAGAAATTATAGGTTGAATAAACACGTCATCAAGCTACATTTCTAAATTTAAATTGGTCGTATTTTAAAACAATTTTTAAGATCAATGAATAAAAGTTAATTTTTATGTAATAATAAACATGCTCTTAAAAAATAAGGATATACGGTACTATTTTGACTGTTCTCTCTTTTCAGTTCTCAGTTCAAATTTTAATAGAGGTAGTTTACTACAACAATCATTTAATTTTTGGTGGGCAGAAGAGCAATATATATATATATATATATATATATATATATATATATATATATATATATATATATATATATATTTATATATACTAGTGACTTGCCCATAAAAAAATGACAGTCATTGGCTAATTGTATCAAAGAGGAAACATTTTTAATTCCTTCCTGACCCCAGTAACGGCGATCAGATTACTCCCTGGATGAATCCTGTCTATTTAATTATACATTAAAATTTTGAACAAATGCTTATGCTGCTACTGACATAAACCCTTAATAACATCCTATAAAACAACTTTTCAAACCTTGTAAAATATAATGTTAACAATGCAAACATTAATGTAATGTAATAACATTTAAAATTAAATTATTTCAAAATACAGTGATCTTGAATATTGAATCCAGAGGAAGGCAAACCAAAAATAAACAGTGAAACTTGGTCACTTGTTTCAAAATTATTTCAAAGTCAATTGTGACCCCATTAACTGGTGATCTGATTACTCTCTGGATCAATACTCTCTATGTAATTAAACATTTAAAATTTAGAACAAATGATCCTCCTACTAACATGAACCCTTAATTACATACAATGAAACTACTTTTCAGTCCTTTGAAAATAGAATTTTAACATTACAAACATGAAGTTAATGTAATGTAGTGACAAAAGTCACTTCCAAGACATTACATTTTTGTTTTGTTTTGTATGTCAAAGTGGTTCCCTTAAAAAGAGGCCAGCAGAATTGTAAATTTGTCTTTGGGATATAAGCAATGTTTATTGTTGTTGTTTTTTTTTCACTTGTTTTTTGTATTCTTGTAGTTGTTGAAAATGGCACATTGAGTTTCCTAAGTGAAATAGTGGTCCTCTAAGCTACTTCATAATCCATCATTCCACAATACTGTTCTACACATAGTTTATCTTGTTTATATTTTTTGAGATTGTAATTCAACTCCTTGCCTCAACTTGCAAATATGAATCAATGATCCATTGTTGTGTCAGTTTTCCACCAAATAAAATGGGATTAAATCCATCTCGAATGGCAGTTTGAGCCACTTTAATTTTAAGCATGGAAATATTCTTTCTGACACTTTTGAATTAGTACTTAAGATACTTATGTTGATGTAAGGTTGCTCCTCATTTCTAGGATATATTCTAATATCCATTTGAAATGGTGGTTCTCCCTCGTCATTTTGAAAGACCATTGCAACCTCATTTGATGTTGGTAAGTTGTAATTGCATTTATCAGTATGGCGATCTCTTTTAAGAGCCATATTGATTTTTGGGATTGGTAATTGATGTAGTTCTGCATGTATTATTTGTTCTTGTTCTATTTCTGACAATTTTTATAAGCTTGAGTGTACGGGTTTTGGGCCATAATTTTATTAAGCTCTATAAACACAATGAGTAAACATTTTTTTTTATTTTCTGGAAGCTGCATAAGCTGTTCATCAGCTACCGTTGAATCTAGAACATATAATTGAGCAAATTTTCTTTGCTCCCCTTCTTCTGGATCTAAATGAGAAGTGCGATGGTAAATTTGTCCTTGTACTTTGAAACAGTAAGGGCCATGTCCTGGCACATTAGCAGTGAATGTTGCACCCATAGATGCAAAGGATATGGCACTATTATAAGATCTTATGTTTGTTTGGAAAATTTGGTAATTAGGGACATTAGGCTCCGTCATAATGCTTTTTAAATATGTTGGGAATTGTTGTCTTTGTGGAAGTCTTACCTTGCGTTTGTGACAGCAACTAACAAACTCGCCATTTCTGGGTCTTTCCTGTTTGAAATGATAAGCCTTACAAAACTGACAGACAATATTCATATCACCACAATTATGAACCTATATTAAGTAAAGATTTAAGTAAAGGACAATTCTGAGAACATATTTCAATATGACTCTCTAAATCATCATTAGAATTCTTAGCAGATTGTTCAGCAACATTTTCTAAATTCTTTTGTTTTTTAGTTGCCTTCTTAGGCTTGGATGTTAGTTTGTCAGCCGCTAGTCTTTTGCTTGCGAGTCTCTCCCGTTCTTTTTGATGTCAAATTTTTTGCTCTTGCGTCTGTTGCTCTGCCCATGTTTTTTGACGTTGTCTAGTTTGACGTCTTTTCCTTTCCTCTTTGTTTTCAGTATCTGCCATATTTATCTGTAAATAAAAGTAGTACATTGGTACTTTTGCTCCTTTGTATATTTACTCGTTTTAAATAAATTTTGTTTATTTTGTTTTGGTTACTTTTTCTCCTATACTGTTTTGTGTGCACCACTGTATGCATTATGGGGTTAGCTTTATGAGGTTGGATTTAGCAGATTATTTAGGTGGCAGTCTATTTTGTTAAAGGCACACAGCAAACATGATAGGTCCTTCTATTTTTTTTTTGTGTGCTTCTGTTGTCATTAGGTGTTTAGGGTATGGAGTTGGGGTTAGAGGGTTGCGCACCTAAAATAATATATATCCTTCCATTTTGTATATGTTAACAGCATTGTCCTTTTCTGTGTTGTATGCACCACTGTTGGTATTAGGGGTTAGGGTACCCCTTTATTTTTTTGGTATAGTGTTTTGCATGTGGCAATGTTGTCATTAGGGGTTTATGGTCATGGGGTTAGGCTTAGAGTGTTAGTTAGGTTTCAGTAGATTTCTACAAAGGCAGACACAAAACAGGATAGACCTTTCCATTTTATATGTGTAAACAGCAGTACTTGATGTTTTTTTTTTTGTAACTTGTAATATTGTACCTTTAATGTGTTGTGTATAATGTCCTGTAGTGATGATGAGACTCTTCAGGCAGTGCCTGTTGAGAATTACAGAGAGAGATGTAAATGTTAAAATAACATTTCAATCAATTTGTTTTTGTACTAAGACCATACAAAACAGGGTATATACTTGCATTTTGTATGTATTCAGAGAGGTTTAGGTTATGAGGTTAGGCTTAGACAGTGGTGCATAGGAAACAGGACAGATCCTTCCATTTATTATGTTTTAAGAACCTTTGTTGTAGTATCCTGTTTTGTGTGCGCCACTGTTGGCATTATAGGTTTAGGTTATGGGGTTAGGGTTAGAGGTTGGTGCACACAAAACAGGATATATTCTTTATTTTATATGTGTTAACAACATTTGTTGTATTATTCTGTTTTGTGTCCGCTACTGTTGGTATTATAGGTTTAGGTTATGGGGTTAGGCTTATAGGTTAGGGCACACAGAAGAGGCTAGATCCTTCCATTTTATATCTGTTAAGAACATTTGTTGTAGTATCCTGTTTTGTGTGCCCCACTGTTGGCATTAGGGCTTAGGGTAGTTTTTTTTTCTTCTGTGCTATCGTCTTTTGTGTGGGGCACTATTGGCATTAGGGGTGTATGTGGTTAGGCTTAGAGGGTTAGTTAGGTTGCAGTGCGTTTTCACAATGGCGCACACCAAACAGGGTTTTTTTTTTTTACTTGTTATATTGTACCTGTTGTCTTGGATTTGTTGTGTGTAAATGACAGAGGGTCCCCTGCTGACAATCTTCCTTCAGGCAGTGTCTGTTAAAAATGAGACAGAGATGCAAATGTTGAAATAACTTTTCAATATTTTTTTTGACTAAGACCATAGTATTTATGTTAAGCAAATGTATTTTTGTACATTACCTGTTGTGTTTAATTTAGTGTCTGTAAATTTCTGCAGATTTTACAGTCTGTGTAAAACCATGCAGTGCTGCAAATTAGTCAGTGACACTGTTCAGGCAGAGGCTGTTGAAAAAAATGGAAATGTTGAAATTCACTGTAAATATTAAGAATGTGTTTTTTTGCTAAAAGCATAAATTATGTTTTCAAATATGTCTTAATAAAAGCTATTTTCTTGTTGAAATTTGTCCTTTTTTCTTATTTTTAAATTTACACCATTTTACCGCACCTAAAAGTTTATGTGTCTTTTAAATCTTTCTATACATGAATAATGTCTTCTAATTGCTTCTGTACAGTAATATTGTAGTTTTTGTCAATATTTAAAACTCAAGTATTTTTTTTTGTAAATGATTAATTTATTAATTATTTTTCTACGTTACTGTACATGAATAATGTTGTTATTGGCAATATTTCAAACCATATATGTATATATATATATATTTTGTAATTATTAATTTATGAATTAATTATAGCTTACCTATTAGGTGTAATTTGCAGATTCTAAAGTGATAATGAAGTTGCTTCAGAAGTAACGCCAGCTGTGAAATGTACAGTCACACTGTTCATCACCTGAGGAGAAATGGAGAAAATTCCAGAAAGTTTGCAGTATTTATAGAGTGTGAAATTAGAAACCATTATAACGCAATGCGCATGCCCTATTTGCGTACCAGCCATCAATTTGCATTCCAGCCGCCATTTTATGCAACATAGTTATTTCTTCCATAGAAAATCTATTTTGTATGTGCTATGTGCAGCAGGATGTGTGTTACGTGCCACAGGAAGTGTTACCGAGGTAGAGTAAGTGTTCCGAGTACGTTTTTGAATGTGACGTGCTTGGCTTGTTTTATTTATTTTTTTCGGCCGCCATTTTATTTCTCGCATATCGGATCTGTAAAACTCGTGAAATTCTATTTAAATTCGGGTGCAACCTCACTCACAGACGTCCTGGCTGTCCCCTGTGCTGTGTGTGATGTTTTTGTATGTTATTTTTTTATGTGTGTTTTTTTTGTGTTTTACAATGTGCGCGGTTCGACCGTTAATTTCATATTTTTTCAACCTCGTGGTTTGTTTCTTTTAAGTCCTACAGGTCATATATTCCCCCGTTTCCAGTCTTATTTGCCTGGCTGTGTTTTTCGTTGTAAGGGGTCGTGTAGCCTTGTTTTGTTTTTTTTTCGTCCGTAATTTTTTTGGTTGATTAGGCGATTTCGGAGTGCCGAAACTGGGCAAATTGAAGTTAAATTCTTGTGCAACCTCACTCCCAGATTTCCTGGCTGTCACCCCGTGCTGTGTGTGATGTTTTTCATTTTTTATTTTTTTTATTTTGTTTGTGTTTTTGTTGTTTTGGATATGCGCGGATTGGCCGCTAACTTTTTGTTTCCACGCGATTTTCTCCAACTGCTCTCCGTAACTCTAGGGACCACAGCATGACAGGTGCATCTCTCAGTCACTGCCTCTCTGAGCTCCATCAAGTTCATGTTCATTGCTTCAGTGACCTCATCTATCCACCTCTGCCTCTGTCGCCCCCTTCTTATTGTGTCTTCAATCTTTCCCAGCATCAGAGTCTTTTCTAGGGAATCCTGTCGTCTAATGATATGGTCAAAAATATTTGAGCTTCAGCCTCATGATCATACCTTCTAGTAAACAGTTTGTCTTGATTTCCTGAAAGTATTGATTTATTGGATCCTCTTGCAGTCCAAAGGACTCTAAGCAGTCTTCTTCAACACCACAATTCAAAGGCATCAATTCTACGGCATTCAGACTTTTTTATGGTCCAGCTCTCACATGCGTATGTTACTACTGGGAATACCATAGTTCGAACTATGCAGACCTTTGTTGATAATTTAATATCTTTACTTTTTACTAGCTTGTCCAAGCTAGTAAATTTCATGACTACAGTCACCATCTGCAGAAATCTTGGATCCAAGGAAAATAAAATCTGTCACTGCATCTACTTCTTCTCCGTCTATTTGCCAGGAAGTGAGATTGCCGTTTTCCATGATCATTGTCTTTTTAACGTTGAGCAGCAGGCCAGCTTTTGCCTGCTCTTGTTTTACCCTCATCAATAAGTCCTTTAGTTCCTCCTCACTTTGAGACATCAGAGTAGTATCATCGGCGTATCTGAGGTTGTTGGTATTTCTTCCAGCAATATTGATTCCGGCTTCGGGTTCATCCAGTCCAGCCTTACGCATAATGTATTCTGCATATAAGTTGAATAAATAAGGTGACAATATACAACCTTGTCGCACTCCTTTTCCGATCTTGAACCATTATGTTGTCCCATGTTCGGTTCTGAGCCTGGCTTCTTGGTCGACATACAGATTCTTTAGGAGGAGGATAAGATGATCTGGTACTCCCATCTCTTTAAGGACATGCCACATTTTGTTGTGAGCCACACAGTCAAAGGCCTTAGAAATAGTCTATGGAGAAGAAGTAAATGTTTTTTTTTAACTCTCTTGCTTTCTCAATTATCCAGCGGACATTGGCAATTGTATCTCTTGTGCCTTTTCCTCTACGGAACACGGCTTGCACATCTGGTAGTTCTTGGTCCATATATTGTTGGAGACAAGTTTGTAGAATCTTAAGCATCACCTTGCTGGCATGTGAAATGAGTGCAATTGTTCGATAATTACTGTTTGGCATTGCCTTTTTTGGGGTTTGGAATGTAGACTGACCTTTTCCTGTCTGTTAGCCATTGTTGAGTTTTCCAAATGTCATAAGGCAAGTAACACTTTCACAGCATCATCCTGTAGAATTTTGAATTGTTCAATTGGGAATCCATCATCTACTGAAGCCTTATTATTAGCAAAACATCCTAGGGCCCATCTCATTTTGCTCTCCAAGATGTCTGGCTCCAGCTCATTGGACAAGATATTGAGATCATTCCTATATAGATCTTCAGTGTATTCCTGCCATCTCTTCTTTATCTGATCTTCTTCTGTTAATTCCCTACCATTTTTGTCTTTTATAACGCCCACTTTGGCATGAAAGGTGCCTTTTTAGATTCAGTTATCTTCTTCAATCTCTTTACATCGCTCATTGTAGAATGTCTCCTTGTCTCTTCTTGCTATCCTCTGGAAATCTGCATTTAGTTGGACAAATCGTTTCCTATCTCCACTACCTTTTGCTTTCCTTCTTTCCTGGGCTACTTTGATGTTCTTTGTTGCTGTTTTCTGGACAATGTCACAAACTTCGGTCCAAAGTTCTTCAGGCATTCTATCCTCCATGTCTAGTCCCTTAAATCTATTCTTTACTTCCACTGCATATTGACAAGGGATATTATTTATTTTGTATCTTCTTGGTCTGATGGTTTTCCCTCTTTTCTTCAGTTTAATTCTGAACTTTGAGCCACAGTCAGCTCCAGGTCTTGTTTTTGCTGACTGTAGAGAGCTCTATCATCTTTGGCTGCAATGTATATAGTCAATCTAATTTCTATGTTGTCCATCTGGTGTTGTCCCTGTATAGAGTCGTCTCTGGGGCTGTTGGAAGAGGATGTTTGCTATGACCAGAGAATTATCTTTTTTTTTTTTTTATTAACTTTTTATTGTAAGAGACAGCAAATAAACAATAAGAATTTGACAAACAATGTAACACATCTCACATATTCTAAACAACATGTAAGATGACTCTTTTAGTTTTAAAATATTTTTTGATTATCAAAATAATCTGTAGAACTATTGTAAACAGTCATAAAAGGTTTTAGACATGGTTATACACAAAGACACAGACATATCAGAAGAAGGGGCAGGAACGAGGGAACAGGGAGCCCAACTGCTAGGTTGGAGGGAGTTACACCCGCCTCACTTTGGTCCTCTGTATCTCCCATCCATTTCGGCAGAAAGTGAACTCATGGACTGAATGATCCTGATTTTTTGTAGCACCTCATTGTAAGTTGGGGCAGTAAGTTTTCAATGTTTCGCTATAATACATCTAGAAGCTAAAAATATCTGAGTCATCAAGAATTGCTCCGCTTCGGAAAGCCCTGTGATTAGTAGGCCTAAGAGAGCTTCTTCTGGCTTCTGCTGTAATGGAATACCCCAAAGCTTTTCTAGTGAGTCATATGTTGCCACCCATATGTGTCTGATTTTAGGACAGTCCCAGAGAATGTGGATTAAGGTACCTGTGTTTGTGCAACCCCTAGAACAATTATCAGGAAGTGATTGGTTCGCAAGATGGAGTCATGATGGCGTGAGGTACCACCAGCCAGCGAATTATCTTGACAGAATTTTACTAATCTCTGACCTGCTTCATTTTGTACTCCAAGGCCAAATTTGCCAGTTATTCCAGGTGTCTTTTGGTTCCCTACTTTAGCATTCCAATCTCCTATGATGATAGTAACATCTTTTCTTGGTGTTATATCTATGACGTGTTGAATGTCTTCATAGAACTAGGCAACTTCAGCCTCTTCAACATCTGTGGTTGGAGCATAGACTTGAATCACTGTGGTATTAAATGGCTTGCCTTGAATTCAAATTGTAATCATTCTGTCATTTATTGGTTTGCAATTGAGCACTGTGTTAGCCATTCTTTGATTGACCAGGATGGCTACTCCATTTCTTCAGCGGGATTCTTGACCACAGTAGAAGATCTGGTGCTTGTCTGATATGAAATGTTCCATTTAAGTTCACCAATTCCCAGGATATCAATGTTTAACCTTGTAATTTCATTCTTGACCACATCTAGTTTGCCTTGGTTCATAGTTCTAACATTCCAGGTTCCTATTTTGAATTGTTCTTTGCAGCATCAAACTTTCCTTTACCCTTCAGACACATCTGCAGCTGGGTGTCCTTTCGGCTTTGGCCCAACCATTTCATTAGATCTGGTGTTACTTGTACTTGCCCTCTGCTCTTCCTCAGTAATGTGGTAGGCACCTTCTGACCTGATGGGCTCATCTTCCGGTGCCATATCATTATGTCTCTGGATGTGCCTGTTCATAAAGTTTTTTTAGAAAAGATACTGGAGTGGGTTGCCAGTTCCTTCTCCAGTGGACCGTGATTTGTCTGACCTCTCTGCCATGACCTGCCCATCTTGGCTGACCCTACATGGTATAGCTCACAGCTTCATCGAAGTACACAAGCCCCTTCACCACAATAAGGTAGCGATCCAGAAGGGATATAATGAGGCCATCAATTATACCGTATTCCTCTAATCAATTTTCCTTTCACATTCTCTATTTCAGGTCAGTCTTGCCATTTTTCTATATCCCTCACCTGAAAGTCTCACTCTGACATTATCTACCTTAGGTTAGTTTCACTACTCTCATACTTCCCTTTTCAGAGAGTTTCATTTCCAAACAGCACATTAGGTCATTTATCAACATTTACACACATCTTATTTCATTATTTTTTCTTTTTAT
Organism: Discoglossus pictus; assembly: GCA_027410445.1. Lineage (NCBI taxonomy): Eukaryota > Metazoa > Chordata > Amphibia > Anura > Alytidae > Discoglossus > Discoglossus pictus. The sequence goes on from CM050169.1 coordinate 67,800,242, forward strand.
GTTGCTAGCACCAGTGCTCCTTACCCTCTTTTTCCCATGATACTCCGTTACTAACCCATCTAATCCTTGTCATTTCCCCCCCACACCTTCTGTGATATCTTATATCACGTAGATATCTTCAATTCCCCTCTCTTTTATGACAACCAACAAGACATATACAATCCTTAACTACAAATAGTTGTTAGCATTTTGGTATGTTAATTAGAAACTTCTGTCTATTCTTATTCAATTTACATCTTTCTCTGTGGTTGCCCCTTTAAGGACTGATATCACCTGTAAGGGGTTAATATTACCCCTATTCAGGTATATATAGCAGGTGTAAGTGATAGTACCTTAGCCCCAGTAGAAGCTTTCAATTGCGAAACGTGCGTTGGGCGATTACCGAGCGCATACGCGATCTCTGATTGGCTCACATAGCCAGGTCGCGCTTTAGCGCAGGCACGCGCACGTCTGGCTGACGTCGGTCGCGCTTTTCACGCGCGCACGCCACGAACGAGCGACGGAGCGTCTCAGCACGCCAGCACTTGGCGCGGAGCACAGTTAAACTGCTAAATTTGACATACTGGCCAAGTTCACACTTAGAGACCTGGGACATCCACAGCGGTGAGTACACAATATATTATTGTATATACACTAGCACATCAGCTGCTTTTAGATCAGTGATATCACTGAGTGTACACGTACCAGCTGCTGTGCCTGTCCCAGGTTAGGTGATTTCAGAGTGCATACTTTTCCCAGATACAGGGGTTCTCATTCCTTTCTTTCTAGCACTCCCAGAATAATTATCCCTCTGTTTGCAGCCCTATTATTGCTCACATTGAGGTTCTGAGAGATTTCCACATTTACTAACAAGTTTTTGTTTAGATATTTGAAACCTAGGACCCTTATTATTTTCAGTATCCGATGCACTACTGTACAGACTGACAGACAGATTGCTTTGTTCACAAGCATTCATTACTTCGCCTGTCCTGGATATCCCCGTTGTATGCAGGGGTCCTTACACCCAGTCTTTCTTCCAGTATTCAATTATTATTGCATTTTATCTAGAATTTGGGATCCTCTGTTCAGGACACAGTTCCCAATTCGCCTTTTTTATCCTTCCATGTACGTCACTTTTTTATGCTACTATTAAAGGTTAAGTTTTACCTCCTCCATATTTATTTCCACCTGCCTAGCAATGATTTGGTATGTCCTTGACCTGTCTCTTGATTGTTACATTGTCACAATCTAGTGGTCAAACCTATGAGCTGTGGGTATTTCCTTACCTTCTCTCCAATTTTGGAATAATTGTGTTATTCATGTGTATATCATTAGTTGCCGCTTTTTTCTACATATTTTTCATATATATATATATATATATATAATCTGTATTTTAACCTTGCTTTAACATTTTGCTTATTTTCAATTACAGTAATTCAAAGGTTATATTTTTAATATAAAGCTACATTTGTGCTTTAAATATTTTTTTTGATAAATTCATTTTTGGCTCAATATTCACTTACCTAGTAATGTATTTTTATTGAGATCTGGTTTAGATTTAAGAGTCTATGGGCATTTCAGAGTTTACAATTGATTTTTATGAAATTGTACTGTTATACGCTTGAGCAAAAAAAATATTTTTCTGCCATCAAATAAATTTTATGCAAGCAACTATGCAGTATCTGCCTTTAAAAAATATGTAATATTTGTTCACAAAAATACTTATTGCTCATGCACTATTTAGCACATTTTTATCAGTTTATAAGGAAAGCTTTCCTACTGCTGAATTTCATAATGTCTTTTATTACCAGAATACAACTAGGACCTGATAGAATCGGGAAAATCTGTTTTGTAAAGATCTATATGTAAAAATCACTAGAGAGAGAGCACCGCGAGGACTCCAAAGGAAATAATATAAGAAATTAGCTAATAATATGGGTGCTACTTATATATTTAGTTTCTCCTCAAAAGAACTCCCAGAATTCTCCAAAAGGGATTATCATTTGCACCAAAAGCAGAACCAAATACACTTGACCTACAGTGGGGGGAAAAATTATTTGATCATCTGCTGATTTTGAACGTTTGTCCACTGACAAAGAAATGACCAGTCTATAATTTTAATGGTAAGTGTATTTTAACAGTGAGACAGAATAATAATAAAAAATAAAAAAAGAAAAAAGCATGTAAAAAAAAATATAAATTGATTTGCAGGTCAGTGAGGGAAATAAGTATTTGATCCCCTATCAATCAGCAAGATTTCTGGCTCTCAGGATTTTTTTATACAGGTAACGAGCTGAGATTAGGAGTGCTCCTAATCTCAGCTCGTTACCTGCATAAAAGACACCTGTCCACAAAAGCAATGAATCAATCAGATTCCAAACTCTCCACCATGGCCAAGACAAAAGAGCTGTCCAAGGATGTCAGGGACAAGATTATAGACCTACACAAGGCTGGAATGGGCTATAAGACCATCGCCAAGCAGCTTAGTGAGAAGGTGAAACAGTTGGTGCAATTATTCGCAAATTGAAGAAACACAAAATAACTGCCAGTCTCCCTCGGTCTGATGCTCCATGCAATATCTCCCCTTGTGGAGTTTCAGTGATCATGAGAACGGTGAGAAATCAGCCCAGAACTACACGGGAGGATCTTTTTAATGATCTCAAGGCAGCTGGGACCATAGTCACCAAGAAAACAATTGGTAACTCACTACGCCGTAAAGGACTGAAATCCTGCTGCGCCCGCAAGGCCCTCTGCTCAAGAAAACACATGTACAGGCCCGTCTGAAGTTTGCCAATGAACATCTGAATGATTCAGAGGAGAACTGGGTGAAAGTGTTGTGGTCAGATGAGACCAAAATCGAGCTCTTTGCTACTAACTCAACTTATCGTGTTTGGAGGAGCAGGAATGCTGCCTATAACCCCAAGAACACCATCCCCACTGTCAAACATGGAGGTGGAAACATTATGCTTTTGGGGTGTTTTTCTGCTAAGGGACAAGACAACTGCACCGCATCAAAGGGACAATGGGTGGGGCCATGTACCATCAAATGTTGGGTGAGATCCTCCTTCCCTCAGCCAGGGCATTGAAAATGGGTCGTGGATGGTTATTCCAGCATGACAATGACCCAAAACACACAGCCAAGGCAACAAAGGAGTGGCTCAAGAAGAAACACATTAAGGTCCTGGAGTGCCCTAGCCAGTCTCCAGACCTTAATCCCATAGTAAATCTGTGGAGGGAACTGAAGGTTCGAGTTGCCAAACATCAGCCTCGAAACCTTAATGACTTGGAGAGGATCTACAAAGAGGAGTGGGACAAAATCCCTCCTGAGATGTTTGCAAACCTGGTGGACAACCACAAGAAACGTCTGACCTCTGTGATTGCCAACAAGGATTTTGCCACCAAGTACTAAGTCAAAGGTGTCAAATACTTATTTCCCTCATTGACCTGCAAATCAATTTATAACTTTTTTAACATGCGTTTTTCTTGTTTTTTTGTTGTTATTCTGTCTCTCACTGTTAAAATACACCTACCATTAAAATTATAGACTGATCATTTCTTTTTTCACCAACTGTATATATTAGGTTTTTATTAGGAACCTTATACTCAAAATACACTTTAAAATAAATTAAAAACAAGAATAAGAATAAGAATTTTTGGAGAATAACACATTTATATGATAAGTACCTCACCTATTTCTTAAGTAGATATTGGTCCCATTCAAGATTGGACTATTTTTGATAGATATACAAACATTAAACAATTCTATTGAGGCAGGAATAGAAACAACTCCATGGTCAGACTATTCAATGATCAGTTTAACATTAAAAGAGTCAGTAGAAACATCTCGAAACAAAAACTAGAGAATATAACCACTATTATTGAACGATAAAAAACATAAAGGCTTCCTGGAAAAAGAAATACAACATTTTTTTTTATTTAAACAAAGACTAAGTCTTCTCACCCACCCTTGATTTTAAGGTGGGCACACAAAGTATATATAAGAGGTATTATGATATCTCATATGGCAAACCTAAAAAAAACTGAGGTAAACCATTAAGATTCCTCTATATAAAACTCAATAAATTATTAAATCTGAACAAAACAAATCTTAATAAAGAAAATCTAAAACAGATTAATAATTTAAATATGCAAATAAAACATTTTTTTTACAAAATCAAGCTGATAGATTACTTTGGAAATACCAAAAATCCCAATTCATATTTGGTAATAAAACAGGAAAATTCTTGCCAAACAAATAAAAAAAGCAAAGGAGGCAAAATAGAATTTGGGATTGAAAGGACCAGACAATAAAATACAACAACATCCTGAGGAAATAGGTAATATTTTCTTAAAAATTTACAGTGAGTTATACAATTTAGAACAACACCATAAAATGTAAAAATTAGATAAGTTAGAAATTGAGAATTTTTTGGAGCAAATTGAACTAAAATTACAGATGAGGACTTAAGTTTCTTAAATGACAAGATTACAAATAAAGAAATAGAGGAAGTGATAAACATAAGTCAAAACAATAAAACTCCGGGGCTAGACGGTTTTGACAAATTGTTTTATCAAACTTTTTCATCTACAGGGAGTGCAGAATTATTAGGCAAATGAGTACTTTGACCACATCATCCTCTTTATGCATGTTGTCTTACTCCAAGCTGTATAGGCTCGAAAGCCTACTACCAATTAAGCATATTAGGTGATGTGCATCTCTGTAATGAGAAGGGGTGTGGTCTAATGACATCAACACCCTATATCAGGTGTGCATAATTATTAGGCAACTTCCTTTCCTTTGGCAAAATGGGTCAAAAGAAGGACTTGACAGGCTCAGAAAAGTCAAAAATAGTGAGATATCTTGCAGAGGGATGCAGCACTCTTAAAATTGCAAAGCTTCTGAAGCGTGATCATCGAACAATCAAGCGTTTCATTCAAAATAGTCAACAGGGTCGCAAGAAGCGTGTGGAAAAACCAAGGCGCAAAATAACTGCCCATGAACTGAGAAAAGTCAAGCGTGCAGCTGCCACGATGCCACTTGCCACCAGTTTGGCCATATTTCAGAGCTGCAACATCACTGGAGTGCCCAAAAGCACAAGGTGTGCAATACTCAGAGACATGGCAGAGGTAAGAAAGGCTGAAAGACGACCACCACTGAAAAGACACACAAGCTGAAACGTCAAGACTGATTTTTCTAAGGTTTTATGGACTGATGAAATGAGAGTGAGTCTTGATGGGCCCGATGGATGGGCCCGTGGCTGGATTGGTAAAGGGCAGAGAGCTCCAGTCCGACTCAGACGCCAGCAAGGTGGAGGTGGAGTACTGGTTTGGGCTGGTATCATCATAGATGAGCTTGTGGGGCCTTTTCGGGTTGAGGATGGAGTCAAGCTCAACTCCCAGTCCTACTGCCAGTTCCTGGAAGACACCTTCTTCAAGCAGTGGTACAGGAAGAAGTCTGCATCCTTCAAGAAAAACATGATTTTCATGCAGGACAATGCTCAATCACACGCGTCCAAGTACTCCACAGCGTGGCTGGCAAGCAAGGGTATAAAAGAAGAAAATCTAATGACATGGCCTCCTTGTTCACCTGATCTGAACCCCATTGAGAACCTGTGGTCCATCATCAAATGTGAGATTTACAAGGAGGGAAAACAGTACACCTCTCTGAACAGTGTCTGGGAGGCTGTGGTTGCTGCTGCACGCAATGTTGATGGTGAACAGATCAAAACACTGACAGAATCCATGGATGGCAGGCTTTTGAGTGTCCTTGCAAAGAAAGGTGGCTATATTGGTCACTGATTTGTTTTTGTTTTGTTTTTGAATGTCAGAAATGTATATTTGTGAATGTTGAGATGTTATATTGGTTTCACTGGTAAAAATAAATAATTGAAATGGGTATATATTTGTTTTTTGTTAAGTTGCCTAATAATTATGCACAGTAATAGTCACTTGCACACACAGATATCCCCCTAAAATAGCTAAAACTAAAAACAAACTAAAAACTACTTCCAAAAATATTCAGCTTTGATATTAATGAGTTTTTTGGGTTCATTGAGAACATGGTTGTTGTTCAATAATAAAATTAATCCTCAAAAATACAACTTGCCTAATAATTCTGCACTCCCTGTACGTTAACAAAATATATGGCTGATATGTTCTACAAAATTAAAAAAATAAAGGAATAATATTACCAGAAATGAAAGAAGCCAAGATATTAAACATACTAAAACCTAGAAAAGATCCAGAATAAAGTGGAAGCTATCGACCAATATCCCTAGCCAATCGATTAAATCTTATAGTCCCAAAACTGATCCATAAAGATCAACCTGGATTTATAAAAAAAAAAAAAAAGACAGTGTACAGATAATACTATTGGCTGATATCTTGTCGTGCGCAAGGGGGGGAAATCCACCCATGCTGGCCCTGTCACTGGATCCCGAAAAGGCATTTGACAGGGTCAGCTGAGAATTTTTAAACGCTGTACTCCAAAAATATGGAATGGCAGAATTTGCATCTGAATTATAAAAGCCTTGTACACTATCCCAAAAGCCTATATTATTGGGCCTAATATAGAAACAGCGAAATTCACCATCAGAAACGGTACTAGGCAATGCTGCCCGCTATCACAAATATTATTTGTTCTATTTATAGAACCTTTAGCGGAAGCTATTAGGAAATCTAAAGATATTAAGGGAGTGCAGTTAGGAAAAAACAACTATAAGATTCTCCTATTTGCGGACGACATTGTTTTAACTATAATAGAACCTGAAAAATCATTATTCCATCTACATAAAATATTAACAACGTTTAGAAAAGTTTCCTATTCTAAGATGAATTATTCAAAGATGGATATCATTTCCAAAGGATGTAATTTGTAACTAAAATTTAAATAAAAAAATATTTATCCATACAATTGGGAATCCGAACATCTTACACATTTAGGAATAAGATTTAATTTCCAACTTAATAATCTACTAAAAATTAACTTGAATGAGTTATCTAAGCAAATAAGATTGACCATATATAATTGGAGAAAATTAAACATGTCTTGGTCAGCAAAAATTGCAGCCATTAAAATGATCATAACTCCCAAGATAACTTCTCTCTTTAGATGCATTTCCAAAATAGCTCAGAAGGGAATCTTAAATGACTTACATAGAATAATTCATAATTATATTAATAACGATAAAAGACCTAGATTAAAATCAAATATCACTAAAATGAAATTTGAACATGGAGGTCTATCCTCACCATCATTAAGAGATATCCATGATTCTTTAGCATTATCTCATATAATAAGCTGGAGTTCTCCATTTAAGACACCTATATGGAAAAATATTGAAGAGGCCCTAGTAATGGACAAATATATACAACTTATCTTATGACTTCCAAAATTTGATCCATATAAATGTAAGAACTTGCCTAGGGGGTGAAGTAATTAATAACATTCTGGTATTATCCATCATTAGGAACTCCAATAGAAATATAAAATATAGGTAAACAAGATCAAAAATATAGATATATGGAATAAGAAACATTTGAGGAATATAGGAAACCTATATTCAGGGAGATCATTGGTAGATTTAAAATACATTTGTAATAAATATAACTTAAATAATATATCATGGTTAAATTATATAGCTCTAAAGAGATCACTTAAAGAAAGAGGTTTTGCAATAAACAATATGAAAGCTTGAAATTTAGGCTTATCTAACGAATACTCACATATAATTTCTAAATGCTATAAGATAATGACAGTGAATAGATCCTTGGAAAAATCAAGAGCTATTATATCTCGGTAAAAAGATTTAAATATTAGCCAAACAGAAGTCTCTTGGACTGAAACATTCAAGTTAGTTAAAAAAACTGCGATAAATGTTCAGAAAATTATAAATAAATATGATCCGAAAAATCAAAGGTTGCAGCCAAAGAGGGACCACTCTACACATATGGTGGGAATGTTGTAGAATCCAATCTTTCTGGAAAAACTGTACAACATTTCAAAAATTATAGATTAAGAGGTTCCAATGCTGTTATTACACTGGACTCTAAATCGTCTCTTTCTTCAATAAAAATACGTATTTTCACATATTATTGGTGGTAAAGTGGTATCTGATGAAATTTTGGAAATTAAACCAGCTTCCCACCTGGGCAGAAAAAGAAAACACTATTGGTAGAAACGGATAGTTTGTAAGCGAGGAGAAAAGTGCTGACTCAAAGAAAAAGGGTCTAAAAGGTAATTGGCAGTTTTGGGATACTTATCAAATAAAACACAACATTCCTTCGAGACAGGATTTATGCAAATTCCTTCCTAACTTTTTGCCATATTGGATATCTCATATTACATTTTCTACCTTCCTTGAGAATTCAAGGAATAAAAAGGTCTGATAGACCCTTTGCAGAATAATTGTTCTACACTGTTTTTATGCATGTATGAATGAACTTTGTAAGCTATGGAGTGTATTGTTTTGTAATTTATAAAAAAAAATTAAATAAACTTTTTTTTAAAAATCACTGCAGTCGTCAAAAACGTTCTCCGTCCTATCTATTCCTTTGATGTTTCAAGTCCGCAATTGTTACCAGTGCTAAAGATGCAAAATCCATATTCATTTACAATAATTCAACAAGACCGCAATTGCCTTCAAACCCGAAAATGGCAAATGTAGCAAAACGAGCACTAGATAGGGCTCGCAAGTGAGAAGAACAGTTAAACAATAAACACATCTGACCTATGCCCCTATTTAATTGTGAAAATCACAATTACATGAGCCTGTAAGTGAGTTTGTAAAAGTTACTGATATTTAAATGTCTTCTTTTAGCTACTTGCATTCCCAATGTGAGTCACAGGCTCAAAATCACCGCAAACGATAGGACTCGGAAGTGGGTTAAAAACCTGTTCATAACACTGTAAAAGCAAATAAACACACACTACTGTACTTTAAAATACTGGGAAAACAATGAAAGATATTATAATTTATAGCACAACGGCCTCAAGCTCGCAAATCTGTAATAAAAAAATATTTTTTTCACAATTTATTTCCGTGTTATATTGATCCCAGAAATCAAGGAGTTAATACATATGGACTAGAACATTTTCTTCATTCATTTTTATTGATTTCTACATTTCTGGATTGCGAGTACGATCGCATATCGGGCTTCTAACCACTAATTGATTGTAGTTTAATCTCCATGTTTTATTGACGTCATGATGACAGTGTCGTTTACTATTGTCTCTGTCTAAATTGTAACTTACAGGCTTGCTTAATTGATCATGATCATGCCCTGAAATTCTACGTACGGGTTCATGGTTTATGGTTTTAGCCTTTGGCCCTGTAATTGCGGGCTTGTTCAATTAAATACCTCTGTAACTGTTGCAATTTTCGAACCTGCAGACATAAGGCCTGTATGACGGTAATTACAGACTTGGAATTAAATATGGGCCATAGTCACAGCACAGAGAAAAAGAACAGCATTATTTTACCCTATCATCTCACATAAGAAGCTTTCAACATCTTGTAGGAGAAATTTTGAAGAAACCTTCATTTATAGGTGAAAGAAGGCACTGAAAGATTTAATGCAACACAAAGAAATTATCGTTAAGGAAGGGTGAGTCAGTATGTATCTGCATTATGTGTCATTAGTGACCAAGGGCATAAGTTGTTCCTGTGTTAAAAACTTGTATTTTGCTTGATTTAGTGATTGTTACACTAAGGCTTCCATTCAATGGCTCCCAGAAGAATCCTCAGAAGACTGACTTACAGTTATGGGAGTTTTAGAAAGCTAATTACCGGAGCTTTTCTATGGCTCCCAGAAAAAGGACTCCTACCCAGGGGGGTTTGCCAGGAGCTCTGTAGCTCTAACATGTGCTCGCAGGAGACTCCAAGCCTGAATCTCAGTAGTCTCAATAGCAACGCTACAGAATGAGACCCATTAACTTGAACACACTACACTAGCCCTAATAACATCCTGCATCCCTACCTATCTATATAAACCCCTTCCCATGGCAGGGAAGAAAGTTAATAATAATACAAACATAACCTCTATGATCCCAGGTACCTCTATGATCCCAGGTACACCCCTGGATACTAACTTAATAACTGCTACCTCCTATGAGCCAGGTCATCCTCCCTCAATACCCGCTACCCCCTATGAGCCCAGGTATCCTCTGGGATTTCCCACTCATACCTGCTACCCTCTATCAGCCAAGTATCCCCTCAATTAAAGTTTCATATTGCATATTGGACCCCCATGGACTCTCACCTCCACATGGGGTCCATTTTATCTGGCGGAATAGACCTCTGTGAATAGCAAAAAGGGTAATGTTTATGCGTAGAACTAAAGGAGGCCTCTCGTGCCCTAATCTACAGTTTTATTTTAGAGCGGCCCAAAGTGCTTTCTTACACATGGCACATTCAAATAAACACCAACCAGCTTGGACCTTTATGGAGAATTCCCAACTAGTCCAAGTACTAATTTGCCAAAAATTCAATACTCTAACCCAATGATTAAACTTACACTCTCTTTGTGGAAGTGGGCCAATTCCAGGCATCAATTAGCTCATGTTCGCTCTTCCCCAATGTCAGTATTCTCTCAACCCAATATATCCAGATATTTTAATATAGGGGCAAAAGATTGGTGGGTAACCCACAAATTAGATAGGTTGAAAGACATATATAATATAGAACAAAAATAATTCTTCCATTACTTAAAATTGAGACACTGGGTAAACACGATAACCAGAATTAATGGACCTCCCAAATCCTCTTCGTTCTCATTAGTGTGTCAAAATCTCCGCCTAACAAAAGGAATTCTGAGTTCCTTATATGAATAGTTGAACAATAGGACCAATAACCAAAGACCAGAGTTTATGAAAAAATGGGAAATCGATCTAGGCCATATGTGGGAAATCAATAAATGGCAGGAATCGTTCTCCAATCTAACAAAGGGTTCTATTAGTTATAACCTTCTAGAAACCTCAATAAAAGTCCTTCATAGGACATATCTTACTCCGGCAAGACATGATAAAATTAATCCTCAAGAAAGCAGTAACTGCTTTAGGAGATGCTCGGCTAAGGGGGACTTCATACACATTTGGTGACAATGTCCAGTGGCTCAAGACATCTGAGAAAGTATGGTGAAGTTAGCATCTAAAATATTTAAAACTCATATTAGCCCGATTGCAGCAGGCCTCCTTGGCATGCATTTTGAAAAGCTCAGAATAAACTCTTCCAATTCTTAGGTAGACAAGATCTATAGCCGGTACTTACTAAGTTAATCCATTCTGAAATCAATGATAGATTATGCTAACTCATGGCTAATACCCTTTTTTTTTACTTCATTTTTTTATTCTTTATCTCTTTTTCCCCTCCTTTTTCTATTTTCCTTGAAATTTGGTTTTATTTTGATTTAACAACCGTCTTTCCAACACTTCCTCCCTACCGAAGTCTGACATGGAGTATTTGTTGGTATGTCCCAAACTTAATGACTTGTTGGCGAGAAGGAGGCAGATCGGGATGGTCACTCTGTCCTGGTCCTTTCTCTTCTCTATGTATATTGCAAGAACCCAACATAATTCCAGTTACCATTAACTAGTGAAGTGGAAGGGGAAGGTTGAAAAGCCATTATCTTACTTGTAAGTGTTATATGTTTAAGAGTTAACAAATGCTTATTTGAAAAATAAAAAAGAGAAAAAAGGAGACAAGGCATGTTAGATGGAAATAATAATTTGTTTTTTCAATACCATATATATGTTTCAGGAATTTCCCTGTATTACAAAATGTATTCAATTAAATACATAAATTGACAGAACATGTACCCCCATAACACTGTACCTGTCTTCAATAAAAAGATTGAAACAAAAAAAAATGTCAGGTACTCTGAAAGCTTTTAAAGTAAACTTCAGTGAGATTAAACTTCAGCACTAGAAGAGCTCCCCAAGCCTCTTCCGGTAGGAAATTGGAAATGGTGCCTTCTGATTGGCTGAAAAGGCTGTCAATCAAATGTCAGCCAATCATAAGGCACTCCCCAATATCTCATTCTGATTGGCTGAAGGAACTGTCAATCTTTTTTAATCAGACCCCCGCTGCAAGGGGTTAATGTGGGGAGGTTTCTATAGGGACCCCCGCAGCATGGGGATGTGTTTAGGGAGCAGGGGGGGCATCAGATGGCGGTGTCTGGCTGCTCCGAGGCAGCACGTATAGGCTTTAGGATCCCTTTCTGTTACTTTTTTGTGCCCGTAGGGATTCTTCAGAGGTGCAAGGTTCACCTCATAGATTAATGGCTGCGTGTTACTACATAGCTCTCTCAGAGCCTATTCTTGGACGTTTTTGGGTCTCATCTCGCAAAGGAGGCTGCGAGGGACATATTGTGGAATCGGTCATCGCAAACAGCAACAAACTTTTGAAAGGACTGAGGTGAACTATGAGGGCTAATTTAATGAGGCTGAAAATTTGTACCCAAGTATAGTGAAGGTTCATATTTTATTACGAAAACCTATAAAGAAACTTTGTCATCTCTCTGTAGAATTGGCCAAACTAGATGGTATTATATCATAAAATCCTACAGTAGTTTTTTTTTAATTTTATTTAAATCATGTTTATTGCAAGAATAGAAATATTCACATCCATACATTGATATATTAAATTCACATCTTGAATGAACTCAGAATTGGCAATTTAAAGTGAAAACATTCTTTGTTTCCTTCTCTCACAAGGTTTTAAATGTTTCTTTTTTTTTTTACAAGAATTCTATTGATACATTTTACAATTTTCTTGTCAACTGCCACTCGTTTCTGACTGTGTATGCCATTACGTTAACTGATTGACAGTTTTAAAAGAATAATAAGAAAAAAACATACCGGCTTCTCCAACCACTCGCATCCTGTGGCTCTCTGTGACTCCATACATCCCAGCAGGAGTCCCATCTCCTGTATTTCTCGTCTATTTTGGCTGACAGACTGTTCATGGATTGAATGAATTATATTTTTTGCAATACTGATTCGTAAGTTGGAGCGGGTAGTTTCCAGTGTTTGGTTATTATGCATTTAGCTGCTAGAAAGATTTTGTTTGTTAGGAATTGTTCTGATTTTGTAAGGCCCTGTATTGGCAAGCCCAATAGTGCTTCCTCTGTTTTTTTGGGGATTTTTGTTCCTCATAGCTTCTCTATGGAAGAATATGTTGCGGTCCAAATATGTTTAATTTTGGGGCAGTCCCATAATATATGTTTCAGGGTCCCTAAGTTTGGGCAACCTCTTGAGCATGTTCCTTCCCTTAGCCTATTGGGCCACTGGATTCTAGACGGTGTGAGTTACCATCTCATGATGGGTTTATATGAGTTTTCCTTTAGTGTAATGTTTAGAGATGAATTCGCTGCTTGTTTTAATATATTTCCCCACTGTTTGTCGTCTAGAGTTATCTGTAGTTCCTCTTTCCAAGCAGCCTTATAATGTAACTTTTTTGGGCGCAGTGATTGTATAGCTTTGTTATGATTTTCTTTCCTTCTGGGTTATTTATGCAGCATTGTTTGAAAGGGGACTAATTTGCTTCTTTATTGATTTCAGTGATTTGGGTTAACCTCTTGCTAACTGACCTTAGGTTAAGTCATTCCTTGTGTGGTATGTGAATATTGGCACTAAAATTGGTTGCGGACCAATACATGGTATCATAAGTTGCTTCTGAACCCACCATCCTAGCTGACTGTTTCTGTTTATTGCAAGGTCTTTGTGTGGCACCCACAGGGGGGGGGGACCCTTCTTCTATTAGGCTAGTTATTTTGTTTCTTTCTTTCCATAACTTTATTGTATAATTTATGCATGTGGATAGCCTTTTTACAGGGACCTTGTGTCAAATGCTTAATCATAATGTTTGGTGTAAAAGTATGTTCTGTTCCAATAGGATTTGTTTTTCAATTTCTACCTATACTGGAAGAAATTCCCTAGTGTACCATGTAGCTACTTGGGCCAATCTCGTAGCCTTGTAGTATCTTGTCAATTTCGGAGAGACAAGCCCTCCTGTCTGTTTTGATGACAACATTTTTGCCCTATTTTTCCTGTTTTTTTTTATTATACCAGATGAATCTGATATTGCTTTCTGTAGTGTTTTCACGTCTTTTAATGTAATTGGGGTTGGGACTGTCCGGAACAGGTATAGTATTTTCGGCAGAATGTTCATTTTGATGGCGTGAATTTTGCCTAACCACAAGATATTGAGGGTGGACCACCTTCTTAATTCATTGTGTATTGTCTTAAACAATTTGGGGAAGTTAGCTTTATAAATTAAATTTGTGGTTCTTGGAATTTGAATTCCCAAATATGTGATGTGATTCGGCCCATTTAAAAGGGAAATTTAGTGTCAGCAGATTTTCCAATTGCTTGGGCAGGGATACGTTGAGGGCTTCACTTTAATTAGTGTTCACTTTAAACCTTGACATTTGGTTATATGTAGTGAGTAATTTGAATATGTTTGGAAGGCTGATTAGTGGCTCTGTGACTGTGAGTAATATGTCATCTGCAAACAGATTGAGTTTGTAGTCTTTGTCCCCCAAGTGGACCCCTTGTATGTCTGTATTTCCTCATGGCTATTGCTAGTGGTTCAATGCATAGTGCCAAAAGTAGGGGGGACAGGGGGCATCCCTGTCTCATTCCCCTAGCAATATCAAAATAATTGTGATCTAAACCCTTGATATGATATATAAGTGCTCTGATTGGAAAATAGTAACATTATGCTATTTAGAAAGCCTTCACTGGTGCCAAATTTCAGTAGAGTCTCTCTCATGAAAACCCAGACTATTCTGTCAAATGCTTTATCTGCGTCCAATGATAGCAGTATCATGGGTGTCCCACCGTTGGAGGCTATGTCTATAAGGTTGAAGGCTCTCCTCGTATTATCTGGAGCTTCTCTCCCTGATATAAAGCTGAACTGGTCCTAATGGATCACTTCTGGCAATAATGGTGCCAATCTGTTTGCTAAAATTTTGGAGTATAGTTTCACATCTGTATTGATTAAAGAATTTGGTCTGTAGCTACTACATTGTGAAGGATCTTTGCCCTCCTTATGTAGTATATATCGCCTCCTATGATCCAGATGATATTTTGTGAAGAAAGGTGCTCTGTTCCAAATTTTGTGCGTATATATTCAAGATTGATACATTTCTATTATTGATGATTCTGTGTACTGCTATATATCTACCCTCTTCATCCTTTTGTGTCTTTACATGTCTTTAATGCACCAGGATTGATTCTCCTCTTTTTTTCTCTGAGGCTGTGCCATGGAGTGTTTTTGTGTAGATTCTCCCCCAGTATTTGGCTATCACTTTTTTTTTTTTTTAAATGGGTTTCTTGAATCAGTATTACTTCTGCTCCTAATCTGAAATATTCTTTTAATTCAGCCCCTGAGCGTTATGTGATATTATATTGATATTCATGGCTCTACCTGTCAGGACAAACCTGCGCCCACCACTTTTGCAGAGACTTTCCGATGAGATGGCCTCCCGCTGGGAAGCGAGCACAAGACCAAGAGGTTAAGTAACCTGGCTCAAAATTAGAAAAAGGAGAGTTAATTAAATCTGGTTTAACAGTCTTATGGCTCGCTAACTGTTTTCCCTTAAGTTAATGTAAGTTTTATCTACTTAAACAATACATTCTTTTCTTAATACGTAAACAATATACTTGTATGTCTTTAACAGCAAGTGTGATTTCAATTAACGACACTATTAAACTTAGATCAGTAAAATAAATGTACCTAGAGGAGAGTGATTGCTGTCCTTTGAACGTTTTTATTGGTGAATCAAATAGTATTTCAATCAAATACTGAAATGATCGCCTTGTAACTGATCAAACAATAATGCCCCTAGGGGACACCTTAGTTAAACATTTTATTATGAGTAAATGAGTGGTTCTTGCAAGTTTTTCTTACTAGTCAACATTTTGTACTTAATTATGTACTGTCGTTGTTCCAGCTCCTAAGATCTGTTTTTAGACCTACTATGTTATGAGCTTTAGTTTAAGCTGAGTTATTTTGTTCCAAAGGTAAACAGACAAATCAAATTATTCCGAACTTCTGCTGTCTTTTCCTGCCATGAGTTGTGATTCAGGGCCCCGGCGGGATCTTGGGATTCCTCTTGCTGTTTGGGTGGTGTTTTCTGATACTTGTATGTTCCACGATCCCAGAAGAGCGACACCTTCTTCTAAGCTTCTGACAATGAAGATTTTTCTGTCTTTTGCTATATTTAGGCAGAATGGGAAGCCCCATGTGTATTTCCTTTCGTGTTCCAGTATACTTTGCAGAATTGGTTTTATTGTTCTCCTTTTGTACAGGGTTACTGGGCATAGGTCAGAGAAGATACTAGGATGTTGTCCCTCTATTTCTAGTCGCTCTCATAATTTGTTCTTTAGTGGTAAAATAGTGAAAGCGAGCTATAACGTCTCTTGGACGGTCCGGATTAGTTGCTCGGCCCCCCAATGCCCTGTGGATTCTGTCAAGTCTGAAATCTTGGCATAAGGAATTCACATAGTTCTGCCATATATAAGTGAAGATATTTTATTTTTAATCCTGATGTTCTGTCGTCTTGATCTATTTTCAAGATCTTCCTGTGCCGCTTGTTGATGGGTCTATTCTTCTCTCAGGGTTGCTGTTTTTTCCTCAAGCCTGTTGTGCGCCTTTAAAAGGTCATTGTATTTCTGTTCCAGGGACACAGTTTTGGTGTCGCCTTTCTTTATTTCTTTTTTAATTTCAGATTTGATTTCTGATCTAAATTACATAATCGGGTCTTTTAGGTCCTGAACATCTACTTTGGTGCTTGGAGCGGAGTTCTCCATGTTTAGCCTGGATGTTTCTTTTGTTTGCGTGTAGGTTTTTTGGGACGCTTGTGAGCTATTCCTTGTGAGCTGTTCCCTGTATGTCTTTAGAATTCCTTCTTGTTGACACTCCCGCCATTCCCTATATTAAACCTTTAAATAGTATGTTGATTTCTTATCCACTCTTGTCACTCTGCTTATGTGAGTTTCATTTCTTCTGGGGCAGCATGTGGTCTTTACATCTTAGTCTTTGTTGGTACTTTTTACAATAATATTTTCACTGTAAATCTTTTGGACTTTTGTTCAGTATTTATTGGCCGCCTGTTTTTTCGGACCCGAACAAACTGGTGTCTTTATATTTTTTAACCCTGCGGCTATCTCAGGTGCTGATGTGTTTTGTAGATTGAGCCTACCTGTTTTTAATTCTTGACCTGCTAGATAGGAAGTTGCCCGTCAAAAATTACTGGAGTAAAATTGTAAGGCTAGCAATGCTGTTTGCCACACAATGCGAGGCTAATGGCCCTCTCAGCAGCTTCGGCGCTCATCGCGAGCCTCTCCCATGTACTTTACAGGGCCCACGATGATCAGCTTAGCCGCTCATCGAGAGCCCCACGATGAGCACCTTCAGAGCTCATTGCGAGCTTCTCCCCCCCCCCCCCCCCCCCCGTGTATTTTATGGGCCTCGCCATAAGTGTTACTGGCTTGGGTTAAGAGTTACTGCCTTTGGTAAAGTGCTACTGCGTTGGTGTAAATGTTACTGTTGCGGAGGAAGTGTTACTGGTTTTCCTTAAGTGTTATGGGTTTAGGGCTATTTTTTGAGAGCTTTGGCCTCGTTTTCATCCTTTTGCGTTTTTTCGTCAGACATTTTTTTTCTTGCTTAGGCGATTTCCGATCGTGAGAAAACTGCAAATATGCCTTAAACCTCAGTCACAGACTCCCTGCCCCTGTGCTGTGTGTTAATTTGAGGCATATTTGTTGTTTTTGTCAGCTTTTTACTGTTTAGGGATTCGGCTGTTAAAGTCGTATTTTTGCGAGGCCCACAGTCCATATACGTGGTCCTAAGTCCTACGGCGGTAATTTTGCGGCCCTCGCTTAGTGCTGCAATGAGCGCCTTTGGTGCTCATTGCATCCTAAGTCCCGCGTGCCTCAACTGCTCCCCTCGCAGCCGCAACCTGACCAACGTCCTTGAACGGACAACTATATATATGTGATGTGGAGGGAGGTAGGTGGGTTGAATTGTATACTATAGCCTGGTCTTGGCTGTTCTTGTAGGCCTCAACCTCGTGGGAGGCAAAGTTTATTAAAACCACCCTCAAGTGGTATTGTTTTGTTGAGTTCAGTCTCCTAATTCTTATTATATGCTTTGTAGGGCGTTATGGCCAGATTTTAGGGCATAAAAGACTGTTGTAAAGCTTCCCTCCTGGGAGCTGCAGGCTGACACGTCTTGCTCAGTCCCTGGTTGGCCTCCCCTGCAGTAGTTTTTAAAAGAAATACTAACTTGAACATTTAATTGATGCAGTCCATTTTTCAAAAAAACACCCGTTAATGTAAGTTGACCCTTACAAGTAAATTGATAATGTTTAATCTAGTGTGGTAGGAATAGATACGACCATGGTATAGCAACAGTTGCTTAGTGAATACAGACATATATCAGTTTAAAGGTTCAAATGGGGAAATCCACATTTTTTTTTGTTGAAGGACCTTTGTGTGTGTATTTGCTGCAATGTTCTTGTAACCTATTATATGTTGGTAGATCAAAAACGTCCTTGTATCTAGAGTGCAAGAACATTTTGGCTAATAAAAGGAAAGTATTATTAGCTTACAGACGGGTGGGGGGGCCCTTCCTATGACTTCCCTGCCGCCGCTTCTTCTCACAGGGGCGTCATTTGGCCACTCACACGGACTAGAACATATTCATTCATTTTTATTATTTTGTACATTGCCGGATTGTGAGTCTGATCTCATGTCGGACCCCTAAATGCAAATTGATTGACATGTAACGTTCATGTTTTACTGAGGTCATGATTACGGTCTCATTTTCTTTTGGCTGTTTCTAAATGGGTAGTTATGGCCTTTCTTATGTTCACACTCTGAAATGCTACATACGATTGCATAGTATACAGTTTCGACTTTCATGCCCATAAGTTGCGGGATTGTTCAATTGAATCTTCCTGTAATTGCAGCAATTTTCAATGAGGCCCCTTGACTTGTAGAAGAGCTTTAGAATATTAAGGACGTAGTGGTACACAGCAATTATGCGGATAAAAAATGTCCTGAGAACTGGATACAAAAAGTGAGTCAAGGTTCATGGGCTTGTAAGTGATGCAAAGCATGTAATTATATGCACGATACAACTGAATTCACAGATTCACGCCATAAGAGAACTTACCACATTATTATTGAGTAATGTTAAATATAATAGAAAATAAGTATAGGAACCAAATATAACTTGGATTTCTTCTCTCTTTTCTTCTTCCCTTCCTCTCCAATTTTTCGTTTTTAATTTTCACAATTTTTTGAGAAATCCATTTTTAACAATAGTGAAAATTTCCAATTTTTTTAAAAGGCAATAGAGTATTCAGATGGCAAACAATATTTTTTCCATTTAAATGGTGTTAAGTTAACAGGTATAGCTTAAGTAGCATAATACATCCATTCATCATAAATAAAGAAACACATTAAAAATTAACTGTTTAATGAATTACATACATTTAGTTTCAATGACGATATATATAAACTTATAAAAGTGACCTCCTTATGTAAGCTTTCTGTTAATTATTGTAAAATAAGATATTAGTAAGATAATAACAAAGGATTTTATAAAATGAATAATGGAAATGTATTATAACATAAATCTATATAGTTAATAATATTTAGGTCAGTGATTTTATTCAATATTATTGTCATCAATTGTTGATTTATTTGTAATACACTTTTATAACTAAGTGCAAAATACTGTTCATGGAATAAGAAAAAATTAGACATCAATTTATAGAAGAAGAATTCATGGCTCTTTAATATTTACACATAACAAAGTCCTCCACTGGCATAACAATATGGACCTAGATCAGCGTATTGCCCTCACTACGTGATTAAGAAGTAACGGTGCATAAATAGTTAAATGGGCATGAATACATACATATCACAGGGAGACTGCTCCTAAAAAAGCATCCTTTTCAAAAAATTTGTTTCCTCTGAAAAATCTGTCAGAAACAGAGAAATGTGCGTTGGGCATTATTTGGCCAGTGACTGCCTGCAAAAAATATAACAAATGATTCAGAAATGTTATTGTTCAGATTGCTTGCCTTAAACCCAATAATACTACTCAGAAATTGTAATGCATAGACCAACTGACTTATTAATCCCAATTATTCTGCAGACACTGTTCGGGTCAAGTTGCTAGCACCCGTCAAAGGGTGGACCCAGAATTACATTTATTAACAGTTATCCCCCATTAGTGCTGACAGTACAGAATCGATTGTAAGGATTATAGCAGTCGACTATATAACTTGGCTTATACTCGAGTATATACGGTAGATATATTCTCTAACCAGACACTTGGCGTTGTAACTCCATTCTGAGGAAACTACGGTAAGTACCAGCACCATTCACTGTTTGATACATTCAAGAAGTGTAGCAAGCTTAATCCCATAGAGGAGAATGTCAAAAAGTCATATTGTGCTTTAAGTTATTTATATACAGAGACTTCATATATGATTTGATTCAAGGCAATGGTGACCCAAGAGTATAAGGTGAAATGTTCTGAATTAGTAACCAGAAATTATATAATTATATTAATTCTGTAGACAGGTATTGTATTATTATTATTGTTTATTTGTAAAGCACCAACATATTCTGTAGCGCTATACATACATTGTGATCAAGGCAAAACAATATTAACACCTTACAAAGATGGAGGGCCCTGTCTTTGACCTTAGAATCCGGTGTCCATAGAGCTTTCCCAAAAGCACCGCACAAGATTGAAAACTCACATACTTACAATCTAAAGGTGTTGGATCTGGTACAGGAGGGTGAGAGAAGTGTTTTACATGTTAGGGTGGAAGGTGCTAGGCTTCTTTAAACAGATGTGTTTTTAGTGAGGTTTTGATGTTTTTGAAGCTAGAAGCGTCTGGTGGAGCGAGGCAAGGAGATCTAGAGAATAGGGGCAGCACAGGAAAAGTCCTGTAATCGGTAGTGAGAGAAGGTACAAGAGTGATGAACAGAAGAAGGTCGCTAGCAGAACGAAGAGGGCGGGTGTGGGAATATTTGGAGATGAGAGCAGAGATGTACGGGGGTTGGGTGCATTGTTGTTGAGGGCTTTGTAAGTTAAGGTCATATTATACTGGTTATTTCAATCAGATTGAATGTATTCCCTTGCAAAACAATGCAACAAATGTTAGTATGTTTATGAGCTATATACAGTATGGATATAAACATTTAGGCAATATTCAGTGAATAATGATATTAAAAAAAGTTTTCATGTGATTCTAAAATAAAAGCTCCCCTTCTGGATTGCTACCTTGTGAAGGGACTTGGGCACCTCAATGAAGCTCTGAGCTATACCATTTAGGGTCACCCAAGATGGGCAGGTTGTAGCATAGAGGTCAGACAAATCACGGTCCACTGCAGAAGGAACTTGCAACCCACTCCAGTATCCTTGCCAAGAAACCCATATGGATAAACACAACCAGAAACACAGACAGATGTGCCTGGCGTGCTGAGTGCCATATGGTCACTGAGAGTCAGACACGACTGAAGAACTGAACAACAACAAAAATAAAAGTTAAGTATTAGAATCAGAGAAAAGTCACTCTGTGTTCACCTATTTTTTTGTTACCCCTTTCCATCCATTGATGAGTAGGTTTTGGGTTAAGCACATGGCCAATCTCACTTAAAATGACAGTATATTGTGTAGGAGGCAGCAGGTATGTCACATGAAGTGCAGAGGGCCGGAGGATGCTAACACGAGAATCTTATCTTAAGCCAGGGCCCTCTCCTAGCTGTTAAATCAAGATAACAAATGCAATGGCTCCTCCAGCAATGATATTTGCATATAATAAAAAACATAATGGATGCATTTATTTTAATTGCTTAAAAAAATATATATTTTGTCCATTATCAATATTGTATCTTCAAACAACCGTATTGAAAATATAGTGCACCAGTGCTCCTAATTTGTACAGTTTTGCTAATGTACAGAGCACTTCCACTATTTAATCTCCCACTATTAAGTTATTGGGTTTCCTGGTGGTCCAGTGGCTAGGATTCGGTGCTTTCACCTCTTTGATCTGGGTTTGATTCCAGTCAGGGAACCAAGAGGTCACACCACCCTGAAGCCAAGTGGGGTTAGGTCTGGGCAGTACTTGGATGGGAGACCACCTAGGAGTACCAGGAGCTGTATGTCGTGGCCAACTGGAGAAGGAACTGGCAACCCACTCCAATATCCCTGCCATGAGTACCAAGTGTATCAGAATAGCCATGGACATAAAGATGTGCCTGTTGTGTTACGTCCATGAGGTCACAGGGAGTTGGATACGACTATACGCCACACACACACACATTAAGTTATTGCTCATCCCCAACCCAACTGAACTACTGTAGTTTGGGGAAACGTCAATGGATTGTGAAGCATGTAACAAGCAAGAATCATCAGCAGCGGCGTAGCCCCTGAACATAAAAACATTTTAAAGAAAATCTTAATTTTTAAAGACTGTTTATGTATAGAATGTTTCATCTTGTCTGGCTTCAGAACTTTGTGAATGCTTGACGGAAGGTAGTATTTTAATGGTCTCTTGATCAGCTAATTGCTTCAGATTGGGATGGAGGAGTAAGTGCATCCCCTAATGCTTTTCTGTCCTTTAATATATTTTCTAAATTTTAGATTACTCATTTTATGCAAACCCTTTTGCAAATACACACTATATGCTTTATACTCTTGAGAATTTATCAAGTCAGGGTCTCTTAATTTATACATGGCCTTCTCACATTGTATTTAATCACACTAAATGCACTGGAGACTCTCCAAGTACATTTAGCTCTTAGAAGTCCCGTTTCCATGGTAACACTCGCTGCTATGCAACCAGGACTAACTTTGCCAGCCACAAGATGGCGGCAGAGCACTCAGCTCGCAGCGCGGCCAATCACAACATGGCTTGTTTTCACCGGAAGTGAAACAGCTGTCACTAGAGAGGATGGCGGCGGACGGGGACTTTCTGCTGCGATACAAAGCGGTGTCTAACAAGCTGAAGAAGTGAGAGAGGGCGGGATGGGACACACGGGGGCTTAAGAGTTATATATGGGGGTGTGCATTGAATGTCATATACATCTCATGCTCTACTTCTCTGTCCTTGTTTCTATCATATCTTGCGTCTTATTCTCCACTTCCCTCTATCCTGCCTCTTCTCTATCCCTCCCTCTTATCCACCTCGCTTACCCCTTCTCCTCTCTCTTCTTCCCAATTAATCGTGCACCAAATCCTCATCCCCTCTGTGCTTCTAGTCTCCTTTTGCCCCTTCCCCCCTCTATCATCCCTCTTACTGCCTGTTAACCCCCTCTCTTACCCCCTATTTTCCCTCTATCTTGCAATCCTTTCTTACCCCTTCTCTCCATGTTTTCTGTTTAATTACCCTTGCACCATATCCCCATCCCTTCTGTGCTTCCACTTATCTATTTCACCCCCTACACCCCTTGCCGGCCCTAACCCTAATCCTAACACCCTACACCCCTTGCCGCCTAACCCCCTACACCAGTTACCGGGCCTAACCCCCTACACCCCTTGCCGGCCCTAACCCCCTACACCCCTTCCCGACCCTAACCCCCTAATCCTGTAAACCTAACCCAAAAACCACTTACCGGCCACAAGTAGACAGCTTCATCGGCGCAGTGCAGCATGCATGCACGCACATAACAGATGCACGTGTAGTAGCATAAAACAGGAAAGTACCACCGTCTCTTGTCTCTTCTCTACTCAATTACCTTTGAACCATATTCCCATCCCCCTTGTGCTGCTGGTTATTTATTGCACCTCTCTCTCCTCCCTCTTCCCTCCTATTGCCTATTCTCTCCTACCCCTACTCTTCCCTTTATCTTGCACATCCTCTCTTGACCCTTCTACCCTATATTCGGCAACAATTAATCTTGCACCATATTCCCATCCCCCTTGTGCTTCTGGCAACTTCCCTCTCCTCTATCCCTTCCTCTTATTGCCCATTCTTTCTCCTCTCTTAACCCTTCTCACCTTCTATTCTATCCAATCACTCTTGCATCACATTCTCCTCCCTCTATGCTTTCAGTTATCTATCGCCCCTTCTTTCTCCCTTCTTTTGCCCCTGCACACTGTCTCTTTTCCCTAATTCATCTAACCTGTACGTTCTCCCCTGCCCCTTCATTCCCTTCTACTCCATGACATTCCTCCTCTCTTTCCCCTTCTCTCCACTATCACACCCATTATCTCTTGCCATTTCTCCTCCCTGCCCTCTATACTACCATGTCACTATTGTCCCTTATTTCCTCTCTATCCTGTCATTCCCCTTTTTCTTGGATTCTCCACCCCCAGCACTTCATCAATTGCCTCTTCTCTCCCTCCCCTCCAATCTATCCAGTCCATTCTAACTTTCTTTTCTACTTCCTTTCTATACTGTTATCCCTCTCTTGCCCCCTCTCTCCACCATTACACCCATTATATTTTGGCAGGCGGTGCTGCATTATCCTATGCTGGATAATCGGCACCCTACCTCTGTTGCCCCTCACCTTTCCCCTGTTCTACCCTTTCTCTTTTGCTGTCCCTATACCACTTGGGTCCTCATATGTCCCTCTGCAGTCATTCCTTTCCTAACATTAAAGTCCCACATTTTTGGTCTTGTCTTGCAAGTTAATCATTTTATTTACCAGTTTTTCTTTGCAAGTGAGTACTGCAAAGATTAAAACACTTTATCTTAATCATAGTATCCTGTCATTACCTTCTCCTGAGACATTTTCGTGATTTTTAGCATTGAGCCATTGGAAGAAGTAACCAGCTTTAAAGTCAACTACTGCAGCTTCTGACACCTTCTAATAATAGTTGGACAGAAGGATCTCCTGATATTGCTGCAAAAAAAGTTTCTTTGGTAACCTTTGCAGCACCCATTTCTCTTGCAGCAAAAAACTTTAGCAAAGTTTACAACGTCCTCTTTTAAATGCTTGGTGTGTGTGGCCTTAGTGTCTTTTTCATTTAGTTCTTATGAACCCTTGACTTGAGGTCTTTTCAACTCACCCACTTTACCCGATATTCTATGTTTTACCTATTATTACTGACATATGTGTGAACATTTTGGACATACATTATACATTAAGTTTTTCTTTTTACATTCCTAATTTCAGGAGATTTTTACGGAAGCCAAATGTTGCTGAAGCCAGTGAGCAGTTTGGTGAGAGACTCTCTATACATATCATCTGAGTGTAATTGGGAAAGGTGGAAATTGCCATTTTGTGAATAATCTACAATTTTGGTGCAAGGTTTATATAAAATATAGCTGGTTGGAGCTAAGAATTCTGCCCCCACTCATCTCCCCGGCCTGTGCCTTCCTTTATATAAAGGGAGGTGTAATCCGTGACTGCCTGTAATCCTTTTAGATGGATACATTGGGCTTAGATGTGCCTTTTGTATAGGTGACATTCTGCTCCCATTATTATCCTCTAATATACCAACCATAGTTCTAACGGCTGCATAGTATATATAAGGGAAGCAAGTATAGTCCTGCCACTATATAATACCTCAGTTGGATTATGGAGTAGAGTTATGGACATGGTAGTGCTAGATAAGTAACCAAGAAGGGCAACAGAAATAATAAGGGTTATGAATGAATTAAGCTATGAGGAGAGGCTGACCATATTAGACTTATTTTATCAAAAAAGTAACTAGCAAGGTGAAATGATTACCTAATATAACTACATCCAAGGTCAATAGGTTTTGTCAGGTGAACTTTTCTTGGCAATAGGTTTACAATAACAGTATCATACCCCAATGTTAGAGCATAGAAGACTTCATCTTAAAGAAAGAAATGGGCACATCACAGGAAGGGCAGTCATATTGTGGAAATCACTACAAATGGAGAATGTGACAGCAGATCCAATAAATAACCTTAAAATTCATAGAAAGAGAGATCCCTGAAGCTGCTGCACTCTCACATCACTTCGGTATCACTAATATAGTAGTCATAGTGTGTAACCCTGTGTGCGCCTGCACTGCGCAGGTGCACACAGTTGTTAATATCCACAATTGCAGAGTAAAAAGAGCAGCGGCGCATGCGCACTGTGTGGCATAATCTATGCATGCAAATTGCGTGACGTGAGCGCTGCATTCGCATTGCGGGGAGAGTGCGAGAGAGACGTGGGGGAGAGAGACAAGGGAAAGGGTGGGAGAGAGAGACATGACCCGGAGATAGGGGGAAGGGTTGGAGAGAGACATGGAGGGGAGAGAAGGAGGATGGGGGAAGAGAGGAGGAGGAGGGCAGGGGGTGGAGAGAGAGAAGCAGGAGGGGAGGGAAGGTGGAAGAGAGAAGAAGGGCAGGGGGAAGAGAAGGAGGGCAGGGGGGAAGAGAGAAGAAGAAGGGCAGGGGGGAAGAGAGACATGGGGGAGAGAGAGAAGGGAAAGGGTAGGATGGAGAGACATGAGCTGGAGAGAGACATGGAGGGGAGAGAAGGAGGAGGGCAGGGGGGAGAGATAAGCAGGAGGGGAAGGAGGAGGGCAGGGGGAAGAGAGAAGGAGGGGAGCGAGAAGGAGGGAGATAGAGAGGGCACAGAGGGAGTGAGGGTGCAGAGAGAGAGACATTTGTGACGGGCAACTTACAAATGTTCTATAACGCTCATATCTCTTGAGCAAGCACAGAAATAGTCCGCTCTCAACCATGAACTTCTGTCTTAAAGATTAGTAACTTCCAAACAATTCCAGCTTTTCCCCCAGTCAATCAGTTGCAATTATCCATTATATATAGCATTAAAAAAAAAAAAAAAAAGCCTACACGATGTATACAATCTAGCACGTATAAAATGACTCAAATATCTAACGTGTGTGAAATGAATAGTGATACCTGTGGCCTGCATGTGTGAGCTAACTCAAATCACTTAAATAAAAGGCTAAACGGGAACACAACCTACCTTCCACTAGTTCTTCTTCCTCACAGCATGTATAAATAAAACACAAATGTATAGGACTGTGACTGTGGTAGTCTATGTCCTTTAAAGGGAAAGCTCCGCAGTATATAATAGTTGTATATATTTTGAATACAAACTAGCATACAAGTTTATGTCTGATAACTAAAATTGGAGGATATTTATACAATGAATAATCTGCCTTCTAATTTTTGTAATCCGGTAGATTTTTTTTTTTACCCCATATAAGACAATATTTGATGTTTCAGTGGGGTTTAGTTTCCTTTCTCTGGAACAATTTAAAATTCATATAATGTAAGCATCAGAGCATAACTAAAATGTTTTTTCAGCATCAATTACTTTATAAAATGCGGTTAAGAAAATATAACATAGGGGGAAAAAGCCTCTGCAGCCGATGTACAGGTATATCACAAATTACACCGTCAGACTCCTACCATTGCTGTGAGAAAAACACACCTTCTCAGGCAAATAGAGGCTAGAAAGGTAGCTTAATGCTATTATAAATAGTAACATCAACTTTTTTTTATATTCTTGTTTAGTAATATTCACTCAGATTCTGGGATATATTTTTAGCTCATGCTCTTTGACATGGATTGACAAATACAACATTTAGGAGCCAGCAGATAGCTGAGGGTCTAGCTAAGTTTTTCTTAGGAGCCAAGTAATGGTTCAATGTATATTGCAAATGTGTATTACCAAATAAATGAAGTACCAGAGGTAAAATTTTAGAGCCATGGCTCTCTGGCTTCTGGGATTTGTCAAGTCCTGCTCTATAAGGTTTTTGTACTCTTGTGTCTTAGGTCAGCTGGCTAAAGAGCTCAAGCAGCAGGACTGCCTCCAGTATGCGGGCTTCTGTAACTTGGCCATGGCTCGGTGAGTACTAGTCATCCGTCCACATCACTTGTGATACCTAGAGATAGGCAGTCTACTCTTGCTTGGTTTTTACTGTATATCTCTGTTTCCAGCTGTGAGCAGACCCTATTTAATGCCCCAGGGGAAGCCATGGCTTTGACAGAGGCTGCACGGCTCTTCCTGCAAGAAGAGAAAGAAACCCAGCGTCTTAAGTGTCCTGGGTTTGAGGAGCATTTGCAGGCTGCCATCAACTGCTATAGCTTCGCTATAAAGGTGAGAGACGTGAATGCATGATCACGATTGAAGCACAGTACAACTAGCAGTGACCAGGTTAATAATTGTTTAAAGGAACACACAAAGTACAGTATAATCCTGCACATTAGCTGACAGGGTCAAGCCCCTCCCCATGGCAAGTATACATTAAATCAGTTTATTCTGCTCTAGAACCTACATTTAAAAAAACATGCTGTGCTATTTTATCAAATCTCCTATTTCTGATGAAACAAACAGAAATGCTTTATGTGGATCTCTAAGTGCTCAGTCCCTGTTAGACCTTAAGTGAAGTGTCTAAGGGATCAGTCCCTGGTAGAAACTATTTGTTCTGATGGGGTTACATTTTTATAGAACTGTCTTTCTTACACAGGTTTACATTGAACTGAACCAGCCGGTGATGGCCGCAAGTCTTTGCCTGGAGCTTGGAAATGCATTAAAGGTTTGTAACCAATGAGCTTGATTTATTTCACCTTCACCTTTTTAAATAATTTAATGAAGCTTCATTACTTGGGGACACCTTGCTAATATACCATCCTATACCACAAGTGGGTTCCCTGGTTCATTTCATCAATGCAACCTGGGTTCAATTCCTGTCAGGGAACCAAGAGGTCACAACACCCTGAAACCATGCAGGGTTGTGCCTAGTCAGCACTTGGATGGTAGACCACCTAGGAATACCAGGAGCTGTATGCTGTGACCCACTGGAGAAGGAACTGGCAACCCACTCCATTATCTCTGGGCACCTTCTGTACTCTACTCCTGATATACTCAGCTCCATGGTCCCTACTGTAACATATCCCATCACTTCTGTATCTTAGGACATGAGCAAGCTGGGAGAGGCCCTGGTGTACTTCCAGCGAGCGGCCGAGTTACAGACCCAGGTCCCTATCGAGTGTCTGCTGTCCCTGGGATACGTGGCTACCTGTAAAATCATGACCCGTGAGTTAGACACATGCGACTCAGGATTTTTATGCGCACATGTTTATGGGCTATTGTACTAACTCCTTTTTTGAAAAACTACAGTTGATATTTAGAAAATATGTAATTAAAATAAAAAATTGTCTTTCATTTATTATCTTTTTTTTATAAAATTCTACTTCTGTGGAATGTACCATTTTGGTTTCTGTTGATGAACGTCCTTAGAATGCAAAGTAAGTTATATAATGAATGGGAATGTGGCATATAAAACTGCAAATGCTTTCAGCAGGATAACTGAAAAGGTAATTAGGTTTACAAGGACACACCCTACTGTAGAGTCATGATAAAAAAAATAGGTGAAGATTAAATGCACATATAAGTTTAAAACATATTGGTTCTGTTTATTTATTTTGCTTCCTAAAAATACTCTGCCCGTCATCAAGTTTCTATTCTGAGAATAACATATGGAAATAAAATTTACCACAGTTTCCCTTTAACCTCCAGGGAGTGAATGAATAATGATGGAGCTTGTGCTGCTTTTTACATTGTTTTCTAAAGTTTTATAAATGGAGCCTTCTATCATGATTAAAGGTTTCCTGGATTATTAATTCATCTGACAGAATCAGTAGTGTGTATGCAAACATTTTCTGCATGAAAAAAATCCCCAAATAGTCATTAATAAACTTACCCTAAAATGTATTCAGTTTTCTGGCAGTTGATTTTGAGAAGAACGGCCCCTGAAAATCCAAGATAAATTAGCATAAGATTCATAATTGTGGCCAATTAGAGAGGCAGGTACAACATTGTAGCAAAGTATGGGGATTCAGTCTCTGCAGCAAAGTATCCAGGGTCTTTTGTTCCCACCACACACACCTCTTCTCCATGCATCAAAGCCAGGTGCCTATGTAGTGGTTGTGGAAACCATTTTTTTTTAAAATTAAATCTGTATGTGTATAGAATGACTCCATGTAATGTGTGTGTCTGATATAATCAACAGGTGTAGGTTGGATCAAGTTACACACTGGGAAACCTCCATATAGCCTTCTGATGTTGGTAGCTAGAGGTGTTTTTAGAGAGGTGGGGGCTGTCAGGATCATGTGTTACTGTTATAGGGTGTGATATGTTGGGTTGCATCTGCAGTCTATAATATTCCTTTCTCATCCATGGCTGCAGGTGACTATGATGGAGCTCTTGCTGTGTTCACAGAGATGCAGCTCCTGGCCCAGGAGAAAGGTCTGCACACCCCAGGGAACAGCCTGCCCGTGGGTAAGAGCAAATGTACACCCCCCCACGGGAAGTCTAGCTAATAGTGGGATGACTGACAGAAATTAGTTAGATAAATCTGTACCGGATACAACCCCAACGTCTCGTCCCAGAAACCCTTTAATGGACCACTTTAGTTTAGAAAAAGTTTCATATACAGTGGATATAAAAAGTCTACACACCACTGTCAGGTTTCTGTGCTGTAAAAAAATGAGACAAAGATAAATCATTTCAGAACTTTTTCCACCTTTTAATGTGACCTATAAACTGTACAACTCAATTGAAAAACAAACTGAAATCTTTTAGGTGGAGGGAATAAAACTAAAAATAATGTGGTTGCATAAGTCTGCACACCCTCTTATAACTGGGGATGTAGCTGTCTTCAGAATTAAGCAATCACATTCCAAATCGTGTTAAATAGGAATCAGCATACACCTGCCATCATTTAAAGTGCCTCTGATTAACCCCAAATAAAGTTCAGCTGCTCTAGTTGGTCTTTCCTGAAATGTTCTTAGTCGCATGCCACAGCAAAAGCCATGGTCCACAGAGAGCTTCCAAAGCATCAGAGGGATCTCATTGTTAAAAGGTATCAGTCAGGAGAAGGGTACAAAAGAATTTCCAAGGCATTAGATATACCATGGAACACAATGAAGACAGTCATCATCAAGTGGAGAAAATATGGCACAACAGTAACATTACCAAGAACTGTAGCTCCCTCCAAAATTGATGAAAAGACGAGAAGAAAACTGGTCTGGGAGGCTACCAAGAGGCCTACAGCAACATTAAATGAGCTGCAGGAATATCTGGCAAGTACTGGCTGTGTGGTACATGTGACAACAATCTCCCGTATTCTTCATATGTCTGGGCTATGGGGTAGAGTGGCAAGACGAAAGCCTTTTATTATGGAGAAAAACATCCAAGCCAGGCTACATTTTGCAAAAACACATCTGAAGTCTCACAAAAGCATGTGGGAAAAGGTGTTATGGTCTGATGAAACCAAGGTTGAACTTTTTGGCCATAGTTCCAAAAGATATGTTTGGCGCAAAAACAACACTGCACATAACCAAAAGAACACCATACCCACAGTGAAGCATGGTGGTGGCAGCATCATGCTTTGGGGTTGTTTTTCTTCAGCTGGAACTGGGGCCTTAGTTAAGATAGAGGGAATTATGAACAGTTCCAAATACCAGTCAATATTGGCCCAAAACCTTCAGGCTTCTGCTAGAAAACTGAACATGAAGAGGAACTTCATCTTTCAGCATGACAATGACCCAAAGCATACATCCAGATCAACAAAGGAATGGCTTCACCAGAAGAAGATTAAAGTTTTGGAATGGCCCAGCCAGAGCCCAGACCTGAATCCGATTGAAAATCTGTGGGGTGATCTGAAGAGGGCTGTGCACAGGAGATGCCCTCGCAATCTGACAGATTTGGAGTGTTTTTGCAAAGAAGAGTGGGCAAATCTTGCCAATCAAAATGTGCCATGCTGATAGACTCATACCCAAAAAGACTGAGTGCTGTAATAAAATCAAAAGGTGCTTCAACAAAGTATTAGTTTAAGGGTGTGCATACTTATGCAACCATATTATTTTATT
Source organism: Discoglossus pictus (assembly GCA_027410445.1). Classification (NCBI taxonomy): domain Eukaryota; kingdom Metazoa; phylum Chordata; class Amphibia; order Anura; family Alytidae; genus Discoglossus; species Discoglossus pictus. The sequence goes on from CM050169.1 coordinate 67,832,063, forward strand.
TTTATATTTTTTCTTCCCTCTATCTAAAAGATTTCAGTTTGTTTTTCAATTGAGTTGTACAGTTTATAGGTCACATTAAAGGTGGAAAAAGTTCTGAAATGATTTATCTTTGTCTAATTTTTTTTTATAGCACAGGAACCTGACATTTTAACAGCGGTGTGTAGACTTTTTATATCCACTGTATATGTATATGTATATAATATATATATATATATATATATATATATATATATATATATATATATGAAGTAGCAAACTAACTAACAAGATCCACATCTGTGTAAGCCATGGGAATAAAACTACTTCCAACAAAATGTTGCTGTTTCATATTGAGCACCTCCTAATAGTTTGGATGACATCTACTGAATTGTCTGATAGATCATTAGAGCTTTTACTATATCACACACTTCCTCATGCTCAAAAGCAGAAAGTTGCAAAGTAAATGACTAGCCCTACTCCGGTAGATATGTAAACACCCCACGCACAGTCATAACCTTCACCAGTATCATGGAAGCCACTAGTGACCAGCAGAGGCATCAATATATTTTTCTCTGATTTAATACCTAACTTCATGACATTTTCCTGCCTAGGCATGGCCTTGCTCAGTTTTTTCAGACATATATTTTTCATCATACGGTGGATCAAAGCCCCCTGTTCAGTAATGGGCATATCCAACTAGCTATACATTGTACTAGCAGATGTCTTCTAAATAATTGTTCAGGTATATACTCTTAGATTTGGATTCTGCATTATATTCTCTACCCCTCCATTATCATTTATCTAGTCAAAAATGATGTAAAGATGGGTTCAAATGGATAAGTAAGTTGCAAAGTTTCTATTATAGTTTTCTATTGTATTTAAAAAAAAAAAGAAACTGGTTTAAACAATACAAACGGATTTTAGGAAAAAACATCACATTTGTGTGTCTGTAACAATCTAACAACATTGAAAATAATAGGGTATAAAAACATGAAAGTGCTCTTTAGACACTATTATTTTTAGTAGATTCTGTTGGTCACAGCAGTCTCTCATTTCTGATCTCTTATCACTTTATTTTTATCACAGGGGCATTTCTGGATGTTATTGCCAAGTGTGAGGTGTCAAGGGTTCTGCTTCTTATGCTGCTCCAGGTAAAATCTCAACTTGTTAAATATACATTTGGCAGCTTATGGTAAATTGTAATGGCCTAAAATAGGTAGCTCTCCGGCTACTACCTAGTAGCTCACGTCTTAGTGACAACACCATTCCACTAACTACTATCTAGAGCAGCGGTGGGCAGGTTCGGTCCTGGAGGGCCACACACAGGCCTGGATTTGAGGAAATCCCTGCTGCTTCAGTAATCCAAATGGGCTTGTCTGTAGACAGAAAATAAATCCTCAAATCCAGGCCTGTCTGCCCACTCCTAATCTAGAAGCCTGCCCTACCCTGAGGTGGTAAAAGCCTGTGCAGGCTGGTTGTATTTAAAGCACAACTGTGATCATCTTTTAGTGGCCTTTTGAATAATCACATATATAGTTGTGAGCGTACGGGTCGTTGCTCACGCTTGCGGGCTCGCGCAGCGAGCCGCGGCCCTCGCGTAGCGAGGTCACTGGGCAAGGGCCTCAGTTGCTGGCATGGAGCGCCGAAGGCGCTCCATGTCAGCAACTGAGGCCCCTCGCAAAGCGAGGGCCTCAGTTGCTGGCGAGGTCACTGGGCAAGGGCCTCAGTTGCTGGCATGGAGCGCCGAAGGCGCTCCATGCCAGCAACTGAGGCCCCTCGCGAAGCGAGGGACTCAGTTGCTGGCGAGGTCACTGGGCAAGGGCCTCAAACCCTCGCAAACTTCACGTCGCTACTCAAAAAACACGACACACAAATTACGACACTCGCTAAATTATACGAGGAACGCAAACAACCTACGAAACACGTTACCACACATTACGACCTCGCAAACATCGGACGCAACACGCCGACATACAAACATTTAAAACACAATACATACACACAGCACATACATAAAAACCTTACCTACACCAAGAGGGAGCACCCAGGACCTCAAAAATGCAACTTAGACCTCGATTTTACTCCAAATTAAAGACTTTTGAGACCAAAAAAAAATCTAAGCGACAGAAAAAATGGCCGCCGAACAAAACGAAAACGAGGCTACAGCACTCTAAACTCGCAAAACACCACAACAAACTCGCAAAACGCCACAAACCACCTACGGATATTCATACCACACAGTGCACACATTCAGCATGCTTACACAGCAGCTCCACACCACTAATGCTGCAGCAACATCAACACAGATTGCCAGCTCTTCATCACAATGCTTCAAAATAGGTACACTATATTCATTTACTAATTTAGCTACCTTACAATTTCATTGCCGTCATTTTTTGACGGGCAATTCGCTAGTTAAACAGAATAATGAGCAAAATATACTTAGAAAGCAAAAATAAACACATTTTCTTGTTGCCACTTTGTCAGGAGGGTGTGTCTTTGTTAAGTAATTAGATTCCTGTTAGTATTAATAAAATGGAATGGTAGTTTTAGCTTCCCCATTCAAAGTCTCTTTCCCTCTCAGAAATCTCTATCTCTAAAGAAATGTTGCCTCATTTCAAGTGAGGTTCTTAAAATAAGTACATTTTAGCAAATATCAAACAGTTGCAATTATTGCAGCATAAAATCACCCCTACAACTAAGAAGTTATTTAGACATTGAAAGTACTTTAACAGCCTGGCAGATAAAAAATAAATGTGTTTACTAAAAGCACTCATTTTATAGGTGTGGATAAAAAGTAAACTTGTATTTAACTAGGATTCTAGGAGGAGATCATCATAGAGTAGTCATACATGGGCTTAATCTGTCCCCCTCTTGGCCACTAGCCACACACTCAGAAGTTATTAATGACATCCGAACTTCCTGCTGTTCAGACAATTATGCTGAAGAAGTATTTTATGTGGAGGTGTAGGCTTCCTTTTGGAAACAGAACAACAGTCAGAGGATCTGGGAACTGTGAGCAACTCTATAGGTCTGGTCACTTAATCTGTGAGCAACCTCTATTAGCCACTTGTGCCCTCCACAGGGAGAAATATCCTGTAGTACATTGTTATTATTATTACTAGCGTATTGCCCGTCCAAAAATGACGGCAATGAAATTGTAAGGTAGCTAATGCTGTTTGGTGTGTATTAATGAAATATATAATACATTAATAAATTAATATACTTTACCTATTTTGAAGCATTGTGTTGAAGAGCTGTGAATGTGTTTTGATGTTGCTGCAGCATTAGTGGTGTGGATCTGCTGTGTAAGCGTGCTGAATGTGTGCAGTGTAACACTGTGCGTGCGCGAGACCAAACCGTTAGCGTAGTCGTGTACTTCCGCATTAGCGTAAAATGTCGTGTAATGTGTGTTATGCGTCTTAGCGGAATATCCGTAGGTCTTTTGTGGTGTTTTGCGAGTTTCTTGTGGTGTTTTGCGAGTTTAGAGTGCTGTAGCCTCGTTTTCGTTTTGTTCGGCGGCCATTTTTTCTCTTGCTTAGAATTTTTTTTAGTGTCTAAACTGTTTTATTTTGAGTGAAATGAAGGTGTAAGTAGCTTTTTTGAGGTCCTGGATGCTCCCTCTTGCTGTAGGTAAGCTTTTTATTTATGTGCTGTGTGTATTTATTGTGTTTTCAATTTTTTCATGTTCGCGAGTTGCGTCCAATTTTTGCGAGGTCGTAATGAGTGGTAACGTGTCTCGTATGTTGTTTGCGTTGCGACGTTAATTTTGCGAGGGTCGCGGTTGGTGTGGTGTTTGTGTTTTGACGTAAATGTTGCGAGGGTCGCAGTTGCTGGCAAGGAGCACCTTCGGTGCTCCATGCCAGCAACTGAGGCCCTCGCCCACGGCCCTCGCACTACGCGAGCCCGCTAGCGTTATCAACAACTCGTACGCTCACAACTATATATGTGATTGTTTATTTGTAATGCGCCAACATATTCCGTAGAGCTGTACATGGGTTAAGATTAAGGCTAAAAACAATAGCAATATTAACAGGTTCCAAAAATGGATGGCCCTGTCTTTGAGCTTAGACTTACAATCTAAAGTATATCAGTCTGGTCTCACTCAAAAGTGATCCAGCCCCAAAATACCAGGCAATTCTATCCTGAACAGGAGTAACAGCAACTCCCAGACGTATGTTTCCTCCTTTCTTGGGCCGTGCCGGTGATGTGCAGCTGAATTCCCTATGTTTGTTGAATATGTAAATGAGCCTTAGGGCTTAGTCTCCATAACGGTGACAGGGGCTCCAGACGTGGACTCGTTTCCCAAAGATAGGCCGAAACGTACGTCTGCTATTTCTAGTGATCCAGCCCCAAAATATCATGCAATTCTATCCTGAACAGGAGAAGGAGCAAGATGTATGTTTCGGCCTCTGTGGGCCTCGTCGGAAGGTGCAGCTGTACTCCCCAAGGCACAGTGAGCAAAGAGTCCATGTCTGGATCCCCCTATCAACCTAGGTTAGAAACCCCCTAATGGTCATTGTCTTAAGCAACAACGTCAGTTCTTTTGGAAACATGTTAAATTACCGGTTGTGTCACAAGAGCAATTAGAATCATTCAATAATCCCATCGCTCAAGAAAATTATAAATACAATTACAATTTCAGCATAATGTTACACAGTTATGGCACCAAACATTGCACCTTTGTTAGTAACAATTTCTATCTCCCTACTACAAGGACACAATCCACCCTCAGAATACCACAAAGCCAGGCAGGGATTCCACTGACCTGGGTTCTTATCATCAAATATCTTGTCTGAATTTAGACTATACATTATTCATAAATACATTGGCCAATAACCTAAAACTGAACTTACTAAGCATAATGTTATATTTTATTTAAAATAAATTAGCACTCTAATCCTTGCCAGCTGGCAAAATAATCAGTATCAAGGGAGAAAAAAATGGAGGAACATATATTTGCATATCTCTATTTGCAGATGACATGTTGCTTTTCCTAATGCATCTAAAACAATCTGGCAGTTTTACAGGTAAATTTCAATAAGCTAGAAATAATGTGGCTTCCGAGATGCTGCCCTCCTGATTGCCAACAATTAATTCACATTCACTTAAAACAGAGCAATTATATATTACATATTTGAGTTCCTATTCCATCAGATCTGAAACCGCTAAACACACTAAATATCTCCTCAACTATAAAAGAAAGCACAGAACAAATGCAGATTAGCAGTAATTAAGGCCTATATGTTTCCAAATCTTTGACACAAAATCTTAATGCTCCCAATCCTCATCCATAAGGGAGACTGTGATAGTATCCATGGTGTTTTCTTCAGCTTTATTTGGAAAACTAGATCTCATTGTATTCATTTAAATAAATTGTTTTTGCCAAAAGAAGCCGGTGTATCAAGTCTACCTAATTTTGATTGGTATTATTTTACCTGATTTGTTTTTATTTTATTTTTTACTAACAGAGGGCCTCACTCAATTGCAATTTTGGCGAATTGAATAGGGCTCTAGATAAGCCTAGAACATATTTTTTTACAGAAGTTTTTAGATAGTGAAGACCTTGCTTTTGGATAGAAGTTCACTAACTACAACCTTCTGTAAAAAATATGCTGTGTGCTTATATAGAGCCCTGGCCAAATCGCAATTGAATGAGGCCCAGAGTCTTGGCTCTGGCATTGTCCTGATTCGATAATTTGAATTAGGATCAGGTCTGGTACACCTATTGTCTGGGTGTTGTGGCCTTTTCCAGTTCCAACACTGTGCTGGTTACTTTGAATGTATTGTTTTGTAATGTATTAAAGGCACGAGGACCCACCAAGAACTCCTGATCACTCCCGATTATGTCCCATGATTTGTACTTATTGCATGTCCACCAGGTTGGATAGAAGTAGTTTTCCTTATTCTGGGCAGAAGCCGGTGTAACCAAAGTGGGTCATGTATTTATGAAAGATAAGCAGATGATCTTTGCAATTTAATGAGCTTCATGCAATATTGTCTTCCTCAAATTCATATTTTTTCTCTTTAGTACACACAACTAGCAGATCTGGTCAGAAGTCTGAAATAACAATTACTAGAAATCATGGGGACGATACTCTAATTCAATTAATAGAAGACACTGTGGACAGCAAGATCTCTTAAATAAATATATATATGTTTCAAATATAAGCACATTAAAACATTCACATGCCCTCAGAGAAGCTGCACCATCTACAACTTTGCAACAAACACGGTTATTAATATTTACACTTATCCTAAGAGCGAATAGTCATCATGAATGTGATAACCCTAAATGTAGATATTTAGCAGCAGATTTAATACACTGTCTTTGGTCTTGGAACAGAGTAATTATAAGGATTGACAAAATCTTCAACATTAAATGACCTAGATTGGTTGTAATCTTCCCCTCTATACCTTGTTGTCTCTCCAGCAGTAAAACCTATTACATACCTAGCCCTTTGATTTATTATGAGTTAATCAGTCCGACTAATATAAATGAATTATGTAGGGGTACAGTGGAAATGCTGTTTTTATGCAATATGGCATGGCCGCCGTTTTTTGCAGAAATGGCCACCACATATAGATTCTTTACTTGTAGATTCTTAAAATTAATTGTAGAAACTGTAATGGGTTTAACGACTAGTTGGACAAATTACAAAATACTTGCAAATATATATTGTAGTTGAGGTGAGGCTTCAGGAGTTTGGGTATAGTGTGGCATCCATTGTATTTCTAGACTCTGTGTTAGGACACATTGTGATAAACATTAGAAGAAAGGAGGCATAGGCTCTGAGAGGGAGATAAGCCAATGTAGACCTGTTTTGGCAATGGGTGTGTTGGGTACTTGACTTTGGGGGACACGTTTTTTTGATACGCATTATAACGTATACCCCTTTCTGGATTGCTACCTTGTAGTCTATACCCCAGTTTAACAAATAAAAGTGAAGTTGTACGTCTTGGTCTTTCTGTTTTCCTTGAATTGGTCTATCAAGATACCCTGTACCAGTTGGGGATTACCAGCTAGTGTAAAGGAGTGCACTTCCTTTACTATTTCTTCACACACATGGTATCATTCAATATCCTGAGGCTCAATGGCCTTGTCTGAATATATATCTTTAATGGAATTGCACAATTGGCTACTCTGTATTTTTTGTTGATTTTCATTTTTGTTCTAATGTTAATGTGTTTGTTTTAAGATATTATATTATATCATATATATACACTACGTATTAGATATGTTAATAGAGGCTATCAGAGTTTGCCAAAAGACATGACACTCAGAGGTTAAAGATTGTTAATGTGAAATAATCGTGATTACATAAGAAGATTATAAATGAGCTATATTAGATGTTTTAACCTCTAGTCCCAGGAATTAATCTGTCCTTATATGTAAAAATGTAAGTTTAATATGGAATGTTAATATGATTTTTTTAAACAAAAACTATATTGCTTGCCATTATGGGCACACTTTGTGCTCTGACCCATAATCCTTCTGTATGTTTGCCTATTAAAGCAGTATTGGGACTTATTTCTCGTGGTTCTTTTACTCTGATTTCAGCCTCCACCACAGAAGCTGCTGCCAGAACATGCACAGACGCTGGAGAAGTATGACTGGGAGGCGTTTGACAGCCACAGCCATGGTAAGAATTATAACTAGCGCCACTCGCCGCTCTCTCGCACCAGTGGTGATCACAATATATAAATGAATAAGGTAACCATACATTCAGGGCTGGACATGTCCAAGGTACCATGGAGACGCAGCCCTTTAAATGACTCTTAACTCATGCAAAAGCAATTGGAGAATGTGTAAAACCTTTATCATTTGAAAATCTTTCTTACTGTTTTTATAATTGTTTTAAAATGATGCAGTGTTAGCTTTTACAGCCGTCAAAGTATCGTATTGCTTTGGTGTTGTCTCCACTAGTATTGGGCTTATGTGGACAAGCTTTCAGGTCCTGAAAGGACCATAAATTTCCAAACTCTCACAAATGTTATTATACTCTTGTCACCGCGATAATACACGTCATATCTTTCCTTTTGAGGTTGTATGTCTGAAAAAGCGAATGGAAAAAGTATTTTTCTTTTATGCAAAAGTTGAGTGTATTGGCATTTGCAGGGAGTTTGCGATTTTTGTTCTTCAGTATTTGCAGAAGGAAGGACGATCAAGGCAAAAATATGAGAGGATTAACAGGTTATATAAAAACACTTATAAAACAGTGAAATGGGCATCAATTTAAAAAAAAGTCAAACATAAAAATGTATTTTTTATAGTTCTCTGTTGTCCCTTTAAATCAGGGGTCACCAAACTCTGTCCTGGAGGGCCGCACCCAGGCCTGGATTTGAGGATTGCCTTTTTGTGCACAGGTGAGTCAATCAGGATGACTGAAGAAGCAATAGTCTCACCTGTTTGCAGCAAGGATATCCACAAATCCAGGCCTGGGTGCGGCCCTCCAGGACCAAGTTTGGTGACCCCTGCTTTAAATGGATTACTGAGCATTGAAGCTAAATACTCCCACCTAGTCTCCAAACCAGGACACAAACCTGACATCCTTTAGGCACAAGCAGCGAGACACGTGAAGTTTTCCTCGGCATACAAGCATTGGGCAAGGACTTCCAGACAGTAGTGGAGTTACCAAGCGATGCACATAGTGCACATAATATATTATTGTTGGGTCACAATATTTCTATATTTGTTTACATTTATGAAGAACTACACTTTTAAAATAGGTAAAATGTCCAATAAAATACAATCCTATAATTTATTATTCATATATTTATTTATCATGTGTTTTTCTAACCTATCTAAGGTTGGAGGAGATGTTGACAGTGGAGGAAGTTTATAAAGTCAGCAATTAAAATTATTTTAATATAAATATTAAGAACAAATATAGAAAACTCCCCAAATACAGACTTGGTGGTAAGAACTTAAACAGCTCTAAACAGTATATAGAAATCAAGGCCTTAAAAGCGAGGTACTTGGCAAAGGCTGAAAGTCTCCTTAAGGCAATACAACCAAATGACCATATATCTATGATCTATTGGGTATTCTACATAAACTGATCCTCAGTATCAATGAACGAAAACATAGCAAAATAAATATTGCCTGCCTGATCTCCTGGTTCTGTCTCCACCTCACTCCTGACTCACATTGTTTGCATGGAAGACATTGCATTTATCTGCCAGCTGTTTAATTATTCAGGAGTTATGAATAAAATCATCTGGAATTAAATAGCCATTTTTTTTTGTAAATTCAGGCAATAACAAAAAATACTGATATCCCTAATGAACCCTAATAAAGTGCATGCTGACACATATACTATATACTGATATTAACAATTAAACTATTAAATAGCTACCTGGTGACTTCAGTGGCTTCTTGACAAACAATATGAGTCGTGATGTCATGGAACGTTCATTTTAAAACTTCTAGACTTTTTGAAAGGCACATTCCTTGAAATTACAAATATTGAACTAGATACTCACAACCCTTTGTGGCTCTTGCGCTGGCCCTTTAAAGCTGTTCACAATAGAATCCTTTTATTTTGGGGGATGCGTTTTTTGCGTGTGTGCGCGTATGCATGTGTGTGCGCGTATGCATGCATGCATGTTCTTGCATACTGATACAAAACCTTGAATATTGTTTTTTTTTCAGTGAATTATCTGACAGAAGAGGTCTTCTTACTGCTGCAATCTGTCGTGGTAAGTTAATAAGCTAAAGTGGCTCTTACACAGACAGATTCTTATAATATGTTCATCCTGATCATATAATGAAAACGACCTTTAATTGTCCGTGTTTTGGAAAGATTCAGGAATACTAGAACAAGAGGTCATGATTTGATGTTAGAATGTGTGGAAATACAGCCTTCTAGTAGAACTGGAAGGACAAAATGGCAAAGAATACCCTGTAATTAGCAGATGCCTTTCTTAAAGAGGAGTTAAAGGACAACTTTATGATGAAAAAATATGTTTGAGAACTTGAGTCTATGAGCAAATGTCATAAAGCTAGTCTAGCTACATTTTGATACCTCTGTTTTTTTCTTCAGGCATCTATTATACTGTAATGAAAGTTGTGGTAATTCTTGATAGCTGCCTGCTTCTGAGCATGTGCAAGGGAAGTGGTAGATGTCAAATTCTTAAAGGTTCAATAATATAAGAAATCCTCAGACTCCAAGATATCCAAAAGTGTTGAAGCCAGACAAGATGGAGCTTTGTATAGGCAGAGGCTGCAATCACCATGACAGTGGTTCTCAAACCCCTCCACAAGACCCCCCAGACAGACCCTAAACTTGAGGAGGGGGTTGGGAACCACTGCACTATATTTTTCTCTACAAATTCCTTATTGCCCATGGTTTGCACAGCTGCTAATGTTAATTTGTTACATATTTCACAAATGTGAGATTTTTCCTAAACTACAATGGTCCTTTAAGTCTGAATTATGTGTGTGTGTGTGTATGTGTGTGTGTGTGTATATATATATATATATATATATATATATATATATATATATATATATATATATATATATATATACACACATATATATATATATATATATACATATATACATACATATACAGTCAGGTCCATAAATATTGGGACATTGACACAATTCTAATCTTTTTGGCTCTATACACCACCACAATGGATTTGAAATGAATCTAACAAGATGTGCTTTAACTGCAGACTTTCAGCTTTAATTTGAGGGTATGTACATCCAAATCAGGTGAACGGTGTAGGAATCACAGCAGTTTGTATATGTACCTCCCACTTTTTAAGGGACCAAAAGTAATTGGACAATTGGCTGCTCAGCTGTTCCACGGCCAGGTGTGTGTTATTCCCTCATTATCCCATTTACAAAGAGCAGATACAAGCTCCAGTGTTCATTTCAAGTGTGCTATTTGCATTTGTTGCTGTTAACTCTCAATATGAGATCCAAAGAGCTGTCACTATCAGTGAAGCAAGCCATCATTAGGCTGAAAAAACAAAACAAACCCATCAGAGAGATAGCAAAAACATTAGGTGTGGCCAAATCAACTGTTTGGAACATCCTTAAAAAGAAAGAACGCACCGGTGAGCTCAGCAACACCAAAAGACCCGGAAGACCACGGAAAACAACTGTGGTGGATGTCCGAAGAATTATTTCCCTTGTGAAGAAAACACCCTTCACAACAGTTGGCCAGATCAAGAACACTCTCCAGGAGGTAGGTGTATGTGTGTCAAAGTCAACAATCAAAAGAAGACTTCACCAGAGTGAATACAGAGGGTTCACCACAAGATGTAAACCATTGGTGAGCCTCAAAAACAGGAAGGCCAGATTAGAGTTTTCCAAACAACATCTAAAAAAGCCTTCACAGTTCTGGAACAACATCCTATGGACAGATGAGACTAAGATCAACTTATACCAGAGTGATGGGAAGAGAACAGTATGGAGAAGGAAAGGAACTGCTCATGATCCAAAGCATACCACCTCATCAGTGAAGCATGGTGGTGGCAGTGTCATGGCCTGGGCATGTATGGCTGCCAATGGAACTGGTTCTCTATTATTTATTGATGATGTGACTGCTGACAAAAGCAGCAGGATGAATTCTGAAGTGTTTCGGGCAATATTATCTGCTCATATTCAGCCAAATGCTTCAGAACTCATTGGACGGCGCTTCACAGTGCAGATGGACAATGACCCGAAGCAAACTGCAAAAGCAACCAAAGAGTTTTTTAAGGGAAAGAAGTGGAATATTGTGTAATGACCAAGTCAATCGCCTGACCTGAATCCCATTGAGCATGCATTTCACTTGCTGAAGAAAAAACTGAAGGGAAAATGCCCCAAGAACAAACAGGAACTGAAGACAGTTGCAATAGAGGTCTGGCAGAGCATCACCAGGGATGAAACCCAGCGTCTGGTGATGTCTATGCGTTCCAGACTTCAGGCTGTAATTGACTGCAAAGGATATTAAAAAGGTATTAAAAAGTGAAAGTTTGTTTTATGACTGTTAATCTGTCCCATTACTTTTGGTCCCTTAAAAAGTGGGAGGCACATATACAAACTGTTGTAATTCCTACACCATTCACCTGATTTGGATGTAAATACCCTCAAATTAAAGCTGAAAGTCTGCAGTTAAAGCACATCTTGTTCGTTTCATTTCAAATCCATTGTGGTGGTGTATAGAGCCAAAAAGATTAGTATTGTGTCAATGTCCCAATATTTATGGACCTGACTGTATATGTGTATATATATATATATATATATATATATATATATATATATATGTGTATATATGTGTATATATATATATATATATATATATATATATATATATATATATATATATATATATATATATATATATAATGATAATGGATAGAACCGGTGGGAATATTAGTTCTTCTCTGCTAAGAAAATGTAGGACTTAAACAGACGTGTTCAGTTGCAGGGCCGCTGTAGTACCAAACTTTCTATGATTCATATGAAAGAAGGGGTACATTACCAAACCACTGTTTTGAATATAAATACATAATTATTTAAAGAAAATTGACAATAAAATGTCACAGAAACAGATACTGTGTATGATCCATCCTTGATTTAATAAGTGTAACGAGAAGTAATAACAAAGTCTTGTGACGTACTACAGAGTCTGTGTCTGCATATGCTGCAGAGGGCAGCCCCATACAGGGACTATTTTTTATGACTAGGCAGTAAATACAATGCTTATAAACAATTCTTAATGAAATAAGGAACATAAAAGTAAATAAATACACAGATATCTTCTATATCTAGCAAAATCCAGAAAATAATCCATATTACTGTAAAGGGCCACTAAACAGTGGAACCAGACAAGATGGATCCCTCTTCATGTTTTTATATTCTTATATAAGTTTTACAGCTGTCACTTCTGTTAGTTTCACAAACACGTGAGGTTTTCCTTGAATGTCAGGTTCCTCTAATGTCTCTGTTTCAGATGGCGTGCCAGGAGAACGACGTGGAGTCTCTGAAAGTCCTGCAGGTTGAGCTCTGGTGAGTGGCGGGGACGGTTCACCCCATAACTTTATACAACTACTTGGCAAGCCCTGGATTTCTGGATGTTTCCCCAGTCTCAGGACCTTGGCTAATATTTGCACTGATCTCATAGAGGGGAAAATGCATTTAGCAAAGTGTTATTTATAGGCACACAGCAGTCACATATAACCTGCTTAAAGGATCATGTTGTAAACATTATAATATGTAACATGCATGAAAAAGGTGATGTAAAAGGACATAGAGAGGGAGAGAAAGAAGGAAGGAGGGAGGGAGAGGAAGAGAGCAGGAGAGAGGAAGGGAGGGAGAGGGTAGGGGGAAGGGAGAGAGGTGGAAGGGCGAGAGGGAGGGGAGGGGGAAGGGCGAGAGGGAGCCGGTGGGGGAAGGGCGAGAGGGGGGGAGGGGGAAGGGCGGTAGCGGGGAGGGGGAAGGGCGGTAGCGGGGAGGGGGGAAGGGAGAGAGGGGAAGGAAGAGGGGGTGGAGGGGTCGAGGGACCGGGGAAGGGGGAGAGATGGAGGGAGGGGGGGAAGGGAGAGAGGGGAAGGAAGAGGGGGTGGAGGGGTCGAGGGACCGGGGAAGGGGGAGAGATGGAGGGAGGGGGGAAGGAAGAGAGGGGGAGGGGGGAGGGAGGTAGCTGGGTGAGGGAGGGGGAAGCAAGAGAGGGGGACAGGAGGTAGCAGGGAGAGGTAGGGGGGAGAGGGAGGGGGGAGAGGGAGGGGGAAGCAAGAGATGGGGAGGGCAGGTAGGGGGAGGGGGAGAGAGGGGAGAGGGAAGAGAGGGGGAAGGGGAAGAGAGGGGGAAGAGGGAGATAAAGAGAGAGGGGCAGAGGGAGGGAGGAGAGAGAGAGACAGACAGAGTGCACACGGAGACAGCACAGACTATTATATATAACATATATGACAACATAACATATATGACACCGTCATTTATGAAGGGCAAGTTACTAGTATATATGTGTGTATATGTATGTATATATATATATATATATATATATATATATATATATATATATATATATATATATATTTATTTATTTAATATACCCCTCTATTGTCATAGGCCCTCATTCAATTGCAGTTTGGCCAATTGAATAGGGCTCTAAATAAGCACATAACATATATTTTTTAAGAAGTTTTTAGTTAGTAAGCATCTATCCAAAAGCAAGGTTTTCACTAACTAAAAACTTATTTAAAAAAAATATGCTATGTGCTTATTTAGAGCCCTATTCAATTGGCCAAATTGCAATTGAATGAGGGCCATAGTGCTCAGGCAGCGATATAGCGAATCTGAGAGCGCTAAGCAGGGATTTAAATGGCCACTGAGTTTTGGCGCACAAAAACTATTCCATCGCTTTAGAGCGGAAAACGAATCATTGCTCCTCGCGGTAGCGTTAAGCGAGGTATTACTGTATATTAATATACTTATGCATAAATATTAAAGTTTTTAGATTTTATTCTATTTAACATAAAATCTGTTTATGTTTCCCCATTTCAATAAACTTTCTATACGGAAAGGCATAATGTTTTTTAATTATTTTTTAGTACCCCTATATATAATAATGTATGAGGGAGTGCGATGTTTTAATTAGGTATTTATCATTAATAAAGATTATGTTTAATTATTTAAAAAAGCCATAGTAAATATTAAACTTATTATCAAAGATAATATTCTGTTGCTGTCTGTCTCCACCTAGTACAAAGTTGATAGGTATAGTACTGAACTGTAAGGCACAAGCTTGTATCAACACAATGCTCCTCCTTGATTGAAGACCTGCTGTGTTAAAGGGGTTTCCCTGTGCACAGAGTCTGAATGTGAGGACTTCTATGAAAGTGTATCTAGCTGCTGTCTAATCAGATTGTCCTGTGACCTCTCCCATGATTGATGACCTTATAAGGGTGGAAACAAGTAGAATATGTTAATCAATATTGAATTTTATTTACAAATATTAGAATAATGCTTTGATTAATTATTGAAAAGGAATTACATTATTGATTTAATACGTGATAACATTTGCTGTGATATTGCTGTGATATTTTAATGAAACAAAAGTAGGAGGAAAGCTTGTAAACTGATTGTTACATCGAATAGTAGGGTTTCCTCAGCCAGTTCAGTGAAAATGATGCTCTCAACCCCAAGCAAATACTCAATAGATTCCCAATATTTCCTCCAGTCTTTATCATTTAACAGACACTGGTAAGAGTGGTCAAAACATTCCTCTTGCTTTTAGGTTAACTTTCTGAAATATAAGTTACTCATTTATCATCCAAGGATAGTGTAATGATTTAATCTTGACCCTTAAAATGCATGATAGCGAATGTTGGTTTAAAATAAGTCTCAGATTATGCAATTTGTCCACTAGGAGGCAGCAAAGCACATAACTTCGTCCCAAGCTTAGTATGTCTGACCTCACACTTGTTTCCTGATCACTCTAACTGTACCCAAATATAACCCCATATTATTATTATTAACTTTTATTTGTATTGTGCCCACATATTCCGTAGTGCTGTACAGGGGATAAGAACAAGAAGGAATACAATATTAACAAACTGTAGAAGATGCAGGGCAGTATATTGAGCTTAAAATCTTTGCAGAAAGTGCTTTTTCCCAAAGCACCCTACAAGACTGGAAACTTGCTACTTAGAATATGTCTTTTCTTCTGCTTACCACAATCATCTTCCATCACTAACTCCTTGTTGGCGCCTATTTCAGTCACAGTGTAATCTTATGGGGCCGCTCTAGTTGTTCTCATTGAGATTACATCATATGTCTAGACTCTACAGGTGTCAAATACTTCTACCAAAATATCTCTCTCGTGCTCTCTCATGCTCTCTCGCGCTCTCTCGCGCTCTCTCCTCTTCCTTCCCTCGCCCTTTCCTTCCTTCCCTCGCCCTTTCCTTCCTTCCCTCGCCCTTTCCTTCCTTCCCTCGCCCTTTCCTTCCTTCCCTCGCCCTTTCCTTCCTTCCCTCGCCCTTTCCTTCCTTCCCTCGCCCTTTCCTTCCTTCCCTCGCCCTTTCCTTCCTTCCCTCGCCCTTTCCTTCCTTCCCTCGCCCTTTCCTTCCTTCCCTCGCCCTTTCCTTCCTTCCCTCGCCCTTTCCTTCCTTCCCTCGCCCTTTCCTTCCTTCCCTCGCCCTTTCCTTCCTTCCCTCGCCCTTTCCTTCCTTCCCTCGCCCTTTCCTTCCTTCCCTCGCCCTTTCCTTCCTTCCCTCGCCCTTTCCTTCCTTCCCTCGCCCTTTCCTTCCCTCCCTCGCTCTTTCCTTCCTTCCCTCCCTCGCTCTTTCCTTCCTTCCTTCCCTCCCTCGCTCTTTCCTTCCTTCCTTCCCTCCCTCGCTCTTTCCTTCCTTCCTTCCCTCCCTCGCTCTTTCCTTCCTTCCTTCCCTCCCTCGCTCTTTCCTTCCTTCCCTCCCTCGCTCTTTCCTTCCTTCCCTCCCTCGCTCTTTCCTTCCTTCCCTCCCTCGCTCTTTCCTTCCTTCCCTCCCTCGCTCTTTCCTTCCTTCCCTCCCTCGCTCTTTCCTTCCTTCCCTCCCTCGCTCTTTCCTTCCTTCCCTCCCTCGCTCTTTCCTTCCTTCCCTCCCTCGCTCTTTCCTTCCTTCCCTCCCTCGCTCTTTCCTTCCTTCCCTCCCTCGCTCTTTCCTTCCTTCCCTCCCTCGCTCTTTCCTTCCTTCCCTCCCTCGCTCTTTCTCTATCGCGAGCTCTCAACCTCTCTCTGGCGCTCTCTTTCTCGTTTGAGCTTGCTGGCTCCATATATACTAAACGTGGGAGGAGTTTATCTAGACTTAAATACCCCACTAGTAACTACCCACAATTCTATGTGGATGTTACATGTGCAGTAGGTTGTTCAGTCTACCTTGTTATAATATAAACCATCCCAGCGTCCCGACCCTCATCTTGCCTCTGTCACCCTCAGGCCTCTTCTGACTGCTGAACAGAACCATCTGCTGCACCTGGTTTTGCAGGAAATGATTAGTCCTTCGGGTCAAGGCATATGAAGTGTTTAGACATTCCTGGACACTCACAACTGGGCCCAGCTCTACATCATCAGGACCATTGCTTATCCCAAACATCATGTGTAAAGATGGCCGCCCTTATGCCAAGTACTGCTGCACCTGCAATGTTGCTCCTAATTTATGGATATATATTTTTTTGTATTTGACACATTTCCGGCGAGTGAGTTACCGGAGTTACTTTGTGACACTGATATTACAGATGTTTTTTCTAAGAACATTCCATAATGATAAATGTTCCTGCTTTGCCTTTTTAAGTAATTGTACTGTTCTAGCGGGTCTCACAGATGTTAATAGCAAAACATAAACCAGTGAATAGTTTGTATTTAGCTTTAATTTAGTGCAGGACTGCCCCTCTAAATTGGGAAGAGGGTTTGTGTCGGTTGTCTTCTTTCTAGAATATGTAAAAAACAAGGGGCTTCTGTCAGCAGGGTACATCCGCTAATAGGGAAGAAGTAGAAGAAATCATCTGGACCTTTGGGGGTATTGGTGACTACTTTTTATCTGTAAGGAGAATACAAATGAAAAGAATAACCATTATATAGATATAGCACGGTTCCAGTTACTAGGGACTTCTCTAATGTATGTCTTGTGAGGTGGGAAGAAGCCTTGTCTAGCAAAACTAAATCGCTTAGCACTCGGGTACCACTTTGCAAGATATGCTGATGGGAAGCTTGTACTGGCAGTAATTAAAGACCATTTTAAGTTTCTTGTTTATTCTCATTCTTCAGCAAAGCATTTGTAAATATGGGTACTCAATGTTTACTAGAAGGTGTCGCCATGTAAATAGTCTTCCAACCTCTTGTGGCTACTCATCCCAATCCCACCCACTGTGGATCTTGTGTGGGGTGCAATACAGTTTGCTCCCTCTGCAATACTGGAAAGGGCACTGATCCAGACCAAAGGTTCCCAAATTGTGGTCAAAAGACCACCACTGGTTTTGAAACCGAATGTATTAAGTAGTACAGAAGTGCAGATATACAATCAATATCCCAGTGTAGCACAGGTTGTTATAATTTAGAAGCAGGAGAAAGTCAGGTGGTCCACAAAGACCCTTGTCAGATTGTCCGCTAAGACTCTAGTCATCCCAAAAAAAAAAGATGGGACCAATGGTCTAGACAATTTAACAACCTTTAAATCATCTGCTAAATGGTTGGTTTAATTGATGTGTGTCTGTATTAGCACTCAGACCCCCATCTCCAAAAAAAGAGCAAATTCACAAAAAATAAGATATTGGCAAGATATACTAAACTGAGAAGTACAGGAGACTCTCTCCGCTCCTGTATTAAGCAATGGGACAAATGTACATGTCACCCTTTTAGTACATATGACTTATAGGAGACCAGGAGTGGAGAGGTTTTCGAACACTTGGCCTTCGGACATTCACCCCCACCCCATATCTCTTTATAACACTGACATGCATGGGGTTTCATGTATTTATATGGTTATAAAGTAATATAAAAATCAGAAACAGTCTGTGGCTCCAGTTTAAACCTGTCTAGACACTGAATTGATTAATAAAAGTAATTTATTACAATGGTTTGCACGTCCGTGAGTTTCTTAGCTTGGGTATCATTTCATGTTTCATTTACCAGCCCAATGACCTGTAGCATACTCCAGAGTCATGCCACTGGAAGGGTTAATCCAGATGAGTTGTGAGCTGCACAGTTAGCAATATGTCCCCAGTGAGGGCTCAGGAAGATCCGAGGGGTTTATATGGACAGCTGGGCCCTGATTGGTTTGTGGATTAGTGGCCTCTCTTACTCTGCAGCAGATGTTGGTGATTTCTCTGTAAGGGGTCGGGTGGTCTATGGGCCGGAGGGGATTAGACGGGCTGGTGATGGTATTAGGAGCAGTTTTAATGATCTGTGGACTGGGAGCACAAGCTCCTCACAGACCCAGCTCTTCAACACCGACTGAGTGAGACCCCGAACCCCCTGATGCCATGCACCTCGCAGAGGTCACCACGTCTGCTCGATTCCTGCAGAAGACAACATCTGTAAGTATGGGGTCACCTTGTGTATGATGTTCTAGGGTATTCTAGGGATATATTTTTAATATAGGCTGATCCGTCTGTCTTAACAAGTCCACTCAACCCCTCCAAAGCAGACATGCATGACCAAGCAAAAAGTAACATGTCTTTCTAATGGGTGATTGTTGCCAATTATTGCCCGGCGTCTGACTGTGTTGTTTTCAGTGTCATATGAAACTGATATGTGCAATCTTTATTACCTCCAGCTTCATATGACTTTACAGACAAAGCCTCTGGAGGTAATTAGCAACTATTTGCATTAAACATGAGATATCAGACTATACCTGATGGGTGGGTCAAAAAGACTGACCGGTAAAAATTGCAAACTTTAATCTGCCTGCTATAAAATGCATTTTTCTATTGATATTCAACTCATAAAGTACTTTTTCTTACCTATAGTATTTAATGACACCAAATTTGGAACATGTCTCTTTAATATATATTATTATGATTATTATGTAAAGGACAGGAGCACAACTTGAGAATAAAAAGCTGTATACCACATACCCAATGTTTCTGAGGACCAATATCTAGCCGTATTGGTGTTACTGTAATATTAGGTCTTGGCTTTACACCCCTAACTCATTTCCTGTAGCAGTGATTTGGGGTCCCTCTCATTGACTCATTAGATAGTTCAAGACCTCTGCAAATAAAACTGCTCTGTCTATTATAACATCTCTGAAGATCTCAAGTTTCATCATAAAGGGGGTACAGATCATCAATGTAATAAGTGCTACTTAATTAGTACATTGCAGAACTAGAAAAGAACAGCAAAATAATGCAAGCAACGGAATGTTTGGGGGGACTTTAAGCAAGTTTTAAACATTTCAAGAGCGTTTTTTCATAAAAAATAACTAAAAAGATCAAAAATGTGCATGTGCAAACTACTTTTGCAACCATGTCCTGAATGTAATCTGATTAGTTTGTCTAAAGTGCAGTCAATCAGTGTAGCTAATTATTAATTTGAATTTTTGCTTATATGTATAAATAGCAAATTGCTATTCTTTCCAACACATTTTCCGTGGTTCGGGTGAGTTTATTATTTCTCACAGAAGACTAATCAGTAAATGTTTTGATCTGGTTTAATTTAGTTTTTGTAAAAGGAATGTTTCAAATTATTTATTCCGATATTTAGATTAATAAAATAACTATGAGGAAGTGATGTACAGTATTTAATAATATGAATTGTACAGGTAACTGTTAAATCTCAATTGGGTAAAGAGATCCCCTAATAATTTTGCAAACAAATAGAACATTCCAAAAAGTAAATATCCAATTGGCTGGAGATGGAACTGTTGCCAAGGTTACAATAAATCACAATGGAATGTTCCATCTGTCTTCAAACCTTAGGTGAGCTCACTGAATATTTTAATTGTGGAGAAAAAAAAGAGTTGTCGTTTTAGTTAAATTTGTTGCTAATCTAGAACTCAAATTTTAAAGTATATGGAAGCTTCCTGGATTATGAAGCATCTGATAGAGGAGAAGCAGTAATGTATGCAAACAATTTTTTGCATGAAAAGGAACGCCCCTGATAATCCAAGCTAAATTAGCATAAAATTCATAATTCATTTTGGCCAATCAGAGGCAGGCACTGCAGTCTCTGCAAAAAAGCACTATGCAATATGTAGTTGATTGTTCACAAAAACATACCTCCCTTGAATAATGAAGCAGGCAGTGGTACTCTGGATCTCTGCAATGTGCTGATACTGGCTAGAAGGTTAGTATAGGGTTAAAAAATTTACTTGAATGTAGTGTTTCTATTGGCTAGTACCAGGTGGCTATGTAGGGAGCTCTAGGGGTGTGGAAACCATTTTGTTTATGAAATAAATATTTATGTATATAGAAAGAATCAATGTAATGTGTGTATAATATACAGTGCCTTGTAAAAGTATTCACCCCCTTGACTTTTTACCTATTTTGTTACATTACAGCCTTAAGTTCAATGTTTTGTTAATCTGAATTGTATGTGATGGATCAGAACACAATTGTCTAAGTTGGTGAAGTGAAATGAGAAAAATATATACATAAAACTATTTTTTAGAAATAGAAAACAGAAAATAGGCATGTGCGTATGTATTCACCCCCTTTGTAATGAAATCCATAAAAAGCTCTGGTGCAACCAATTACCTTCAGAAGTCACATAATTAGTGACATGATGTCCACCTGTGTGCAATCTAAGTGTCACATGATCTGTCATTACATATACACATCTTTTTTGAAAGGCCCCAGAGGCTGCAACACCTAAGCAAGAGGCACCACTAACCAAAAACTGCCATGAAGACTAAGGAACTCCCCAAACAAGTAAGGGACAATGTTGTTGAGAAGCCAGGGTTAGGTTCTAAAAAAAATATCCAAATCTTTGATGATCCCCAGGAGCACCATCAAATCTATCATAACCAAATGGAAAGAACATGGCACAACAGCAAACCTGCCAAGAGACAGCCGCCCACCACAACTCACGGACCTGGCAGGGAGGGCATTAATCAGAGAGGCAGCACAGAGACCTAAGGTAACCCTGGAGGAGCTGCAGAGTTCCACAGCAGAGACTAGAGTATCTGTACATAGGACGACAATAAGCTGTACGCTCCAAAGTTGGGCTTTATGGCAGAGTGGCCAGAAGAAAGCCATTACTTTCCGCAAAAAACAAAATGGTGCGTTTTGAGTTTGCGAAACTGAAATGTATGGAGGAAGGTGCGGAGACTCCTGAAATGTATGGAGGAAGGTGCTCTGGTCTGATAAGACTAAAATTTTACTTTTTGGCCATCAAAGAAAACGCTATGTCTGGCGCAAACCCAACACATCACATCACCCAAAGAACAACCTCCCCACAGTGAAACATGGTGGTGGCAGCGTCATGCTTTGGGGAGGTTTTTCAGCAGCCGGGACTGGGAAACTGGTCAGAGTTGAGGGAAAGATGGATGGTGCTAAATACAGGGATATTCTTGAGCAAAACCTGTACTACTGTGTGCGTGATTTGAGGCTAGGACGGAGGTTCACCTTCCAGCAGGACAATGACCCCAAACACACTGCTAAAGCAACACTTGAGTGGTTTAAGGGGAAACATGTAAATGTGTTGGAATGGCCTAGTCACAGCCCAGACCTCAATCCAATAGAAAATCTGTGGTCAGACTTAAAGATTGCTGTTCACAAGCGCAAACCATCCAACTTGAAGGAGCTGGAGAAGTTTTGCAAGGAGGTATGGGGAAAAATCCCAGTGGTAAGATGTGTGAAGCTCATAGAGACTTATCCAAAGCGACTTGGAGCTGTGATTGCTGCAAAAGGTGGCTCTACAAAGTATTGACTTTAGGGGGGTGAATAGTTATTCACATTGACTTTTTCTGTTATTTTGTCCTATTTGTTGTTTACTTCACAATAAAATAAATAAATAAAAAAAAAAATCTTCAAAGTTGTGGGCATGTTCTGTAAATTAAATGATGCAAATCCTCAAACAATCCATGGTTGTGAGGCAATAAAACACGAAAAATTCCAAGGGGGGTGAATACTTTTGCAAGGCACTGTAAGCCGTATGTGTTAGAGAAAGGGAAAAATTGTTTGGTTGAGATTCCAAAATATGTGTCTTGTATTGGTCTTATTGTAGATGGAGCTACGAGAGGTTGTCCACTGGCGCCGAGCTGTACTGGCCGTAAGCTTTAACTTATTAGCCCTTGCTCTTTCGGCCACTGCCCTCCTCAGCAGCTACTGGTGTGAAGGCACCCAGAAAGTCCCCAAGCCCCTGTGCAGTGAGGGCAAAGTCACCAAGTGCATCGGGGTACCTATCCACCAGGAGAGCACCAACACATCCGGAAAAGACGTGGTACATTACAGCTGGGAGACCGGCGATGACAGATTCGCATTTCGATATTTTCACACTGGGATCTGGTATTCATGTGAGGAGAACATTCTAGGGACAGGTGAGGGGTCAGGGTGGTCTTAGACCAGTGGATCTCAACCTTTTTTAATCTATGGACTGGCTGGTTATCTTCCAGTGCTCATCAGACCAGGATTTGAGATCCAGAACCGGTTGATATTACGTTACACAAACTTTCATTTAATTTTGCACCTAGTAGAATAGAATATATTGTAGCTACAAATGGGTTTTGCTATTACCTGTCTATAACTACTACTAATAGTCTGAAGTGTTAGGCTCCCACTTTCAGGTCAGGCCCCAGTCCTAGAGAACCACTGGAAGTGTCAATGATAGAGTATGTTATAATGGGATCATAATGGAACAATGATTCTTTAGAGCCTACTAAGACTGTTAAGAAAATGCTACATTAAAAGCATATAAGACCCCACTTGGGTCACCCAATTAGCCCATTCTCCTATCTGTATTAACGTGTCTCAGGTTTTGATTATTTAATAACTATCGCAATAAAATCGGTATCTGATGAAAATAAAACCAGTGTTGATTTTAAAACTTGTCCTAAGGCGGTCCTTATAGGAGTCTTTATCGGCCTCCTTCCTTGCAGTATTCGCTGCAGGCAAACCTAGTATGGTCAGAGAAAAAAATAGTAAAGTCTCCTGGGCATATCCACTTCCAGTCCCTGGAATAGAGGGTAGAGAGATGCAGCTCTTCTAAACCATTACAATGGTGGTCAGTAGTTAGAATTCAGAGCTTTCCCATTGTGATCAATTCCAGTCAGGGAACCAAGAGGTCACACCACCCTGAAGCCAAGCTAGTTTGGGCCTGGACAGGACTTGGATTGGAGACCACCTAGGAATACCAGCAGCTGTATGCTGCGGCCCACTGGAGAAGGAACTAGCAAGCCACTCCAGTATCTCTGCCATGAATACCAAGTAGATTAGCATGATGTGTTACAGTCCATGAGGTCACAGAGAGTTGGACACGACTGAGTGACACAAACAAGCAAATGTAACTATGACGCTGTGCACGTCTAACTCCTGTCGACTCAGAGCCCTATTCTATTGGCCAAATAGTAAATTTATACACACTTAAAATCACTCTGAATATTGTCGCAATAATATACTCTCCTCTTCAGCCTCCGGGCAAACTAACAATCCAAGATGGATGAGCCAATGAGACAAGCAGCCTGCTAAAGTCACAATTTTCTCTCTTTTATGCTCATGGCATACATAGCTGCTAATGTTACTTTGTTACTTCACAAATAAGTAGTTTTCCACAACCTACAGTGGTTCTTTAATACAATATTGAGTTCTCGTTTCCTATTACATTATATCTGGGAATCAAGGCTACTATAGCCAACATGTATAAATATATATTTGCAGGTTTATTCTGGTACATTATACTTTTTATATATATATATATATATATATATATATATATATATATATATATATATATATATATATATATATATAATTATAAATTCAGGATCCAGCCATGAAAGTGGAGGACTCGAGCAATGTATGATGGGAGTGTGTATTTATTTTATGGATGTTAGTATTTTTAAATTTGTATTTGTTTTATTGTGTTACAGATGAGAAGTGTCGAAGTTTCCTGGAATTGACCCCTCCGGCTGAGCGAGGTACAGACCCACCCATGTCTCTTCTTATCCTCTTGTTTTGACACTCGGAGTCAGTCAGAACCTCTAGATTTGTATGTTCCAGGCATTACACAAGTAATATCATTCTCCAGCAAAATTGGGAAATGCGTCAACACATATAATCACAGAGGTGGCTGCGCAAACTCCTCTCTAATATAATAAGTGGGAGCCACCTTATTTATTCAGAAATACTGTCCTATATTTGCTTAGATGGTCCAGAACTTGCTGTAATGATCCAGAACTTTTAAATTGTACAGTGCAGTAGAAACAACGTTTCAGTTAATTGTAATGAAATAAAAAACCTTATAGTGAAAACGTATTTACATTTAGTCTGGATATTCTCATATGTTTGACAAAACACTTAGCTTTTTGGTAGAGTGCACTACCACTCTGTCACCAAATCTAAGCAGATTGTAAAAGATGGGAGAAGATCCAGAAGAATATGAGGGGGAAAAATAGCCACTTACAGTGCTAGTTATCTCATGAAAGATCAACATGTTCCTAACAATAAATAAAAAAAAATCTTTATGCTAATCTTTACAACTTAGAAGTTTTGAAAGCTGGAGAATCGCAGTGTACTTTTAATTCCCTGAATTCACATAGAATATATATATATACACACACACACACATGCATACATGCACAGTGGTACCTTTGTTCTCAACCTCCTTGGAACATTTTCGATACTAAACCAGTCTGGATGAGCAGCTTGGTACTCATGGCATTTGCTAAAACCAATTAACATTACTCCTTATGGAAGTTTGGTACTCAACCTGCTGTCCGGAATTTTCTCTGTTATGCTGTTCATTGCAAACCGTAGAAACTTTGCCAACACATCTGCAAAGAGGACACAGCCACACATAACAGCAAGACCCACAACATCAGAGGCTCATATTCATGTACATCATCCAATGTAGTGTACATGATACAATGTACTGTATGTGAAAGGGGGTGGTACATTGGATAAACCAGTCAGAAACTACACATGCGAATGAATCTCCACCGAAGCTTCATCAAAAAGCACCATGAAGACAGCTATTGTACTCTAGTTGGACACCATTTCACCCAGGAGAATCACTCCATCCAGAACCTCAAAATAAAAGCACTCAGGGGGAATTTCAGAACTATCAAACAGCGGAAAATGTTTTAATTAAAAACTATTACATTTTTTAATACAAAGGATTTGGGCATTAACATCGACTTTCTGGCCCACTATCTTAATGTCTTATAGCTCACACATTCCACATACCTACCCCCCTTCTATTACTGTTTTTGTTAAATACATGCTATGCTGAAATGTATTGCTCTTTATTTTACTGTGGTGTGTTCTTATCTACAACCTGATCTATAGACTTACTTACTGACCTATCAGAACATTATTCACAATGCTGGTCTATTTCTCACTTAACTCTGCCCAATGAATTTTGTCTTTCTTGTTTTTCCCAAAAAAATGTTTTTCCCATCTCTTTCTCTTTACTGTTTTTAGGTTATACTTGTATCCGTATCGCTTTTTGACTTGATAAACAGAGGCATTATCTCTCGAAAGCTCGTCAATTTATTATGAATATGTTTGTCCAAAAAAAAAGGTATCACTATTCACTACAATACTCTGATTATTCAACTGGATAACTGGACACTCACGGCTACCTCACTCTTCATATATATATATATATATATATATATATATATATATATATATATATATATATATATATATATATATATAGTTATGAAGAATTGAGTAGTCCTGAATGTCCTGTAATGTAGGTGAGTATTGCCGTATAAAGTGATACATTTTTTTTATTAGACAAGCTATCAAAAGGTAGAAATCTCATCATCAGGTCAGTAGCAATACTGCTAAGATGTAATATAAGCATAAGACGTAATGGGGAATTACCAATCCCATGTGGCATAGACGACAAACAGACTAAATAAAAACATATTGGTTCCTTTCTGGTGCAGATGACTCTTCTTATC
Source organism: Discoglossus pictus (assembly GCA_027410445.1). NCBI lineage: Eukaryota > Metazoa > Chordata > Amphibia > Anura > Alytidae > Discoglossus > Discoglossus pictus. The sequence continues at coordinate 67,858,589 of CM050169.1, forward strand.
CTGTGTTGCAGGGATCCTGTGGCTCTCCTTGGGGTCAGAGCTTGCCTACATTACTCTACTGGTGATCAGCTTTGGGCTGCTCTTACTGGAAATGTTTTATACTGGAAACCCCGTCTGTGGGCTGAAGCTCAATGCGTTTGCTGCCGTGTCCTCTGTGCTTTCAGGTAAATGCCAGTAGACCAAGGGGGCTCCATACCATAGGGAGAACCCACCAGCCACACACTCAAATAGTTACAAAGCATATAAGGAAAGACTTCCTGAGGTAGCTTATACCAGTGGTACTCCAAAGAACTGGCTCCCGGTCCCTGAGACCTTATCTGCCAGATCTCCACAATAGAGGAATGAGGAGAGCCTAACACTTTAAACTCACCACTACACAGATATTGTTGGTATAGCAGATGCAAAGCTTTGGGGCCTGCCACATTATAGGGGCCAACAACAGGATAGTAGCCCTCTACTTCTAATGGTGATCTGATCACCCTAGGAGAGACCTGATCAAAGTAGGTGCAAAGCTTTTGGGCCTGCCACATTATAGGGGCCCACAACAGGATAGTAGCCATCTCCTACTAATTGTGATCTGATCACCCTAGGAGTGACCTGACCAAAGTAGTTCCAAAGCTTTTGGGCCTGCCACATTATAGGGGCCCACAACAGGATAGTAGCCATCTCCTACTAATTGTGATCTGATCACCCTAGGAGTGACCTGACCAAAGTAGTTCCAAAGCTTTTGGGCCTGCCACATTATAGGGGCCCACAACAGGATAGTAGCCATCTCCTACTAATTGTGATCTGATCACCCTAGGAGTGACCTGACCAAAGTAGTTCCAAAGCTTTTGGGCCTGCCACATTATAGGGGCCCACAACAGGATAGTAGCCATCTCCTACTAATTGTGATCTGATCACCCTAGGAGTGACCTGACCAAAGTAGGTCCAAAGCTTTTGGGCCTGCCACATTATAGGGGCCCACAACAGGATAGTAGCCATCTCCTACTAATTGTGATCTGATCACCCTAGGAGTGACCTGACCAAAGTAGTTCCAAAGCTTTTGGGCCTGCCACATTATAGGGGCCCACAACAGGATAGTAGCCCTCTACTTCTAATGGTGGTCTGATCACCCTAGGAGTGACCTGACCAAAGTAGTTCCAAAGCTTTTGGGCCTGCCACATTATAGGGGCCCACAACAGGATAGTAACCCTCTACTTCTAATGGTCATCTGATCACCCCAGGAGTGACATGACTATCTACATGTGTTTTTGGCTTTTTTTTAACTCATACAAGTGTATAGAGAAGATTCAAGGGAGAGAGGTAAATTATTTCATGCCAGGGCCTTCCATTTATTAACTTTTTGTCATAATTATAGATTATTGATGGATGTATCTTACATTAAAATGTACTCTATTCAATTGAATGCAAAATGAGATGAAAATGTATGTCATGTACTTTTATCCTAAAAATGTTCTCATAGGTCCCAATGAGATTTGGATGGTAAAGCTCAGAATGGAATTATCTTTCAGGAAAAAACAAGAGTTCTTGATCTGAAGCTGTTGGACTAAGATTTAAGGCTAATGTGAGAAGTATCATTATACAGAAAGTGTCCTTTTCAGTTTATATGGTAGGGACATGTAAGGTAAAGGGTTTCAAGCAAGCTTAGGACACTCATAGAAGACTACTATTGTGCTCATACAATAAGGTTTTATTTGTTTTATTTAATAGCAGATTAGCAATAAATTAATATTTGAAGGACATCATTCGACTGTAGCTTTTATAATTTACGCTTGACCTGCAGTGATCTCAGACCTTAGCCGACCTGCTTCTCTAGACCTGTCATTACGTGTCCAGTTGTTTGCAGAGATCCTCTCCCACTCCCTGTGGTGTGAATACAAGCAGATCTGCTAATTCCTGAAATACTAAAGTTCAAATGTAACTATACATTATTTTCTTTATTATAAGCTAACAAGCTTTCCATTGGACCTAATCATGGCATTGTCTGTTGTAGCTGTGCCATTCACACTCCCCTACGACCTCAAGCGCTTGATCAGCAAAACCATAAATGGCAGCTTCCACTGCATCATTATTGTACATTATTGCCTATAAAAGGCAATAAACAAAAGACTTCATTGTTTTTGTTTACATTCTCATATATGTCCCTCTTGTCAAGTGTAGTTCATCAAAAAGATTATATTTTGAGTATTGGATCACAGTGGCCCTTTAAGGTGATCTTTATTGAGTCGCACCACAGGATGTACTACAGGCTACATTATTTGTCCATTGGAGGACATGTTTCTGTAGCCCTGGTCAGGTGCCCATTCTGAGTACTGGCACATTTTGATAAAGAAAATCCCCAGTATCTCACACAGCTGGAAATTAAGACTTCATTGCATAATATTCTTACATCATTCCCACTAATCCCTTCCGAGGGAACTCCCAGATAATCCCAACCACTTAGTCCTAACTCCTGACATCAAAGGAGATCACGTGGTCCCATTAAACATGATCAGGGAGCCCAATGGTGGACAGTGTGGTATGGTAGACTAAGGTGGTTATCAGGCCGTATGAAGGTCCTGAGCTGGATTATACATGACTTTAGTACAATTCAGGGCTATTGTTCTACTGGTTTGGGGAGCATGAAATCTAGGTCAGTATTTATATCTTCTTTATCTCCTCTAACTATATATATTACAGTCATTAGGTCTTCTCTTATAAGGTTAAAGTTCAAAACCGTTACAATACATGAACGAATACAAAAGTCACAGGCAAAAAAATGCCAAACAAGTGACTTATCCACCAATATTCTCTGTCCAAAAATTCTCTCTCAGATCCAACAAACATGAAGCTCTTGCACAAATACTCAATAAAAAAGAAGAAGCTCTTGTGTTCTTTCTGACTTTCTTCTTTCTGCGTTGTTATCCTTGAAAACTCCAATTCAAACAGAAGATTGCAGCAAAAAGCTAAAAAAAGAAAGAAAATAGAGTGCATAGAGCCGACCTTAATGTAGTATTTCAAAACAATATTTTATTAAGATGTTAAAAAAATACTCACAAAGGATTTCCTTTTAAAACAGTGACATCATTTTGATATTTATATACCTTCCTAAGCTATACAAAAAATCCCTATCTAGTATTATACTAATATAAAAATAAATGTAAAAATGAAAATATATCTTATCCATAGAGAGGGTACAATATGTACACCAAAACAGATTAACAGTGGGAAATATTTATCACTCCACTTTATCCAAATATATATATATATATATATATATCGTATATACTCGAGTATAAGCCGACCCGAGTATAAGCCGAGGCACCTATTTGACCACAAAATACTGGGTAAAATGAGTGACTCGAGTGTAAGCCGAGGGTGGGAAATGTGCTGCCCCCTGTGTCCCTCTTGTGCCCTCTGTGTCCCCCTCTCTCTCCCGTGTCTCTTCTCCCCTCTCCCTTCCCTGTGTCTCTTCCCCCCCTCTCCCTTCCCTGTGTCTCTCCCCCCTCCTCATTCTCAACCTCCCTCCTCAACCCCCCTCCTCATTCTCAACCTCCCTCCTCAACCCCACTCCTCATCCTCAACCTCCCTCCTCATCATCCCTCCTCATCATCCCTCCTCAACCTCCCTCCTCAACCTCCCTCCTCATCATCCCTCCTCATCATCCCTCCTCATCCTCAACCTCCCTCCTCAACCCCCCATCCTCATCCTCAACCCCCCTCCTCATCCTCAACCCCCCTCCTCATCCTCAACCCCCCTCCTCATCCTCAACCTCCCTCCTCATCCTCAACCCCCCTCCTCATCCTCAACCCCCTCCTCAACCTCCCTCCTCATCCTCAACCTCCCTCCTCATCCTCAACCTCCCTCCTCATCCTCCCTCCTCATCCTCAGCCCCCTCCTCATCCTCAGCCCCCTCCTCATCCTCAGCCCCCCTCCTCATCCTCAGCCCCCCTCCTCATCCTCAGCCCCCCTCCTCAACCTCCCTCCTCAACCTCATCCCCCTCCTCATCCTCATCCCCCTCCTCATCCTCATCCCCCTCCTCATCCTCAACCCACTCCTCATCCTCAACCCCCTCCTCAATCTCCCTCCTCATCCTCCCTCCTCATCCTCAACCCTCCCTCCTCAACCTCCCTCCTCAGCCCCCCTCCTCATCCTCAACCTCCCTCCTCATCCTCAGGCCCCCTCATCATCCTCAATCCCCTCCTCAACCTCCCTCCTCAACCTCAACCCCCCTCATTCTAAACCCCTTTCCTCATTCTAACCCCCCCTTCATACTACCCCTCTAAATACCCCCCCCCCCCCCTCTCCCCTCACTTATCTGCTCCGGCCTCCGCTCCTTCCGGGTCTTGACGTGGCGTGCATATGACGTCACGGCATTAGCATATACCGGGTGGTTTCCTCACCATTGCTTACTGACAATGTCCGTTTCAAAGGTAACATGTTGTGTTTTCCTCCTCCTGTGTCTATCCCATAGGCCTTCTCGGCATGGTGGCCCATATGATGTATACGCAAGTTTTCCAAGCCACTGTCAGCCTAGGACCTGAGGATTGGAGGCCTCATTCTTGGGACTATGGATGGGCTTTCTAGTAAGTTGTATCGCCTACTACAGCCTACTTGTTATTCGTTTGTGTTTGTGGTAGGTGGCAGCTCAAGCAGATGTCTTGTATGTTGATATGTTCCTCTCTGTTCTAGTACTGCCTGGGCTTCATTCACCTCATGCATGGCTTCTGCTGTCACCACGCTCAATACATACACCAAAACTGTGCTGGCATTCCGGAAGAACCAGAAGTCATACGAGCACAATGCGAAGGAGCAGGCTTGTTTCCTGAATCATAAGGAAATGAGTTTCTATAGAGAGAAACCTGTCCACTCTGTGTCTGAGACGGTGGACTTCTACTCAGAACTGCAGAAGAAAGTCCTTCTGAGAGATCATTCAATGGATTTGGAAGATGTAGAGGAATCCATGGAAGAAGAGCACTGCTAGTCAGGGCAAAGTAGTCAAATATCATGGCCAACCCAACTGGAAACCATAAGGCCAACAGAGTTCTATATAATTAAGAAGAGTGAAGACTCATCTAGAAAAATATGTAAAGCAGGCATGGACAGGAAGCTCCATTGGAAATTCAGAAAAATTTATAGATTGACTACACCAATGGTTTTGGAAATATTGAGTAGACAGACTTCATCTTCCTTAGCAGTGTGTGAGTGAAAGTGAAAGGCCTCAGTCTGGTGTGTCAGTCTATTCGGTTCACTTGATATGCTTTTGTTTGCAGCACTTCCTTTCAAAATGAGTGCTGTACAAATAAAATAAATATGTTATCTTAATAGCTGAGTTGTATATATTTTTGATTACAAAGGATATTCACGGATATAAAAATGAAAGTGCAATAGGATCTTGTTCCCCAGAGAAAGCTGATTTGCCAAATTTTGAGGACAGGGAGTGATTTTGTTGACCGTATCACACCATTGTTGATGTTTTTTGTTGGTTTCTTTTAAATCATAAGACACTTAATAAGGTTGGACGTGATGGACTTTTGTGTACGTTCAACCTCAAAAGGGATGACACTCCATGTATCCACTACACGTGTAACCGTTTCATTGCTGTAAGACTAATATAAAGGACTCCACCAATCAAGGAAAAGGTAAATTGAAATTAAAATTAAGATCAAAGACAATGTAAAATTTGATTGCGTTAATTTGGAGATTTACTGAAAAACAACAGTAACTCAGACTTGTCTCCTTCTGTCTTAAAATAGTCTTCACATATTGTAGGATGGTCTTGCCAGTGGTCTAAACCTGTGATTCCCAAGCTTTTTGAGGACCAGCTGGTTACCTTCCAATGTTCCTGCTACTGAGATGCAGGACATTTTGAATAGGTTGATACAACATGTGGCAAAGTACATTTTAGTTTATTGTGGCATTTATTTGAATAGATTACATTTTAAACACAGATAATTGTGAATAATGAGAGTGGTGTGTTTAAAGTGTTAGGCTCTCCTCATCCATCTTTGTCCCTGGTGACCAGCATATTTGGACTTGGGGACTGGTACTGATCCTTTTGAGAACACTGGGTTAAACAATGCAGTCAGGAAACAGCCTCTCACTACATGCGGTTGCGGTGCAGCACATCGCAACTTCACTAGATAATCTTAGTGATAAATCCGGCATGCCCCCCTCTGTAATCCCAGGATTAGGAATCTCCGTCCGACTTGTTTTAAACACAAACAAAACTCTGAATAGAGGACATGAAAAAAGTGCATTGAAAGACCTTCACGGGTTCTGACATGGAAAAACCATTGACCACCCTTCATGTGATGGATCGAAAGCATCCAGTTTTGGTTCCCCAGTATCCTCCGTTTTTAAACCAGAGCAGTGACTAGCAGACACATCATTTAGAGCTTTTTTCCTGGAAAAGCGCTTGTGGTAAATCCTAGTTTTCTCAGAATTTTTGTTTCCAGCACTTGGTAGAACATGTAACCTAGAAATATTTTAAGACCTTGTCTCATCCAATAAGCCATATTCATCTACTGTACACCCAGACATTGCATCATCCTTGGAATGCTCCATCATACTCCTTGCTATTCGTAGTTAGTGTTGCAAGAATAGTCTAGTTATTGTACAGTTTATATTATTTCCTCCTCCTTCCTGATTGTTTTCAGACAAGACGTTTAGCACATATTGGCCTGGGGTTAATATGGTTTTATTATATTTTTTTGCATTTGTATATAGAAATGTTGCTTCTATTTGCTTACAAAAAGTGTTTATATTTCAATGGTGAATCCGATGTTCATCTATGAATGTTCAGATGGAGACATCAGTGCATAATAACTCAAAAAAGCCTGGCGTTATGGGAACACTTGCACAATAATAAGAGAGAGGCTGTTAAATAGAAAGCCAGAGTCCATGACAATTGAGGTCACATGATACCCTGTTATGAATATGGTAGTAGGAGCAGGATCTCCAGACATACACAGTTTCTATGAATCCAACATGTCTCTCAGTCTGTTTTTTTAATTATACTGTATTACCAAGGTTTGTTACATCATTCTTATGGCTTATTATTGCCAATACTTAATAATTACCCCCTGTGATCTTGGCAGCATTGATTTTGGTCTAAATCCACATGACATTGAGAAGCATGAGGAAGAAATTATCGTAATCAGTGTAGTTACTACTTGGGGTTTGCAAATACACATTTGTATGTTTGTTCTTCAATCCTTCAGCGGTGTCCGACTCTCAGTGACCCTATGGACTGGCAGGAACATTTATCTATGTCTGGCTGTGCTGATCCATAAGGATCCATCACAAAAATACTGTAGTGGGCTGCCACTCCAAAATATACATTATCTACGACTTAATACTAAAAATAAAGCTAGACGCCATAGGCATAAAACCCAATAAAATGATTTTTTGTAAACAACAATCAATTGATAAAGTGCTTGCCATTACCAATATTTTTAAATGATACCATACCTACAATGAATAAACAAACACTCAGTCAAGTTGTTGAAGCAGAATTGTATTTTAGTCTCCTAAGACATACAATATTGTATCAAAATATTTACAATTAGTGCATACAATACATGTTTATTCCAGTCCACAAAAAGCAACAGCCCCTATAAAATATACAATGCCCATTAGTTGGAGTATAACAAGAAGAGAGAAAGCCCTTGGCCACCCAGGTACATATGTAGAAGACTTAGCAAGTGTTGGGTGATTGGAGGAGGATTGCTGTGGTTCTCACTCAGTTTTTTTGGGATGCTATAGACTTGTGGGCAACTTGGTCCTATGAGGGCCGCCAACAGTTGATGATTTGAATATCTATTTCTATTCTGGTTCTCTTCACTTCATCTATGTGTTTCTATGTTGAATTCAGATTGTTCCACTTGGGCTCATGAACGTTGGCTTCCCTCAAAGGACTGAGTTGCCCACCACTAGTATAGACCATAGTTTCGCTTGACCATCAGATAGGAGTAAACATAAATATTTAATGGATCGATACTCTGTAGGTGCCATATGGAAAATGTCCAGGTCCCCAAAAGATCTGTGAAATTTTGGATAATACTATATGGAGGGAGAGGATGAAAATGCACCTTTAGTTGGGTCCCAAAACTTTATCCATCCTCAGCTCAGCAGCCCAGTATAGAGATGAGTTTAGAAAGTCAGCATGGACTCCATTAGTTGTTCAAGTGGGACTGTAACATCCATGGGTTTTATCAACGGATGGGATCCATGTGATTTCTAACCAAGACAATACAAAGTAGGCAGTACCAATAACTTCTTATATACATACTATACAGCCCAGATAGATCATAGCCAAGGGTCTCAAGAATGGATAAGAAAGAACAGTGATCTTATTTAAAGAACTGGGCTTAAATAAATGGTTTATATAATTATTAAAATATAAAATGATAATTTCAACTAAATGATCTGTTTGGGGGAAAATAAGTATGGCAATGGAAACAGATGTAAGTGGGTTCGCTGTGTTTGTCTGTCATTGTGGTGGTGTACAGACGCTGAGCTTTTGGGACTTTGGAAGTTAGTTGTGCCCTTTTAATTGAGTTACAGACTTCATTGGGTCTTGCACGTTCCAAATGGACCTCACTATTAAATGTTGTAAAGCAGGGACCATGCTAGCAGAGTGCCATAGGGTTTATCACTAATGTGTCTGGCTTCAATGGATCATGGAACAGCACAAGCAAAGCAGATATCTTATTCTTAATACTAAGATGTGCTTATTTCCAAAAACAAGGAGTTTGTATATGACTAGTCATATTACATTTATCAACAGTCATAAAAGATACCGAGTAGGGGGATGAAATAAAGTCTTGCAAAAGTATCATGTATCCAAAATACATCAATCCCTCTAATGCCAAAAGAAAGCATGGATCCTTTTGTCAGTTAAGGGGTTACAAACAAGACCACATGCAGTACCAAGAGGAGCCCACAAGGTGTCACCACAACACTGTGTAATACACTGTTATTAAACCTGTATAAGTGAAATAAATAAGAATTTAACTTCATTAAAAGTTACAAGGGAATCCTGATGCTTCTTTTTTAAGAGTGAATGGGAGAAGTTTACAGGTAGACAGATTAGAGATTACTGTTATTGGGTAGAGAGGGCTGGTTTTAAATTAGTATTTTTAATAGGTAATCTGACATAATATACGGGTTTGTATGTGATTTGTTGTCACACACAGGTTTGGCATCACACACAGTCTTTGATGTCATTATGGCGGTGCCCCTTTAAGCATAGTGTGTGTGTCTGTGAGTTTTGAAGGTCTTTTTGGGGTTTAGGGTTCCCACATCATGGGGTTGGGGTCGTTTACTTCTTCCGCAAGACCAGGTAGAGGATTCCCACCAGGAAACTGAGACAGAAGCAGATCCAGGCCAGGATAAAGCAATACCCGTGGTAATAGCCGGCACCATTACTATTTGCGAATCTGGCAGTGTAGATGGAGACGCCGATCAATATGCACAACCCTGGTGGGAAAAAAAGAGAAATAGCTTGAATAGATACTTGATTAATTTTTGTATTTATTTTTCATTAAAAACATATTAAAGGGGCAAATAAAGTGTCACTGACGATTGATTATTTAGTAACTAGGAAATTGGCCGTCACCTTTGGCGCTCCTTGCGAGCCCCATGTGAGCGCCTTTGGCGCTCATTGCAAGGCTCTCACCCTGTGTGTTACGCTTGAGTGTTACTGTCTTCGGTTGTGTTACTGCCTTGGGTTAAGTGTTATTGGCTTGTGTTAAGTGTTACTACTTAGGGCTAGTTTTTCCGCCCTTCAGGCTAGTTTTACGTCCTTCGGCCTCGTTTTCGTTGTGTTGTGTTTTTTCACAGCCATTTTTTTCTAGCTTAGGCGATTTTCGATTGTGAAAAAAATGGTAAATATTGCTTAAATTAACTTGCAACCTTACTCACAGGCTTCCTGTCTCTCCCCTGTGCTGTGTGTAAGTTAATTTGAGGCATATTTGTTGTTATTTTCAGGAGTTTCAAATTCTGTGGTTCGGCTGCTAAAGTCGGATTTTTGCGAGGCGCACCGTGCATGTACAGGTTTCGGTCCTGAGTCGTACAGGTCGTAAGTCCTGCGTGCACCGTCGCTCATTGCATCCTAAGTCCTGCACCGCTGGCGATGAGCGCCTGTGACACTTATCGCGAGCCCTGCAAAGAGCGCCTTTGTCGCTCATTGCAGCCTGAGTCCTACGGCACTCAGCGTTATATATGTGATTGGATATCTGCATAATTTCAGTATTGGAGAAAATAAATTCCATATTGCTTTTAAAACGTACATTAGAACTTTAGTGTTTAAGGGACTAGCAGTGCTGCTTCTCTCAATACTCTTTCTTAGGTGTCTACAGAGTGTGAGAGGATCTGCCCTGGAAGCTGTCCTAAATTATTGTTCTGACTGGTCTGCGATAGCCAGTGTCGAAAAGAAGGTACTTGGACACATGAAAGGAGGTGGAGAAGAAAATCTGTGCGGAGGTATAAAATGCTAAAATCAAATTTACATTTAATGGTAATATTGGTATTTTCTTCTTCAGAAATGTATATTATTGCTAATTCATTATCACATAAACAAATGGAACCCTATTAGCACTTCAGTGGTCCTTTTATATTTTAGTCTGCCATATATGTTAAAATACTAGTTCTAAACATTCACAAACATTGTTATGACATCCAATAATCTTATATTTTGTTTTATCTACTTTCTAAATGGGGGCGTGATTGGTGAACATGATATTGATCAATACAAAATATATAAATTTGTACCCAAGATGGCCGACTTGCCTTCTGAACTATGTAGGCTCCGTCTTAAGTTTTCTATGTGATTTGAAAGCTTATAATATCCTATAAGAAGGAACTAAAGTTACTTCAGTAATGGTATGGCAACCTACAAGCAGCTCTCTTCCCTACAGCCCTGTGGTAATGAGAGGTCTCTATAGAAACCAGCTAAGCACAGGCTGTTGGTGTGAGGGGAATGAACAGCAGGTGGCACCATGTGAAAACTCTACTGCAGGCTTTGGGCCTAGTAAATAGAACACTGTACTTATCACAAATTAAACATGAATACATGTATTAGCATATGAAACCACATCTAGACTAGGATATTATACTGGGAATGATTTACTTTGCAATAAATGGCTGATTCAGTGTATAGACAACTTGTAATATTCATTAAATAACTAAACGTGTGTTTGGGTTGAACCTATAACAATAGTTATCATCACTTACAGCAGATGAGCATGAGGGCCCCAGTGATGTAGAAGCGACACCCCTTCTCCAGAGTGAAGAGCTGTGCGATGAATGCAAAGAGCGCCATGCAGCAGAAGATGATGGCCAGGATCATGAAGGCTTCCACGGCGCGCATAGAGGCATCTGAAATAAATATGGTTATTATTGTAAAGGAGAACCTAGTCTAGCCAGCTAACAATCTATTATCTGTAGAAATACTGCAGCATTATAATTTCATATTGCTCCTTATATCTTACTACACTGCTCAAATAACCTCTCCAGTTATCAAAACACATTGTGTCATACAACCTCTCCATATAATATCCTATGTAAAGGATCACTAAAGTCTAAGAAAAACGTCATATGAATGGAAACAAACTACAAACTTATACAGTTCTATATTTTAAGAAAAAGAACTTCAATTCAGCTGACTCTCCTTGCTTTGATTGCTTTGATTTTGGCCGGTGGCCTGAGGGGGAGGGTTATCCTACCGGGAGTAGAACTCATCCTGTTGCTCCATATAACATTTGCCTATAACTATTCCTATTGCTCCATCTATCCCTCTATAACTTCAACTGTTGTGTTCATTTCTTGGTAAATTAATCCCACAAAAATGTATGTGCATTATATGATGGAGGGCACTTACCATCGCTTGTAGGGTATATAGTAGGATTGAAGATTGTGTTACATGTTCCTGCTATACATTGTTTCCATATACCTCGTGAGCTATCCTGTGTACTATTCTGCACCCAAACCTGAGGAAATAAACAGAATCATTGCATTTAAAAAAAAAGCCAAGTCTGAAATGTGTGTTATCAAAAATAAATAATATAATATATATATATATATATATATAATGTATAATATATAAAGGCCTTATCTTATCATATAGTCCAGCTTTGTATCCACCACAGAACTGCTTATTTTAGTGGTTAATTGTCCACATATGTAATTTTATAATGCCAGACTACAATTCCATCATAGAACAACTTTTCTTTGGTAAATATTTCTGTGTAGCCCAACATTTGCAACTAGGGGATTTATATGTCCAATGGTATGTTGTTTTTAAAGGAACATAACTGTAAAATATTGATCAAACAAGCATTATTATTCTACATTATTAGAAAAAAAGTGGCATTAAACTTCCATGTAATGCAATATTTGATGTGTCATAACTCTTTTCACAGGTCCTCCCTTCATCCTCTCTGTGTTATCTCTCCTTATTAAATGTGGGGGTCACACATGCTCAGATTCTGTGTACCAGCCCCCTACTGATTGAAAACAGTTAGCAGGGAGAGATAACAAAGAAGCATGGCTGAGCACCTGTACAGAAAGACAGCACATAATCATGCATTGAATGTGATTATATGTAACTAAATGACATATGTCCATAACAAGCAATTACAAAAATCTTTACTTTTTCCTATATTTTACATTTGTAACACAACAGGGACACTCTCTGTGTCATGTTAAAAAAACACAGTTGTCCTAACATTTATTGTATACTCTTTTGAATAACCATACTTAAAAAGAGGCAAACCATTTTCAGATTTTTTTAAAACAAATAATACAAACTTTTCATTCGAAAATATATATATTTAAATTAATATGTCAGAGTCATTCATATTGGGAAAATTAAAAGGATTGCTGCAAAAGAATGGCAATGTGGCAGCTAAACAGCCAGTGCTTTCAATAGGATTAATAGAAAGCACATTCATTTACAAGGACAAACCTTGTAGCAAACAAAATGTATTTTATTGTATTTATTAATTGAATCTGTATGTACTGATGTGTCAACTCCATCTCTTTCCGTGAAGGCAACCATTAGTGGTTATATGGACCTTTTGAACCCGCAGATCAAAGAATAATTTAGAGTGTCATAACCTGATAATGTTACATTCAATCTTCAAACTTACATTGGAGATAGTGGCAATGAAGAGCAATACAGCTGTGGCAATGTGGATCACAAAGATACCGCCTAGAAGGACCAACATGATGACGTCTTCTCAATAATGCAACTGGAGAACCTAGAGAGAGAACATTAGTGGTAAATGAGATAAGAGGTGGCACTCCTCAATGTCAACAGCACAAGAAAAATGTTCAAATTCTATGAGGTCTATGAGTTTAGCCATAATAGGCAAGAATAGATTCTATGTACTGAGCACTGAGCCCCATCAAAGAATAGTGGGTCAAAAGTTATATTTTAGTTTAAGGTGTTTTGTTTCCCTTCAGGATAAATGGAATATTATAGAAAGCACACATAACAATGAGGTTTGAGCTGGAGGCTGGGTGGGTCTGACCTGAAGTAGAAGTGGATCTTATCTGGAGAAGGTTTGGGGATCTAATGTGGAAAGTTAGAAGTGTCTGATATGAAATGAACACGAGTTGCTGATCTAGTGTGATTCACCTGGGGACATAGTCTAATGTGGGGGAGATGTGGGTGTCATCTGGATGGGGCAGCTGGATAGAACGTGAGGGACAGAATGGTGTCAACTATAAGAATATGTGGGTTTGATCTTGAGAGATAGGCGAATCTGGAATGAAGGCAGAAAATGGTCTGATTTAAGAAGGGAAGGAATATTTAATGGGATGTGGAGGAGACTGTGAGCATGGATCTGGAGAAATCAGGCAGTTCTGACCTGAGGGACAGGTGGGTATGATATAGAGCAGTGGTGGGCAAGTTTGGTCCTGGAGGGCCGCACATAGGCCTGCATTTGAGAATTTATTTTCTGTGCATAGGTGACTCAATCGGGATGACTGAAGAAGCAATAGTCTTATCTGTAAGTAGCCGCAAGATCCATAAATCAAGGCCTGTGTGCTGCCCTCCAGGACCAAACTTGCCTATTCCTGATCTAGAGTAAAAAAGGACTGATACATGTATATGGTAGATAGGGGGTTATAAACTTGGGAGATAGGTGGATCTGTTGTCGGGAGAAAGATGTCTAATCTATGGAAAGTGGGGGCCAGGCTGCATGAGCACTCTGTGTTTCTGCATTATTTAATCCCATTTATAGTTCTTTTATTCCTCAGTATATTTCTTCCTTTTGTGTTAAAATTCAGTACCCTGCAGCAGTGCATCTCAGACCCCTCACTGAGCAAATGTTCAGAACAGCAAGGAAAAGCACAGAGCTAACTCAAATAATCAACTTAAAAATATGAGCGGAAAGAGCCTGAATCAGTGGCTTTGAAGTTCCCCAATCAGTGCCATTAGTACGATGGAGACTGTGGCGCTATAGAGACATTGCTGTAACACTGCGTTCCCAGCTTAGCTGTAATTAAATGAGGTTATTGGTGGTGCATATACAAAACGTGCTGTACAGTGCACAATAGTGATGCATTTCACTGCACAAAACCACAAGTCCATGTCAAGAAACCATTGAGGTGTTGCATGGCCGAGATTAAATATTAACCCCTAAAGACCTTCTGGAGTGACCAAACTAGCAGGAAATAGTCCCAGCCCTCTAAAGTCCCAGTCAGTCATAGATAGTGGGATCTGATATACGCACATAGAGCCTTATTCAAATGCAATTTGACCAATTGAATAGGGCTCTATCTAAGCATATTTTTTACAGAAGTGTTTAGTTCATGAAGACCTTGTTTTTGGATAGAAGTTCACGAACTACAAACTTCTGTAAAAAAATATGCTGTGTGCTTATATAGAGCCCTATTCAATTGGCCGAATCGCAATTTGAATGAGGCAAATAAATATATGGATAGATAGGATAGTTAGATAGATAGATAGATAGATAGATAGATAGATAGATAGATAGATAGAGCATTTGGCGAGTTACATAGCAGGTGTATACAACTTGAATCTTCATTGTAATACAAATGAACACAGGGAGTGCCCCATCACCCAGGAGAGGTGGTATCAGTGCATTTTTGGTATGTGACACCTGGATTCTCACCTCCACCCATGTGAGTGTGAGATTGTTGGAATGTTGTCATCCTCTCAATGGTCCCCAGCCCAGCCCAGCTGAGGTCCATCCTGATTACTCATTGTATCAACAAGTGATTACCTAACAGTGAAACTATCTGAATATCTGGGAGGGGAGCCGCACCAAAACTAGAGGACCTAGACACCTCCAGGAATGCAAGGAACATGGGGTATACCCTGCTGGCAGTCAGTGGGTAGCTCAGCTCATGGCCTCTCTGTGTCAGTCAGTGGATAGCACAGCTCATGGCCTTTCTGTGTCAGTTAGTGGGTAGCTCAGATCATGGCCTTTCTGTGTCAGTTAGTGGGTAGCTCAGATCATGGCCTCTCTGTGTCAGTCAGTGGGTAGCTCAGATTATGGCCTCTCTGTGTCAGTCAGTGGATAGCACAGCTCATAGCCTTTCTGTGTCAGTTAGTGGGTAGCTCAGATCATGGCCTTTCTGTGTCAGTTAGTGGGTAGCTCAGATCATGGCCTCTCTGTGTCAGTCAGTGGGTAGCTCAGATTATGGCCTCTCTGTGTCAGTCAGTGGATAGCTCAGATTGTGGCCTCTCTGTGGCCCTTCTGGCAAACAGTGGAAGGCTCAGTATACAGCCTATTTACTCAGTCAATATACGTGGCCATTCTCTGGTCATGTTGGCATTTAGAGGATAAGTGATAATCTTGGGATAGTGTGGAAGGTGGCCGGGGGCCAAGTTAAACACTCATCTTCTTTGTTCTGGCTCAGATTGGCCATCATTGGCTTCCTACCATTGTCTTTATTTGGCACATGCATAATCAGTTTTCCAACTTATTACACTATTAATTAACAGTCAGTTTCTGTAGAGTCTTGCTTGACTTAATTACATTCATTCTACCTCATTAATCAAGAAGACGAAGGGGGTGGAGTTTGTTTTATTAAATGTATAGTTTGGCTAATTAGAATTAAAGAGACACAGCAAAGGTCCCAATACAGCAGATATATCAATAATTTAAATTGCAATTGTATCACGATAACTGAGATAGAAAGTTGTGTATTTTAAGCATAATTTATCTCCCACATACCTAATGACTTTATCTCAACAGATTAATTATATCTCGAAGTAGAAGTGATAAAAACACACGAGCATTCCCATTTGGTAGATCTATACATGTATTTATATTGTGTTGCTTGTACCTCACTATCCATGTTCTATAAGCACTGCAGGCTCTGTTATTAGAAGTTCCTTTTATAATAGACGCTTTTCTTAAGAACAGCAGAAGTGTAGTAGAGATCACCGTCCTTTACAGGCAATTTACTATTCAGGTAGTGACATTACTATTTTCCTAGATGGCGATGTGGATAAGGGCTTTGAGGCGGAGAGAGTTCAAGAATACTGATTTATAGACACTGTGCTTCTGGACAGTATTTATCAGCAGGTAACTGCACATAGTAACATGCAATGTAATAATGTATAATATTATACTATATATGATAATGCTCTATAGTATATAATCATTATTCTCAGTATATAATAGTATATTTTGTGTTTTACTGCATATGTGTATCAGTGTGGTCGTCTATGTGCCGGTGTGCTCATGTACAGTAGACTAGCGTGTTATTGACTAGCGTGTCAATTAATGTATACAAGCGACTTGCCCCTCAAAAATGGCGGCAATGAAATTTAAAGGCTGGCAATGCTGTTTGCCACACAATGCAAGTCTCTCCCCCCTGTAACTTGTGGGCCTTCGGTGCTCAATGCGAGTCTCTTCCGCCGTCTACTCTACGGGCCTTGCGATGAGTGCCTTCAACACTCATTGCGAACCTCTCCCCACTCTCTGCCCCCTGTTTCTGTTTCTTCCTCTGCCTTCCATGTGTCTTTTTTCCCCCTCTCTCTCTCCCTCCCCATTCTCCCTGCCCTTCCCCCCCCCTTATTTCCCTCCCCTGTGTCCCTTTTTCCCCCTCTCTCACCCCTGTATCTCTTTGCCCCCTCTCCCTCGCCTGTGTCTTTCTCCTCTCTGTCTCTGCTTAAGTCTTGTGTGCCTTGCACTTAGTGCCGTTGCTTTTATTTTCAAAGTCTTGCTGTTTTCATGAGCGCCCTTGCTTGTATTTTCAAAGTACTGCGTGCCTGGCGTTGTTCGCTTAAGTGTTACGGGCTTTGGCCTCGTTTTGATACTTTTTGAAAGCCTTTACATTTTTACAGCCGCCATTTTTTAAGATTTAAATTAGTTTTCAACCTCACTCACAGGCTTCCTGCCTCTCTCCCTGAGCTGTGAGTGAGGCTTTTAATATTTTTTTTATTATTATTTTGTGTTTTTTGGCGATCTTCCGAGTTACGTGGTTGAAAAAAATATTGTCTGTTAAAGCTGTAATTTTTTCAAAGTCTTGCGTGCCTCATGATCAGCGCCAAAGTCCTAAATTTTTTGGCGCTGATCGCAGGCATCGCCATGTGCGCCTTCAACCTCTTTCCATCCTCCATCGGTGGAGTGTCCTCAGCCAAATTACAGCTATGACGGGACAGATGACCCTTGGAGGGACCCTGAAACGTCAAAATTGCGAGCCCTGCAATGAGCGCCTTTGGTGCTCATTGCAGCAAGTCGTGCGAGCCCCGTGATGAACGCCTTCGGCGCTCATAGCGCAAGCTCAAGCTCGTAACTTTTAACATTGCGTGACCAACATTCATAACTTACCACAACTATTATATGTGAGGTGTCAGTGTATTGTGTAGTGTTACTATTAGAGTTAATATGTGTGGATTTCCTATTAGTTTGTTTAAAACAATTAGTGTTTGTGTATCAGTGTGTTAACATTTATGTATAGTGGCGTTAGTTTTTGTATTTGTGTAATTGTATGTTCCCCTTCTGGATCGTTATCTTGTCATGGTGAACTGGCTTGTATACCTCAATGAAGCTGTGAGCTATACCATGTAGGGTTACCCAAGATGGGCAGGTCATAGCAGAGACATCAGACAAATCACAGTCCACTGGAACAGGAACTCCAGAATCTTTCCCAAGAAAACATTGTGGATGAGCACAACCACAAGAGGCTGTAGTCCATAGGGTCACAGAGAGTCAGATACTACTGAACAACTAAACAAACACACACATTTGTATGTTATATTGTGTATGTCAATGTAGTTTTGAGTGTTAATATTTGTGTATCAGCATGTTTGTATTTTTGTGTAGTTGTGTTCATTTGTATATCTTTGTATTTGTGTGTTATATGTGTATCCCTGTCTGTGTATCATAGTGCAATTTTGTGTATCTATGTACTTGTGTGATATATATTGTGGTTGTCTTCTTTTGCAGCAAAGTAATAATATTTGTGTATAACAGTGTTTGTGTCTCAGTGTGATATCAAGTACTTGCCTTATCGGCCTCTCTAGAAGAGAAGGGTTTGGCCTATTTGAGTCTATATTGTGTTTCCTGCCCTGATGTTGAATCCTCATAGCAGTGAAAGGGTTACTGGTCCAGGGTACACTTGGTGAGCCTCCCTGCTTTAGTGTGCTTGTTTTCACTGGGGGCCACACCTTAGCCTCAGTCTTTTCTGGGACTGGGCCAGTACTTTGTGCAATAACATGCCAAAGTCGTTCCACAGGTGTGGGTGCCCAGCAAGGAATGGCCTTGGTGCTATTGTACATATGGACAGTACTGCCAAACTGTGTGTGAGGAGGGGGGATGTGGGAAAAAAGAGGGGCTTTGGGAGTGAATGCAAGAGGAAATAGAGAGGAGCTGGTGGACATGTAACATTATTATGGAACATACTCCATGCAGAATTAGGAGACGCTGAACCAGAAAGTAAAAATATTTGGCATGGATTTCATACTAAATCCTGAGGATCAATTAAGATTTGAGGTTTAAAGAAGACATAAAAATACACATACAGTCTTAAATGATACCGTACCATATTGATCACCTCTATCGATAAAGATTTCTGTTGAGATTTTGTTATTTTGTTTAACATGTTACTATTATTTATGTATTAATAACTCAACTAAAATATTACGATGAGTAGATACCCAAAATATTAAGAATCTGGGACCAAGAGAGAAAAGGGTGAGACAAACTGAGAGATGGACATTGACCCTAAATCCTCTAAATGTCAATTTACATCCACTCTAAAACTATGTCCATATCCCGCTGCCTCCCATGCACTGCTTCTGCATTTGAACTGTGAGGCGTAAGGTGCCCAGCACCATGTGCCCAGAAGGGCGGCAACATCTCTTACACATCTGGTGAGTCATTGCCACAACTGCCAAGCTTGACGAAGGATCACACCATCCCCATAAAATGTCTTCTGTTCAACTAATGGTTCTCTCTCTCTATCTGGATGATTGCCCAGGACTCAGCTCAACTAGAAGCTTCCATTACTCAGTTTGAGCAGCTATAACTCTATAATTGCACTGGGCCCATGTAACCCGCCACTCCTAAATAGCTAAAAGGATAGTTTATTGTATGTCACTTTATTTATTTGAGACGCCAGCCTGGTCACTTTTCTAACTCTGCCCACTTTAGATATTTGCCAATCCACCATATATTGTTCAGCTATTGATCTTGACAATGTATCTCCTTCGGATTTTTAACCTTTTGCCATGTTTTGTTGCAATCTTGACCTAGTTACTGTATTTCCTTGAGATGACAATGAGGTCACATTGTCCCCTTATGATATTAGTCTGGTCACCGTATCTCTGTGAGATGATTGTCTGGTCTCCAGTCATTTCTTTCTCCTTGTAATGCTGACCTGGCCACTCTATCATGACATAATTATTGTATCTCATTGATATACTGTCCACATTACACAATATACTTGTTTTCTTTTCTCTGTCTCCTTGTTATTTTAACTTAGCGAATCCATCTCCTTGTGTGCCTGGTTGCTCTGCCTTCTAGAGATCTTGATCTGCTCTGTCTTCTAGAGATCTTGATTTGCTCATCCTTTCTCCCTTATTTATTGGTCTGATCACGGTTTCCTCTCATACTCTTGCCAAGTGACTCTATTTCTTAGTTATTTCACATAATTTTTTTAACTACAGCTAATCCTAGCTCCTTATTATACTCGCCTGGTTTCTATCTCTTGGTGATTATGGAATGGTCACTCTCTTATTATTAGCGTTTATTTGTAATGCGCCAACAATTACATATAAACGAGCTTGGAATCCGGTGTCCATACCGCTTTTCCCAAAGCATCGTGAAGGAATGAAACTCACAGACTTACAGTCTAAAGGTTAAGGTTTATGTGTGGCATTGGAGGGAGAGGGAAGTGTTGTGCATGTTAGGATGGAAGGTTATACGCTTCTTTAAAGAGATGTGTTTTTAGTGAGGTTTTGAAGGATTTGAGGCAGGAGGATAGTCTGGTGGAGTGATGCAAGGAGTTTCAGAGAATAGGGGCAGCACGAGAAAAGTCCTGGAGGCGGGAGTGAGAGGAGGTGACAAGAGTTGTAGAAAGAAGAAGGTCATTAGCAAAACAAAGAGGGCGTGTGGGGGAGTATTTGGAGATGAGAGCAGAGATGTAAGGGGATGTGCTGTCGTTGAGGGCTTTGTAGGTCAGGTGCATCTCTTTGTGATCTCTCCCTGGCCCCTCTCTCAGTGGGTTATCAGTTATCTTCTAATTACTTTTGCCTGGGCACTCTCTGTACTTCCCATAGCCAGTCTATTTTCTTGGGTTAATAGCTTGGTTGCACTTGTGCATCTTTGAACCAGGTATTGATATTTCAAACTAAGTGGGAAAGTGGATGCTAAAATGTTCTTGTATATACCAAAGGTCCCAGTCTAATATTGTAAGATGTAAGAGACCAATTTATGTAGGTGTGATACGGAGCAGTTTTCACAACCAATAACTTGCTTGCAATAAGATCTACCCATATGACCTAAATGCCTTTGCATTCTTAATGAGCCTCAAATAAGCATTAATATTAAAATATATTCACGAAAGATGAATGAATGTAAATTTGCTGTCATTCCAGACAAACACAACCATCAAGTTGAGGACCCGCCCTAATGAGATTTTAGCTCCTTGTTGAGTAATCTATGTTTGTAGATAAGTTCTCCAAATGGAAACCAGACAGTGTGGGAAATGTATTAGGTCTCCATTGCTCAAGATCCCAAGAGTGGGGTTGGGTTCTTTTTCATGTCTACTCCAACGTGTTGAGGCAGGCACATTCCTTGGCTTGCTGGATAGTAGAGAAGCATGTTACAACAATGTGTAGTGCCAGCCTTGGGAGGAGAATGGAGACGCCTGTCATACACAGGTCCACTTTCTTATATAGCAAGGCCTGAAAATATCTCATATGTGCAGAAAGTTATCCACTGGACAAACCCACTCTGGAAAAAGGTAATTGGTCAAAATGTGCAATTATCAACTATTTATTAATTAAGCCATGGTCATATAATTATGCAGTAGCATGTTCTTGGCATAAAATAAGGTGGCCTACTGAAATGTAGGCAAATGTTGTGGCCACTGAGAGAGATGCTAACAAGAAAAGGATCTGCTTCATACACATCACTCGTTTGGTACATTAAACCATGTCAATATTTCGTAATTCACTTTTGGATATAATCATTAAATGTCAAATAATTATTGTAGCTTGTAGTTCAACCTGTTAGCCTATAGATATGTGTGAAATATGTGGAATATATTCCCATCTGGGGTGAAAGGGACATACTGAAGAAATTTGAGCATGCCCACAATATGCATATATATATATATATATATATATATATATATATATATATATATATATATATATATATATTACAAACGTGAAAACTAATAAAGGAATTAAGCATTTAATGGACCACACTGGTACCATACTAATAGTATGTTCCTTTTATGAACTACCAATAATGGACTACAAGTAAAAAATACTGCCTTTAATGTATTAGTTATTGCATTCAATTATTCTGTAGTGGAAGTCACCATTGCTGTTTCTGTTTTCTGCTTTTACCATTCAGATGTATAAAAATGTAAATGCTTCCTTTGAAATGTAGCTGGACTTTCACTAGGGCTAATAAACATTTAATCAGTTTACAAGACACGTCCTTGTATATTCTTCTAACTTTCTAAAACAATCTTTCATCTTATCAAGTCAAGTCCTTCAGACTAAAGTTCCCAAGAAAGCCTTGCCAAAATGTATTTTGATCTTATTTTATTATATACATTTAAAACAAACAGCTATTTACCATTTATTTATAATTTTAATATATATATATATTTATGTGTATGGAGGCAAAGAATTAGTGTCATCTATGTCTCTTGTGGTAGGAATTTCCGTTATATCAAGTATTTCCGTCCCATATTGCTAAGTTGAAGGAAGCAGAAGATCTGGGCAAAATATACTAAAGTATTACTTTACAGCCCCTTCTGGATCTCTACCTTGTCATGGTGAAGGGGCTTGTGTACATCAATGAAGCTGTGAGCTATACCATGTAGGGTCACCCAAGATGGGCAGGTCATAGCAGAAAGATCCGATAAATCATGGTCCACTGGAGAAGGAACTGGCAACCCACTCCACTATTGTTGCCAAGATAACTTTATGGATAAAAAAAAACAGACACATGACGTGCCTGGTATGCTGCATCCATAGGGTCACTGAGACTCGGACACAACTGATCGACTCAGCAACAACAAATTACAGAAAAGGATATAGATAAGTGAAATTGATTCCAGTGCAAGTGATAGAGTTAAATACAGCCAAGGAACTCAAGCGTGATTGGGATTCATCAAAGACCAAGCTTTTTCTGTAGATAGGATGCGCAGACTAGATGAGCTTTTGGTTCTTATCACCTGCCATATATATGAATGTTTCTATATTTCTCTAATAGAGAAACTTGATTACTGTCTCATATGAATATCACCCACAGAATAATGTTACCCAAGGCAAGAGACTGACATAGTGTTAACATATTTTAAGAAAGGGAAAATAAATAAATAAAGCCTTTAGATTATTAACTGCTAAATTTAACCTTTCTGTAGTGGGAGCCACCATTTTTGCTTTTGCAAAGAGAATCATTTTGCTCCTTCAGTTGAAAAGTGATTTTTACTGCAAATAATTTCAATATGGCTACTAGAAATAACTTAAACAAACACTGTAATGGCTACCCAAAAAATAATATATATATATATATATATATATATATATATATATATATATATATATATATATATATAGCTTATTCTACATTTTCTCCCCATGTCTACCCTGCTCCATTTTCTTTACATTTTATCTCTCATTCTAACTTTCTCTGTCTTCTCTTCTACTCTACCTGTTTCTCACTCCTTCCTCTCTCCATCTCTTCTCTTATCACTTTCCCTGGTTCTCTATCTCCTCTCTATCCCATCCTCCCTCTCTCCTTCTCTCTACATCTCCCTATTTCTCATTATTTATTTTCCTCTTTTAATCTCCCCTTCTCCCTCGTTTATTCTACTTCTCTCTCTCTTCTTATTTTCCCCTCTATCAACCACCCTTTCTTCCTCTCTCATCCTCATTCTCTCTTTTCTCTCATTCACCTCTTCTCTCCCTCCCTTGTTCTATTTCTCTCTCGACCTCTTTTCCTCTCTACCTCCCTCCCCTCCTACCTTTCTAATTCTCTCATTCTCTCTCTCTTTCTCCCTTTCTCATTCTCTCACTCCCTCTTTTACTCTGCCCCTACACCCTTCTCCCTCTTTCCCTTCCTTCCCTTCTCCCTCTTTCTCATTCTCTCTCCCTCTTTTTTCCTATTCTCTTACTCTCTCTTTTACTCTTTTTCTCTAAACCCTCTTCTGTCTCTGTCCCTTCCTCCCCTTCTCCCTTTTTCTCATTCTCTATTTCCCTATTTCCCTATTTCTCATTCTTTCTCTCTCATTTACTCTATCCCTTCCTCCACTTCTCCCTCTCTCATTCTCTCACTCCCTCTTTTACCCTGCCCCTATCTCCCCTTCTCCCTCTGTCCCTTCCTCCCCTTCTCCCGCTTTCTCATTCGCTCTCTCACCTCTTTTACCCTGCCCCTACCTCCCCTTCTCCCTCTATCCCTTCCTCCCCTTCTCCCTCTTTCTCATTCTCTATTTCCCTATTTCCCGATTTCTCATTCTCTCTCTCTCATTTACTCTATCCCTTCCTCCCCTTCTCCCTCTTTCTCATTCTCTCACTCCCTCTTTTACCCTGCCCCTACTTCCCATTCTTCCTCTATCCCTTCCTCCCCTTCTCCCTCTTTCTCATTTGCTCTCTCACCTCTTTTACCCTGCCCCTACCTCCCCTTCTCCCTCTATCCCTTCCTCCCCTTCTCCCTCTTTCTCATTCTCTATTTCCCTATTTCCCTATTTCTCATTCTCTCTCTCTCATTTACTCTATCCCTTCCTCCACTTCTCCCTCTTTCTCATTCTCTCACTCCCTATTTTACCCTGCCCCTATCTCCCCTTCTCCCTCTGTCCCTTCCTCCCCTTCTCCCTCTTTCTCATTCGCTCTCTCACCTCTTTTACCCTGCCCCTACCTCCCTTCTCCCCTATCCCTTCCTCCCTTTCTCCCTCTTTCTCATTCTCTCACTCCCTCTTTTACCCTGCCCCTACTTCCCATTCTTCCTTTATCCCTTCCTCCCCTTCTCCCTCTTTCTCATTCGCTCTCTCACCTCTTTTACCCTGCCCCTACCTCCCTTCTCCCCTATCCCTTCCTCCCCTTCTCCCTCTTTCTCATTATCTCTCTTTCTCATTCTCTCTCTCACTCTTTTACTCTGTCCCTTCCTCTCCTTCTCCCTCTTTCTCATTCTCTCTCTTCTCCCTCCCTCTCTCCTTTTTCTTTCCTTTCTCTAGTATTTATGCCCACTCAGCATTACATGCACCACTCACAATATAATCATATCTCCAACATGATGACACTGCTGGAATCCAGCTCCAAATCATCTCTTATAGTGTGTGATTAAATCTTGTCTTTCTATGAAGTTTTGTTGCCTGTCAACACAGATGTGAAACCAAACTCCACCGTCAGCAAATCAGCGCCTGTGAGTCCCTGCCAGCAGAAAATGCATATTAAAACTGAATGGAGATCATTAGTCAGGGCAGGGGGACTTGTGACATTAATATAGAGCAGGGGTGGGCAAGTTCGGTCCTGGAGAGCCCCACACATGCCAGGATTTGATGATATCCCTGCTGCACACAGGTGAGTGAATCGTTTCTTCAGTCATCCTAATTGACTCACCTGTGCACAGAAAGGAAATCATCAAATCCAGGCCTGTGTGTGGC
Organism: Discoglossus pictus; assembly: GCA_027410445.1. Lineage (NCBI taxonomy): Eukaryota > Metazoa > Chordata > Amphibia > Anura > Alytidae > Discoglossus > Discoglossus pictus. The sequence continues at coordinate 67,883,907 of CM050169.1, forward strand.
CCTCCAGGACCGGACTTGGTTAGCCCTGATATAGAGGAAACAAGTGACCACTCCCTAATTAGGTGCGTCCCATAGTAAGAGGTTTTGGGCCAGCAATTCTGGAACTTTGCTCCTAGCCCATCCCATCCCCGTCTGAGAATATGAAACAGCTGCACTATATAGTGTTGCAAAGTATCCAAAATCTAATGGAATAAACCATTGCCAAAAAAATTAAATCACATGAATATAAGGAACGTTTTAAATTAATGGAAAAGAAACTTCTGGATTTAATGCGTTGGCAGGAGACACGTCCATGTTTTACACGTGTCGAATTTGGAAAGATTGACGGCAGATTCAAAGCAATGAGCCCAAGAATGATGCCTGTTCTGTCTACCTAAAGGAGGTCATGCATAATTACTCCTCAGGACAGTCTTGTGTATATGACAAACATACTGTACTTGCCTGTTCATGTATATATGGCACTTTCAGTAAAGGACTACTTATGCAAACTACCCATACATCTTCTAAGGGCCACTGTAGTAAGTATGATGTATGTGTCTTCTGGGTATTCACATGTACTGAGCTATGCTTGGGGTCCCAGTTTGTTTCTAGGTGTTACCAACTCCAACAGTCAACTTGGAGTCACCTCATGGAAACTTTACCAAAACATTAAGGGTACGACTACTGGCACTTGTGCTCTCTTCGCTCACTATGCAACGCCCTTAATATGTTTGCACAGCGAGGCCCACAGTACTTCCTAATAGTGGCAGGATGGAGCCAACACCCGTCTGCATAGGGTGGGGTCCCACTAAACGTGTCCCGACACTCAGTTGTAATGGGGATACTCTACGTTGCTCCTCATGAAATGAAATGACTGTCAGAAAAGCAGAAAGGGTTAATGCCGACTCATGTTACAGACCCAAACTCCTCCTAAAACCACTTTTCTAGCCACAAACACACGGCATGAGTCAGATCTTGTGTTGTGATTCGCACACATTGAAAATGATACTCCTCAAGCTCCTAAAATGCTAAACCATTAGGATTTTTTAATAAAGAATTATTTCGAGAACAGTTGCTACTGGTGGATACATATACTGGAGGACCTGGTTAAGAGTCAAATGTCTAGAGCAGTATTTACTTAAGGAAAAGTAAATATACAAAGTATCAGATGGTACAATCTGCACAGTACAATGGAATATAGCCAACAAACTAGCAGAGAGAAGACTAGGACGTTGGGAAAGGAAATGGGGGAGAGGAGACTGAAGAGATTGGGACTGTGAAGAATAGACTGGGAGTATGGGAGAGGAGAGGGAGAAGGAGGAAGTGGAAAATGAGCCTGAAGGAGAGGAGTCCAAGGGAGGGGAGACTGGGTAATGGGGTAAAGGAGCCGGCGATTGAAACTGTGAGTGAGGAAACTAGGACTGGGGTGATAATATTGAGAAAAAGGAGGAGGACTTGTGATGGGGTGTAGAGGAAATTGGTTTGAGAGAAGGTTCGAAGATTCGGGACCAGGGACTATAACTAGAATTGGGAAAACTGGAACAGAAGATGTATGAAGTCAACTGAGGCATTGCTGGACATTTTGTTTTTGAAAACAAATATTCTTAAATAAGAAAAAAAATGGATAATTTTCTTGATCTAAACATCTCCAGTAAAATCCTCTTTTCCAGAAATGCTGTTGGTAAACATCTTAATTTTCCACTGAACGTCTTCTAGATGGACATTGCCAACCTTGACAAGACCAGTATCATTTAGACAATCTTTAGCATGTTCTTGTGTTTTACATTGAAATGTAATAATAAGATTTCTGTGAACAGGAATAAGTAGAAGTGTTTGAGAGCTGATATACGGATATTTTTCGAAATACCAACTATTGACAACTTGCCATAATTAAAGGCCAATTTAAGTGTTCAGTTAAAATATTTTGGATACAAGAGTCCCCGAGACCATCTCACAGACTGGGTGGGGTGTCTGTGCTGTGTCCCACGAAGAGGTAATGCCCCTAGTTCATCAGGGAGGAGATGTTTTTGGACCTTCTACCAACACATGACTAGAAGGAACATTGATAATATGTAAGGAGTCATTATCCCCTCTCAACAATACAGAAGCAACGCAACATATTTCTCAATAGAAGAACTGTGCACAAATATCTGCCAAACCCTTCGGGGGAATCACCAAACAAAGAAGCATTTATTTGGGTTGAGAAGACCCTTCTCTCTATGCTGACAGAACATTGTTACAGCTTCCAAATGACTTTTTAATACTTGTGATCACGCTCAAATAAAACAAATATCAGGGACCAACTACAAGGAACTTGCTTCATGGTAGGAGAGAATTTGGATATTCTTCATAAAATATGAGAACAAGGAAATTCTGTTTGTTTGATTTGTCTTCTTGACTCAGGGCCATGGAGAACTGGCAGGAGCATTGCAACGTGCAAGTGAAGTAATTGAGGAGACAATACAAGATAAACGAAACACTAATACAATATCCTCTCCCTATTGAGACCTCAGTATCACTAACACATGGAGGACTCCACCCAACTGGCAGATCCACTGGGCTCTGACTCACTGTATATTTCAAAACAAAACCCTGAGCAACCAGACGATTGTGGGACTCCATAGTGTCACCCCCCCCAAACCCACAAATACGCCTTGTGTAATATATTTCAGTTTAAAGGGCAGTCACCCTGGAATGCACATCCCTCACACACCTATTTGCACCTCTCTTGTGCTATAATTACACACTCAAACACACCCAGTAATATCCATACATAGAACTGACCCACACCCTATACCTATTCACCTGTACACATTTATATACCTATTCAACAAGCCCCAATTAGATTGTGAGCTCTTCAGTGCAGTTATTAAATTGTAATTATATTTAAGCCTCTTACCCAATTGCACCTAATAATCTATAAATATGAATCATTTTCTTTCACAATGAAGTAATGTTGTCTAGCAATTATTTGGTATAATAACTTAATTTTGGGATTGGTCTAGATAATAAGTACAGTATTGCTGATTTTCTAGCAGATCTCAAAAGCAACTCGTTTAGAGACAATTTCAAAGCAAAAATAGAAAAAAATAATTTTAAATATTCTAAATACATATAAAAAAATATTTTTTTTTCACATTTTTTAAAGTTTTTCATTGTTTGATAAATTAATTCGAACAGAACGACATAGGAATTGATGTTAATAACAAATTCCCTTTTAGCTACAATTTTAATCCCTGTAAAAATAAAAATAAATCTACTTTTATTCTTCTGGGATCTAGCAATACAATAACCATCTGTCATAATATATACATATTAATGTATAATCCCTTGTATAGCTCTATGGAATATGTTGGCACATTACAAAAAGAGATAATAATAATAATATTAATGTCTATTCCTGTTTTATTCCACATAGCCATTGAGTTTTACATTGAGAATTAGCCCATGGATTAATGCCACTTTGATAAATACACTTAATAATGTCTGTCTATCAGTGATGTTCTATTACTGTATTTGTTATAGGATAGAAACATAGATTTTCTTGCGGATAAGACCCAACAAGCCCATCCAATCTACCCATTCTATCTACCCAAAAGTTAATAAATCTGCAGGATTGTTCTATGCTCAAAAACTGAATTATTTTACGGTGTTTGCTCTCATCACTTCTGCTGGGAGGATGTTTTCTCTATCTCATTTTCTATAAAGATTGTTATCTGCATGTTTACTGGCTGTCATATTCAACATCAGTAAGAGCTTAGGGGCCACACCTACTGCCCCTCCCAGAAGTCCCATAAATCAGTGGCAACTGGGGCATAAGGGAAATAGGACTGCCCTATCTGCACATCCATCATGGACTGAAGGGGTTAAAACCACTACTGTTAAAGGGTTAAATGTGTCTAAAAGCTGTCAAAGCCTCCATTCATAATTTAACATGTAGAGTAAATCGAAACATATGCAGAGACCAAAATAATTGGCACTCTTATATCTCTTCTGCAGGTGTCCACTATAATTTCTTACACAAATTGAGAAAAATATTGATTTTTTTAATATGCATTTATAATATTTGGGCTTTATTCACTAAGGTGAGTGCTTTCTCCCTGGGAATATTTTAATATTCAATGTTATTCTCCAATCCACTTCACTTCTTAATATACTAAAGGGGCTCCAGAGAATAACATAGGAACAGGAGAGATTCCCCCTCACTAGTAACAAAGCCCAGACATTATACATTTTCTGTGAAATGTATCTAAATGTCACTTTATTGTATAAACAAACAATACATACCAAGTTTCACATATTCAAATATGTCATCCAACTACTTTTTACCCAGTTTATCACACCCCAAAATTTTGGGGCACCCTCTATCCAAGCTGCAAAATGAGGTCAAAAATCTCTTATGAAATAATTTACTCCAAATATTCCCCGAACCCTTACAAATAAACATATTAGGAAAAAGTTGGCAAAAAATCACCCTGCAATATGTTAAGGGGTGCCATATAAAACTGGTGCTATATCCCTAAATGGAATGTTGCCCCTGATCCCCTACAATGGGTTATAGCCTGGAATGACCCCAAGAGATGCCTGGCAGGACTTACCTGAGACCTGGAGTCCTCTTTCTCAGAGTAGCAAAAACAATAATGTAAAAATGCTATTTGTGGAGCAGTTATAAGGCTCCTCTGATGCAATTAGGGAGGTGCCACAGAGTTGTATAAAAAAAAACCTATATGACAAAACTGCAAGAGAAGGAATTTGACTACACCCAGATTTCTTGGCAGCTGTACAGTAGCACAGGGTGTGGGGGGGTGGGGAGGGGGGCTGAGTCACACTATTTTTTGGAAAAAATGAATGAATAAAAGTTACAAGAGAAGGAAAAAAGAAATCTCAGTGGGTTGGAGGAATGGAAGAAAACACATTTATAATAACAACTTCTAGTGTAGCGAGAGATACTCCAAATGTGGAAAGAGATATTATCTAGTGTAGTGTGAGATACTTCTAATGTAGAGAAGGATACTCCTAATGTATAGAGAGATACTCCTGATGGAGAGAGAGAGAGAGAGAGAGAGAGAGAGAGAGAGAGAGAGAGAGAGAGAGAGAGAGAGAGAGAGAGAGAGAGAGAGAGAGAGAGAGAGAGAGAGAGAGAGAGAGAGAGAGAGAGAGAGAGAGAGAGAGAGAGAGAGAGAGAGAGAGAGAGAGAGAGAGAGAGAGAGAGAGAGAGAGAGAGAGAGAGAGACTCCTAATGTATAGAGAGATACTCCTGATGCAGAGAGAGAGAGATACTCCTAATGTATAGAGAGATACTCCTGATGCAGAGAGAGAGAGAGATACTCCTAATGTATAGAGAGATACTCCTGATGCAGAGAGAGAGAGAGCTGAGGGAGTTAGTTTGTAGAGTAATAGTGAGTTGCCACTTCCTTCTCTAGTGGACTGCAATTTGTCTGACCTCTCTGCTACAAAATGCCCATCTTGGGTGACCCTACATGGTATATCACACAGCTTCATTGAGGTACACAAGTGACAAGGTAGGAGTTATACATTGTAGTTAATGCCTTATAGTGTAGAGAAGAATACCCCTACTCAGGAGTTATACCTTGTGGTCTAGAGAGATACTCCTAGTGTAAAAATAATAACTTGTAGTGTAGAGATATTTTCTAGCATATAAAGAGATATATGTTCTAGTGTAGCAGTATTACCTTGTTAGTAGCGAGAGATACGCCTTGTGCAGGTGTGATATCTTGTACTGTACAGAGATACTCCGAGTGTAGCAATGATATATTGTGAGGATACGCCCAGTATAGAATTGATACCTTGTAGTGGAAAGAGAGAGATACCTTTTAGTATAGGAGTTTTACCTTGTTCTGTGGATATAGATGCTATAGGAGAGATAGATTGTAGTGTAGAGAGATATACTCCTAGTGTACAAGGGATACTTTGTAGTGTTAAGAGACATACTCCTAATGTCTGAGTAATACCTTGTAGTGTAGATAGATATACCTAGTGATGTAGAGGGAGACACATACTAATATAGGAATATGCCTCTTACATTATACTTTGTAGTATAGTGATAGATACTACTAGTTAACAATTATACTTGTAGTGAAGAGAGATACTCCTTTTTTTTTAAGATTCCCAGGGGCGTGCCAATCTTGTGCCAAAGTTGTGCCAAATACATAATGACTTCTTAGCTGTGAAGCCAGAGAAGTTTTTGGGCCCCCAATCCCCTTAGGGCCTAGAGGCCCCTTTGGTATCCTCCCCAAGGCCCTGACCAGAAGGTACAAGAGGGCAAGGGTTAAGAGGACTCTTTTAATGCCTCCCCTCTGGAGAAGGACTCTTCAACTGGTGTCTTCTGGCTGAGGCCTTCAGACTCTTCAACCCAAAGGGGACCTCGGCTCGAAGGATGCAGGACCCAGCCAGCCTCTACAGCGTGCACAGGTAGTGGGTGCAAAAATCAAGGTGCCCAAAACTAAATCCAAAAGTATAAACTTGTGCCAGTGCCAATCTGGTGCCAACAAATAGTGCTGTGCGTCTGACTGGGAGGCCACTGCCACTAACCTCCCAGACTCCTTGTACCTTAGGGAGACCTCTCTCATAGGCCTCACATTCGGCATAAGTGCTTTCGGAAAGCACGGTGAGCGTGAGCCCCCCAACCTGAGAAGCTGGGAACTCTGCAAAGAAATCAAGTATCCCCCCAAAATTCAGAAGGACCTGACTGGGAGGCCCAAACGTGCTGAAGTTATAAAATCCATTGTGCTTTATATGGGGGGTTACCAGTCCCACAATAAGCCCGGGGAATCAATGCAACCCGACCCTCTGGCCAGAGGACCAAGTGTTTCCCTGTTCCCACATCCTGGCGGAGACAGAGACTAGGCAAGTACTAACCAAGGTACTACACTTGGTCCTAACCAAAAGGCTGAGAAGCAGTAGATACTCCTATTGTAGGGATGACTTTATGTAGGGTAGAGTGATGTACCTGGTAATGTAGTGGGAGACACGTTCTAATATAGGAATAATGCCTCTTCGATTAGAGAGAGATATTCTTAGTGTCAGAAGGATACTTTGTAGTATAGTGATAGATCCTCCTAGTCTAACAATGATACCTTGTAATGACGAGAGATACTCCTAGTGTAGGAATGATTTCTTGTAGTATACAGATACTCCTAGTGCAGAGTACCTTACAATATAGATAGATATACCTGATAATATAGATGGAGATGCATAATAAGATAGATAAGATAAGATAGAGATAAATACTCCTAGCATAGGAGTGATACTTGGTAATGTTGAAGTTATTCCTTGCAGTATATAGAGAGATACTTTGCAGTATAAAGTTGGTAAATGCTATTAACCTAAGATATATGTGCCTACACATACACACTAATGTGCACAGACTAGTTATGATACTACTACCCTTAAAAGAGTATTAATTTACCAATACTGCTTTATATCTTTAAACATAGCATTGAACATTAAGTAAAAATAAACTTTCTAAATGTTTAAAATGTATATATTTCATCATCTTATATAAGACTTTGTATAAACCTAGATATTTCTTGCAGGGATAGGGTCTCCAGGATCTGATAGGACTAACAATTACAAGCACCCTGCAAATGGCAGTAAACTATCAATGGTGCAACAAAAATATTTCAGCTTATTACTTTGGTTCTTTAGTCACAATTGTATTAATATTGCATTAAATACATGAGAATTCTGAGATACCTTGTGCTTTTTGGTCCATACTATAAACTCAATATATTTTGTTGCTCAGACACTCCTACTTAGGGCCAGATTAGTTGAACAGTTTAGCTGCCATAAAACCAAACACATCTCTATTTTTTAAAACTATAAACTGATAACAGTTATCTTTGTCTGAACCTAATTTATGTACAGCGCTACGGAATATATTGGCGCGTTATAAATAAACTATAATATTATAATAATAATAACAGCTTTTTTTACACATTTTCCATTTGATTTTAACTTCTCTAAATGGTTATGCAGAGAAGTTTTAATGACATAAGTGGCCCATTAAACACAAGTAGAAATCCTGATATATACACATATACATAACATATATATTTACTTATACTCCTCACTTCTGGTGCGGGCTCTCACTTCCTCTGTTGGGCACCCATCAGACCAGTCTTGTGCCTCTCTCATTTCCTTACTAACGCTTGAAGCCACAACAGGCTCTTATTCACATGGCATTGGTAGCGGTCCTGTAAACATATGGGATAACCTTATCATGTAAAAATATAGCAAAAAATGTATTTTGTCAGTTGAATATTATTTTACAAAATTCCACATTTTGTTACATTAAATTTAAATTAAAGTTTGTAACTTTTACCCAGCAATCGGTCTTTCTGATTCACCCACCAAGTGTTTAGTTCTATCTCTGTGCTAGAAAGTACTGATTGTTAATAATTGCTAATTACTCTTTGGGGTCTGCATAAGCTCATATTCGTTCAATCAATGGCTTTTACACTGAAAACAATACATGCAGTCCCACAGGAAGTTCAATAATAAGCAATCATTACAATTTAGAGCACAAATGACAGCACAACCTTGGCAGGTGAAAATGTTGACTGGCAGCTACAAAATGCATTTAAACAAAAATAGCATTCAATTCATAAAGCACGTGTTATTATCTATATAACATATTTGGAGCCTCTGCTGTCCCTTTAAGGGCGAGTGAGTGTGAAGGAGACTGGCGGGGTGATTTATTTTACGCACTCTGTGGGATTCCCCTCTTGGAGACTCAGTCGCCACAATAGAGATGACGAGTTATTGCTTTGACAACAGAATGCCTCTAAAAAACATGAAATACACATGCACAGAAGGGGGTGTGTAGAGCTGAGCCCTGCGCTGACTCACCAGGCTGCAGGAGGGGTGAGGAGGGAGGGTGGCAGAGTATGTGTGCAGTGAAGAAATACATGTATGAAAACTTAGAGTCTGACTAAGGACTCCGTCCCATGGCTCCCATTAAAAACTGAAGTTCACTCATCACTGAGCTATCACGTCACACATGTAACTCTAAGATCTAATATATGCTATCCAAGTGCTCAAAATTCCCCTAATATCCTAAGCCCTGTGTACCTATCCCATAAATACTTTATAAATCCCATGGGGTGGGGGGTGGGTGCGTCCATGGGGTCCAATATGGAGCCCTCTCCTGTGGAGGTAAGAATTTTGCCATGTTCCTTGAGAATCACAATAGTATAGGGGTTAACTTTAGGTGCTATGGGGGTTCCTCATTGTAACGGAACCCATCACTGTTTTACCCTGTTTTATGATTATTATGGTTAAAATATGATCCTACTATTATAATGCATGTATTTTGGTTTATGCTCTGCAGAATATTGTCTCAGACATTTGCAGCTACTTGGCATGGGAGATAATCCGGTTACAGAGACTCCGCATAAGATAAAGGAAGTCTATTGTATACAGTGGTTTCATTCTCAGATAAGAACAAAGAAGTGTAATTGAATCAATGTCTGATTGTATCAAAGTTGCCAGGGAGCCTCGGGGAGGTGTGACCCACCTATTGTTCTCTTTATGTTTATTGTGCGGCCAAATATGGGCATGTGTATTGCCTGTGGGAAGTGATGGGTATAAATATTTCTGCAGAACAAAATAAAGTCAGTATTCATTTGACTCCCAAATTGTGTGTCGTCCAATATGGGAGGTCGGGAATGGTGAAACTGTAGTGCCTCTTGGGTATTTTACCGTATACCAGCGGAGATATTGGATTCGTGTTCCAGCCCCGGTACATTTGGTGGCAAGTGGCGGAATTGTTCCCACGGTCAGAAGGACAGCTACAGGAGATACCATTCCGTGGAGTACAAATTGAGGGCAACGCTAGTATCCGTACAGCGCCCCTGGCTACAGCAGGATGGAACCGGCTAGTTTTCAGACAGCGTTCCATCATGAGGAGGAGGAGGCCGCCGCTACAGGGATGCAGACAGAAAGGAACTCATGGTTACAGTACCTCTTATTGCCCAACAGACTGAGTTTGGAAGAGAACTCCAACGCAGACTGGCCTTTTTCCCAGGTACGCTTCCCATAAAAACCTTGGAATGGTTAATGACAGATGTACACAAATACATAATGGAAAAGCAGCGGGCACGGGAGCGGTCCATCTTGGGAGCTGCTAACCCACCTCCCACCATTAACCCCCCCCAGCACTGCGTCCGGGTGGTGGGAACTACCAAACCCCTCCACGGTACATCAGGTGCCACACGTGTAACCAGCAGGGCCACATGCAGAGAGACTGTCCCAGAAACAGAAACCGCTCCACGTGGAATACTCCAACTAATTCCCCTCCCCAGCTACAGTGTGTACCCCAGGGGGCCGAAGGTGTCGTCCTTCCCCCCCAGCGGCAGTGTGAACCACAGGGAGCTAAAGGTGTCGTCCTTCCTCCCCAGCGGCAGTGTGTTCCCCAGGGAGCTGAAGGTGTCGTCCTTCCTCCCCAGCGGCAGTGTGTACCCCAGGGAGCTGAAGGTGTCGTCCTTCCTCCCCAGCGGCAGTGTGTACCCCAGGGAGCCGAAGGTGTCGTCCTTCCCCCCCAGCGGCAGTGTGTTCCCCAGGGAGCACAAGGTGTCGTCCTTCCTCCCCAGCGGCAGTGTTTACCCCAGGGAGCTGAAGGTGTCGTCCTTCCTCCCCAGCGGCAGTGTGTACCCCAGGGAGCTGAAGGTGTCGTCCTTCCTCCCCAGCGGCAGTGTGTACCCCAGGGAGCTGAAGGTGTCGTCCTTCCTCCCCAGCGGCAGTGTGTACCCCAGGGGGCCGAAGGTGTCGTCCTTCCCCCCCAGCGGCAGTGTGTACCCCAGGGAGCAGAAGGGGCCGTCCTTCCTCCCCAGCGGCAGTGTGAACCCCAGGGGGCAGAAGGTGTCGTCCTTCCCCCCCAGTGGCATGGTGAACCCCAGGGGGCAGAAGGGGTCGTCCTTCCCCCCCAGCGGCAGTGTGAACCACAGGGGGCAGAAGGTGTCGTCCTTCCCCCCCAGCGGCAGTGTGAACCCCAGGGGGCAGAAGGTGTCGTCCTTCCCACCCAGCAGCAGTGTGAACCCCAGGGAGCTGAAGATGTTGCCCTCTCCCCCCAGCGACAGCTTACCCTAACAAAGGGAGACACCAATCCCCCAGACGGCGCAGATGGGACCAGGGTCTCTGTGCCTGACCTACCGGGATGCTGGACAGCCTGTCCAGATCCCCAACTACTCTCACTGGGACAACCGGAGGAGGGGGTAAGTACAAATTCCCCTCCCCAGCTAACTCCTAATGTGGCTCCAGGGTTAACAGAGGAAATGTTAACCCCCACTGACCCCCACCTTTCCCTGGCTACTGAAGCCGGAATACGTCCCAAGTACCCCAGCAGAAGAGCTGACAGTGGGGCAGAGTGCAGTCGGCCTCTGCCCTACCTTTGTCCCTTGTACAGAGCAGGATGTCCTGCAGGATATACCAGCAGAAGAGCTGGCATCAGGGCAGAGTGCCGCTGGCCTCTGCCCCTCAAGTCCCCTCAGCGTGTTGCCCCATCACCACAGCAAAATATCCAGGTACCTGGTTAGACTTCCCCCAAAGGAGAGAAGTGTGACGAAGTGCCCTTCGCCACTTTGTCTTGGAGAGGACTGTTTGCCAGCCTCCTGCCCTGCGACTATGGCCCTGGGACATATTGCCCTTTGGAACCAGTGTTCGGCCATACCAGAGTATATGTCACTCATTCTGGCCCTTTACATACAGGGGGGTCATTCTGTACTTGCCCTGTATGAACCATGATACCCCAGATAACTGTGCCATGAAGCCCATTCATATAATGAAAGACTATGGGAAAGACTTTAGCTACATGGCAATTGAACTGTGTGAAGAGGATCTGAACGCTATTCTGTAGTTTTGTGCGCTCAGATCCCAGCTACCTGGGGATATGGGAAATGTGAGTAAATGTGAATTGCAGTAATGCTGATGGGTTGTCAAACTAGAGAATTGACCAACAAATACTTTTGTCCGGACATCCCCAGGCCGATCCGTTGGGATCAGACCGTGTATGCCGGCTTATGGTCACGGGGGAGGTGTGTAACGGAACCCATCACTGTTTTACCCTGTTTTATGATTATTATGGTTAAAATATGATCCTACTATTATAATGCATGTATGTTGGTTTATGCTCTGCAGAATATTGTCCCAGACATTTGCAGCTACTTGGCATGGGACATAATCCGGTTACAGAGACTCCGCATAAGATAAAGGAAGTCTATTGTATACAGTGGTTTCATTCTCAGAGAAGAACAAAGAAGTGTAATTAAATCAATGTCTGATTGTATCAAAGTTGCCAGGGAGGTGTGACCCACCTATTGTTCTCTTTATGTGTATTGTGCGGCCAAATAGGGGCATGTGTATTGCCTGTGGGAAGAGATGGGTATAAATATTTCTGCAGAACAAAATAAAGTCAGTATTCATTTGACTCCCAAATTGTGTGTCGTCCAATATGGGAGGTCGGGAATGGTGAAACTGTAGTGCCTCTTGGGTATTTTACCGTATACCAGCGGAGATATTGGACTGCGTGTTCCAGCTCCGTTACACTCATGTTACACTTTAGTTGGGGAATTCCCTGGCACATAGGGGGCTAGTAGGTATGAAGTTGAAATCCCTGGCTCATAGGGGCTAGCGGCTTTGTAGTTAGAATGCCCTGGCTTGTAGGGGCTAGAGGGTATAAAGTTGGAATCCCTGGGCTCATCAAGGCTAGTGGGTCTGAAGTTGGAATCACTTGGCTCATAGGTTCTAGCAGGTATAAAGTTGGAATCCCCTGGCTCATACAGGCTAGCAGGTATGAAGTCCAAATGCCCTGGCTCATGGGGCTAGTTGGTATAAAGTTTGAATCCCCTAGCTCATAGGGGCTGGTGGGTTTGAAGTTGGAATCCCCTGGCTCATAGGGACTAGTGGGTTTGTAATTAGAATCCCCTGGCTCTTTGGGGGTAGCGGTGATAAAGTTGGAATCCCTTGGCTCGTTGTGGCTAGTGGGCATGACGTTGGAATCCCCTGACTCATAGGGGCTAGTGGTTATGAAGTTTGAAGCCCCTGGCTCAAAGGGGCTAGCGGGTATGAAGTTAGAATCCCCTGACTTATAGGGGCTAGCGGGTATAAAGTTGGAATCCCTGGGCTCATAGGGGCTAGCGGGATTTAAGTTAGAATCCCTTGGCTCATAGGGGCTAGCGGGTATGAAGTTGAAAACCCTGGCTCATAGGGGCTAGCGGGTCTGAAGCTGGAATCCCCTGGTTCGTAGGGAATAGCAGGTATGACGTTGGAATCCTCTGGCTTGTAGGGGCTAGTGGGTATAAAGCTGGAATCCCTTGGCTCATAGGGGCTAGCGGGTATGAAGTTGGAATCCTCTGGCTCATAATTGCCAGCGGGTATGAAGTTGGAATCCCCTGGCTCATAGGGGCTAGGGGGTATAAAGTTTGAATACCTGGGCTTGTAGGGGCTAGTGTGTATGACATTGGAATCCCCTGGCTTGTGGCGGCTAGAGTATAAAGTTGGAATCCCTGGGCTCATAGGGGCTAGCAGGTATGAAATTGGAATCCCCTGGCTCATAGGGGCTAGCATGTATAATGTTGGAATCCCCAGGCTGATAGCGGCTAGCTGGTATAAAGTTGGAATCCCCTGACTCATAGGGGCTAGCGGGTATAAAGTTGAAATCCCTTGGCTCGTAGGGGCTAGCAGGTATAAAGTTGGAATCCTCTGGCTCATAATTGCCAGTGAGTATGAAGTTGGAATCCCTGGGCTCATAGGGGCTAGTGGGTATAATGTTGGAATCCCCAGGCTCATAGGGGCTAGCAGGTATAAAGTTGGAATTCCCTGGCTCATAGGGGCCAGTTTGTATGAAGTTGTAATCCCTGGGCTTATAGGGGCTAGCAGGTATGAAGTTTGAATCCCCTGGCTCATAGGGGCTAGTGGGTATAATGTTGGAATCCCCGGGCTCATAGGGGCTAGCAGGTATAAAGATGGAATCCTGTGGCTCATAATTGCCAGCGGGTATGAAGTTTGAATCCCCTGGCTCATAGAGGCTAGAGGATATAAAGTTTAAATACCTTAGCTTGTAGGGGCTAGCAGGTATAAAGTTAGAATCCCTGTGCTCATAGGGGCTAGCAGGTATGAAATTGGAATCCCTTGGCTCATATGGGCTAGGGGGTATGAAGTTGGAATAGCCTTGCTCATAGGGGCTAGTGGGTATGAAGTTGCTATCCCTAGCTGGTAGGTGATTGGAATCCAATGGCTTGTAGGGGCTAGAGTATAAAGTTGGATTCTTTGGGCTCATGGGGGCTAGCGGGTATAAAGTTGGAATCCCTGGGCTCATAGGGGCTAGCAGGTATGAATTTGGAATCCCTGGGCTCATAGGGGCTAGTGGGTATGAAGTTTGAATACCCTGGCTCATAGGGGCTATCGGGTATAAAATTGGAATCCCTGGGCTCATATGGGCTAGCGGGTATAAAATTGGAATCCCTGGGCTCATAGGGGCTAGCGGATATGAAATTGGAATCCCTGTGCTCATAGGGGCTAGTGGGTATGAAGTTTGAATACCCTGGATCATAGGGGCTAGCTTGTATAAAATTAGAATCCCTGGACTCATAGGGGCTAGTGGGTATGAAGTTTGAATCCCCTGGCTGATAGGGGCTAGCTGGTAGGTAATTGGAATCCCCTGGCTCATAGGGGCTAGTGGGTATGACATTAGAATCCCTCGGCTCATAGGGGGTAGTGGGTATGAAATTTGAATACCCTGGCTCATAGGGGCTAGTGGGTATGAAATTGGAATCCCTGGGCTCATAGGGGCTAGTTGGTATGAAGTTTGAATACACTGGCTGATAGGGGCTAGCTGGTAGGTAATTGGAATCCAATGGCTTGTAGGGGCTAGAGTATAAAGTTGGATTCTTTGGGCTCATGGCGGCTAGCGGGTATAAAGTTTGAATCCCTGGGATCACAGGGGCTAGCAGGTATGAATTTGGAATCCCCTGGCTCATAGGGGCTAGTGGGTTTGAAGTTAGAATCCCTCGGCTCATAGGGGCTAGTGGGTATAAAGTTGGAATACTGTGGCTCAGAGAGGCTAGTGGGTATGAAGTTGCTATCCATGGGCTCATAGGGGCTAGTGGGTATGAAATTGGAATCCCTGGGCTCATAGGGGCTAGTGGGTATGAAGTTGGAATCCCTGGGCTCATAGGGGCTAGCGGCTATGAAATTGGAATCCCTGTGCTCATAGGGGCTAGTGGGTATGAAGTTTGAATACCCTGCCTCATGGGGCTAGCGGGTATAAAATTGGAATCCCTGGGCTCATAGGGGCTAGCTGGTAGGTAACTGGAATCCCCTGGCTCATAGTGGCTAGTGGGTATGACATTGGAATCCCTCGGCTCATAGGGGGTAGTGGGTATGAAATTTAAATCCCTAAACTCATAGGGTCTAGTGGGTATGAAGTTTGAATCCCAGGGCTCATAGGGGCTAGCGGGTATGAAATTTGAATCCCTGGGCTCATAGGGGCTAGTTGGTATGAAGTTTGAATACCCTGGCTGATAGGGGCTAGCTGGTAGGTAATTGGAATCCAATGGCTTGTAGGGGCTAGAGTATAAAGTTGGATTCTTTGGGCTCATGGGGGCTAGCGGGTATAAAGTTGGAATCCCTGGGATCATACGGGCTAGCATGTATGAATTTGGAATCCCATGGCTCATAGGGGCTAGTGGGTATGAAGTTGGAATCCCTCAGCTCATAGGGACTAGTGGGTAAAAAAGTTGGAAACCCCTGGCTCATAGGGGCTAGTGGGTATGAAATTGGAATCCCCTGGCTCATAGGGGCAAGTGGGTATGAAATTGGAATCCCTGGCTCATAGGGGCAAGTGGGTATGAAATTGGAATCCCTGGCTCATAGGGGCTAGCGGGTATGAAGATGCAATCCCTGGGCTCATAGGGGCTAGCGGGTATGAAATTTGAATCCCTGGGCTCATATGTGCTAGTGGGTATGAAATTGGAATCCCTGGGCTCATAGGGGCTAGTGGGTATGAATTTGGAATCCCCTGGCTCATAGGGCTAGGGGGTATGACATTGGAATCCCCTGGCTCATAGGGGCTAGTGAGTATGAAATTGGAATCCCTGGGCTCATACAGGCTAGCGGGTATGATGTTGGAATCCCTGGGCTCATAGGGGCTAGTGGGTATGAAATTGGAATCCCTGGGCTCATAGGGGCTAGCGGGTATGAAATTGGAATCACCTGGCTCTTGGGGGCTAGTGGGTATGAAATTGGAATCCCTTGGCTCATAGGGACTAGTGGGTATGTCATTGGAATCCCTGGGCTCATAGTGTCTAGTGGGTATGAAATTGCAATCCCCTGGGTTAAAGGGGCTAGCGGTATGAAATTGGAATCCCTGGGCTCATAGGGGCTAGCGGGTATGAAATTGCAATCCCCTGGCTCAAAGGGTCTAGTGGGTATGAAATTGGAATCCCTGGGCTCCTAGGGGCTAGCGGGTATGAAATTGGAATCACCTGGCTCTTAGGGGCTAGTGGGTATGAAATTGGAATCCCTGGGCTCATAGGGGCTAGCAGGTATGAAATTGGAATCCCTTGGCTCATAGGGGCTAGTGGGTATGAAATTGGAATCCCCTGGCTCATAGGGGCTAGTGGGTATGAAATTGGAATCCCCTGGCTCATAGGGGCTAGTCGGTATGAAATTGTAATCCCTGGCTCATAGGGGCTAGCGGGTATGAAGATGCAATCCCTGGGCTCATAGGGGCTAGCGGGTATGAAATTGGAATCCCTGGGCTCATATGGGCTAGTGGGTATGATATTGAAATCCCTGGGCTCATAGGGGCTAGTGGGTATGAAGTTGGAATCCCCTGGCTCATAGGGCTAGCGGGTATGAAATTGGAATCCCTGGGCTCATACGGGCTAGCGGGTATGATGTTGGAATCCCTGGGCTCATAGGGGCTAGTAGGTTTGAAGTTTGAATCCCATGGCTCATAGGGGCTAGGGGGTATGAAATTGGAATCCCCTGGCTCATAGGGACTAGTGGGTATGTCATTGGAATCCCTGGGCTCATAGGGGCTAGTGGGTATGAAATTGCAATCCCCTGGCTCAAAGGGGCTAGCGGTATGAAATTGGGATCCCTGGGCTCATAGGGGCTAGCGGGTATGAAATTGCAATCCCCTGGCTCAAAGGGGCTAGTGGGTATGAAATTGGAATCCCTGGGCTCATAGGGGCTAGCGGGTATGAAATTGGAATCACCTGGCTCTTGGGGGCTAGTGGGTATGAAATTGGAATCCCTTGGCTCATAGGGCCTAGCGGGTATGAAATTGGAATCCCTGGGCTCATAGGGGCTAGTGGGTATTACATTGGAATCCCCAGGTTCATGGGGGCTAGTGGGTATGAAATTGGAATCCCTTGGCTCATAGGGGTAAGTGGGTATGAAATTGGAATCCCTCGGCTCATAGGGGCTAGTGGGTATGAAATTGGATTCACCTGGCTCTTAGGGGCTAGTGGGTATGAAATTGGAATCCCTGGGCTCATAGGGGCTAGTAGGTTTGACGTTTGAATCCTATGGCTCATAGGGGCTAGGGGGTATGAAATTGGAATCCCCTGGCTCATAGGGACTAGTGGGTATGTCATTGGAATCCCTGGGCTCAAAGTGTCTAGTGGGTATGAAATTGCAATCCCCTGGCTCAAAGGGGCTAGCGGTATGAAATGGGAATCCCTGGGCTCATAGGGGCTAGCGGGTATGAAATTGCAATCCCCTGGCTTAAAGGGGCTAGTGGGTATGAAACTGGAATCCCTGGGCTCATAGGGGCTAGCAGGTATGAAATTGGAATCCCCTGGCTCATAGGGGCTAGTGGGTATGAAATTGGAATCCCCTGGCTCATAGGGGCTAGTCGGTATGAAATTGGAATCCCTGGCTCATAGGGGCTAGCGGGTACGAAGATGCAATCCCTGGGCTTATAGGGGCTAGTGGGTATGATATTGAAATCCCTGGGCTCATAGGGGCTAGTGGGTATGAAGTTGGAATCCCCTGGCTCATAGGGCTAGCGGGTATGAAATTGGAATCCCCTTGCTCATAGGGTCTAGCGGGTATGAAATTTGAATCCCTGGGCTCATACGGGCTAGCGGGTATGATGTTGGAATCCCTGGGCTCATAGGGGCTAGTAGGTTTGAAGTTTGAATCCCTGGGCTCATAGGGGCTAGGGGGTATGAAATTGGAATCCCCTGGCTCATAGGGACTAGTGGGTATGTTATTAGAATCCCTGGGCTCATAGGGGCTAGTGGGTATGAAGTTGGAATCCCTGGTTAATGGAGGCTAGCGAGTATGAAATTGGAATCCCTGGCTCATAGGGGCTAGCGGGTATGAAGATGCAATCCCTGGGCTCATAGGGGCTAGTGGTATGAAATTGGAATCCCTGGGCTCATGGGGGCTAGTGGGTATGAAATTGGAATCCCTGGGCTCATAGGGGCTAGCGGGTATGATGTTGGAATCCCTGGGTTCATAGGAGCTAGCGGGTATGAAGTTGGAATCCCTGGGCTCATAGGGGCTAGTGGGTGTGAACTTGGAATCCCTCGGCTCATAGTGGGTAGTGGGTATGAAATTTGAATCCCTGGGCTCATAGGGGCTAGCGGGTGTGAAATTGGAATCCCTGGCTCATAGGGGCTAGCGGGTATGAAGATGCAATCCCTGGGCTCATAGGGCTAACGGGTATGAAATTGGAATCCCTGGGCTCATAGGGGCTAGTGGGTTTGAAGTTGGAATCTCCTGGCTCATAGGGGCTAGCAGGTATGAAATTGGAATCCCCTGGCTCATAGGGGCTAGTGGGTATGAAGTTGGAATTCCCTGGCCCATAGGGGCTAGTGGGTAGGAAATTTGAATCCCTGGGCTCATAGGGGCTAGTTCGTAAGAAATTTAGAATCTTCAAAAAAGAGGGAAGAACAGTATACAGCCGGGATCTGGTAGTAATTGTAAATCTATAATATCTTTAAATAGGTCACATATAATCGTTGTCAAACTACAATCCGTCGTCATGCTTTGCAAGCTTTTTTACTCAAATAATTTGTAGTCAAAATATAAAAATATACATTTATTATCACGTTAAAAACATAAATCACAACTTATACGTTTCTTAAAATTCAAAAGATGTAGTCCCACAGCAAAACCAATTGAACAATAGAGCAGTCAATCTGTGTAGCAATAGTATCTTATTGACAATATATATAGCCAGATGAGAGTAGACGTGCTTAGTACAGTAACAATAACTGCAACAATACAAAGACACATCCATATATACAGATAAAAAACAGGTGATAAAGTGCCAATAGAATGTATAAAAATAAAGTGCTCACTGAAACCCTAATATATTGGTGGTAGCGGAGCCCCCCACTTACTCCTTTACCCTAACTCTAAACAATCCCTCAAAAAAATTATACTATACCTAGTAACTGGGGATCCACCAATTACCCCGGTATCTGTAATCAGGAAACCGAACCTACTCTAGAATAACCTCACATGCAGAAATAAAAATAAATGAATAATAAATAACCAAGATAATATAAACAATGTCAGTATTAAGTATACCAAATAATATAATCAACCTCTGTAAGCAGTGCAAACATAGTCCAATTTATAACAAGAGAACTAAATAATTAAATACTGGATCCTATATCACAAATATGTGATAGCAACAAAAGAAATGAATGTACTGTGATATTAGAAATAAATTCCTATAAATATACAGAAAAGGTGCTTAGTGATGTGCTGATAAATAATACAGAGTAGAATGCTGTTGAATACAACGTGCATACATACGCATATTAAGTATATGAAAAATGTATCCTATAATGACCAGTGTGGAATTCTAGAGTGAAGTAAATGCTCATAATATGCCTAAATATACACTACAAAGATAACCCAATACACTGCTACAATGGAGCTGACAAATAAAGTGCTAAATAATCTTACACATTGCACTGCTGTATAGTCTGAGTACATAATATAATTCCCAATATCTTGTCTGTAATACATTCTTGTTGTTATTGTTTAGTCATTCAGTCGAGTCTGACTCTCTGGGACTCTTTGGACTACAGCACGCCAGGTGCATCTCTCAGTCACTGCCCCTCTGAGCTCCATCAAGTTCACGTTCATTGCTTCAGTGACCTTGTCTATCCATCTCCACCTCGATCATCCCTTTCTTTTTGTGCCTTCATATTATGGCCAAAATATTTGAGCTTCAGCCTCATGATCATACCTTCTAGTGAACAGTTTGTCTTGATTTGATGAAGTATTGATTTATTGGATCTTCTTGCAGTCCAAGGGACTCTAAGCAGTCTTCTCCAACACCACAAATCAAAGGCGTCAATTCTACGGTGCTCAGATTTCTTTATGAAAATAAAATCTGTCACTGCCTCCACCTCTTCCCTGTCTATCTGCCAGGAATACAATATAGAGTCTAGTAAATAATCTTACTATGCCAAAATAGGCCTTACAGGGATAACCCAATCCTCTGCCACAGTTAGGCTGACAAATAAAATGCTTAATAATCTCTCAAATTGTATTGCGATGTATACCGTTATAAGTACATAGTATACAGTGATATACAGTGACTTGCAAAAGTATTCACCCCTTGACTTTGTACCTATTTTGTTACATTACAGCCTTAAGTTCAATGTTTTGTTGATCTGAATTTTATGTGATGGATCAGAACACAATAGTATAAGTTGGTGAAGTGAAATGAGAAAAATATATACATAAAACTATTTTTTAGAAATAGAAAACAGAAAATTGGCATGTGTGTATGTATTCACCCCCTTTGTTATGAAGCCCATAAAAAGCTCTGGTGCAACCAATTACCTTCAGAAGTGCAATCTAAGTGTCACATGATCTGTCATTACATATACACACCTTTTTTGAAAGGCCTGAGAGGCTGCAACACCTAAGCAACAGGCACCACTAACCAAACACTGCCATGAAGACCAACTCTCCAATTAAGTAAGAGACAATGTTGTTGAGAAGTACAAGTCAGGGTTAGGTTATAAAAAAAATCCAAATCTTTGATGATCTCCAGTAGCACCATCAAATCTATAATAACTAAATGGAAAGAACATGGCACAACAGCAAACCTGCCAAGAGACGGCCGCCCACCAAAACTCACGGACCGGGCAAGAAAGGCATTAATCAGAGAGGCAGCACAGAGACCTAAGGTAACCCTGGAGGAGCTGCAGAGTTCCACAGCAGAGACTGGAGTATCTGTACGTAGGACGACAATAAGCCGTATGCTCCATAGAGTTGGGCTTTATGGCAGAGTGTCCAGAAGAAAGCCATTACTTTCAGCAAAAAACAAAATGGCACGTTTTGAGTTTGCGAACAGGCATGTGGGAGACTCCCAAAATGTATGGAGGAAGGTGCACTGGTCTGATGAGACTAAAATTGAACTTTTCGGCCATTAAAGAAAACTCTATGTCTGACGCAAACCCAACACATCACATCACCCAAAGAACACCATCCCCACAGTGAAACATTGTGGTGACAGCATCATGCTGTGGGGATGTTTTTCAGCAGCCGGGACTGGGAAACTGGTCAGAGTTGAGGGAAATATGGATGGTGCTAAATACAGGGATATTCTTGGGCAAAACCTGTACCACTCTGTGCGTGATTTGAGGCTAGGACGGAGGTTCACCTTCCAGCAGGACAATGACCCCAAACACACTGCTAAAGCAACACTTGAGTGGGGGAAACATGTAAATGTGTTGGAATGGCCTAGTCACAGCCCAGACCTCAATCCAATCGAAAATCTGTGGTCAGACTTAAAGATTGCTATTTACAAGCGCAAACCATCCAACTTGAAGGAGCTGGAGCAGTTTTGCAAGGAGGAATGGGCAAAAATCCCAGTGGTAAGATGTGGCAAGCTCATAGAGACTTATCCAAAGCAACTTGGAGCTTCGATTGCTGCAAAAGGTGGCTCTACAAAGTATTGACTTCAGCGGGGTGAATAATTATGAAAATTGACTTGTTATTTTGTCCTATTTGTTAATAAAAAAAATAAAATCCATGTTAATTCCATGATGTGAGGCAACAAAAATATCAAGGGGGTGAATACTTTTGCAAGGCACTATATATAATGCATTCACCACAAACCTAGCAGAAAAAGTGCTTAGTGCTATGGCTATAAATGACACAAAGTAAAATACTTTCTACATACGATAGTCATACAACAATATAGCTAAATATGTACAGTGCCTTTATATATATATATATATATATATGACATATACTTTCTATAAATAATAATACTGCCTCTCAATAGACTCTCAAAATAGGTAATTATACATTATATGCAATAACTTTAAGGCACATATCTCTTATCATCTCCAGTGAATCACGATGCTGTCCTCAGACGCCGATGACGTCACTGCTGTGGGACTCGACAGGCAGACGCTCACATTTCGTGTGAAGCTTCCTCTTGGGCCCAATATCGTATGTAGAAAGTACCTTACTTTGTGTCATTTATAGCCATAGCACTAAGCACTTTATCTACTAGGTTTATAGTGAATGCATTATATATATCACTGTATACCATGTACTTATAAATGTATACATCACAGTGCAATGTGAGAGATTATTAAGCACTTTATTTGTCAGCATAACTGTGGCAGAGGATTGGGTTATCCCTGTAAGGCCTATTTTGGCATAGTAAGATTATTTACTAGACTCTAGATTGTATTCCTGGCAAATGGACAGGGAAGAAGTGGAGGCAGTGACAGATTTTATTCTAATAAAGAAATCTGAGCACCATATAATTGACGCCTTTGAATTGTGGTGTTGGAGAAGACTGCTTAGAGTCCTTGGAATGCAAGAAGATCCAATAAATCAATACTTCAGGAAATCTCAAGACAAACTGTTCACTAGAAGGTATGATCATGAGGCTGAAGCTCAAATATTTTACCCATATTATGAGACGCAGGATTCTCTAGAAAAGACTCTGATGCTGGGGAAGATTGAAGACACAAGAAGAAGGGGATGACAGAGGCGGAGATGGATAGACGAGGTCACTGAAGCAATGAGCATGAACTTGATGGAGCTCAGAGGGGCAGTGACTGAGAGATGCACCTGTCGTGCTGTGGTCCATAGAGTTACAGAGAGTCGAATGTGGCTGAACGACTAAACAATAACAACAAGAATGCACTACAGACAAGATATTGTGAATTACATTATGTACTCAGACTACACAGCAGTGCAATGTGTAAGATTATTTAGCACTTTATTTGTCAGCTCCATTGTAGCAGTGTATTGGGTTATCTTTGTAGTGTATATTTAGGCATATTATGAGCATTTACCTCACACTAGAATTCCACACTGGTCATTATAGGATACATTCTTCATATACTTAATATGTGTATGTATGCACGTTGTATTCAACAGCATTCTACTCTGTATTATTTATTTCTAATATCACAGAACATTCATTTTTGTTTTGCTATCCCATATTATTTGTGATATAGGATACAGTATTGGATTATTTAGTTCTATTGTTGTTATAAATTGGACTATGTTTGCACTGCTTACTGAGGTTGATTATATTATTTGGTATATTTAATACTGTCATTGTTTATATTATCTTGGTTATTTATTATTAATTTATTTTTATTTCTGCACGTGAAGTTATACTAGAGTAGGTTAGGTTTCCTGATCACAGATACGGGGGTAATTGGTGGATCCCCAGTTACTAGGGATAGTATAATTTTTTGAGGGATTGTTTAGAGTTAGGGTAAAGGAATAAGTGGGGGGCTCTGCTACCACCAATATATTAGGGATTCAGTGAGCACTTTATTTCTTATTTTTATACATTCTATTGGCACTTTATCACCTGTTTTTTATCTGTATATATGGATGTGTCTCTGTATTGTTGCAGTTATTGTTACTGTATTAAGCACATCTACTCTCATTATCTGGCTATAAATATTGGCAATGAGATACTATTGCTACACAGATTGACTGCTCTATTGTTCAATTAGTTTTGCTGTGGGACTACATCTTTTGTATTTTAAGAAATTTATGTGTTGTGATTTATGTTTTTAACATGTGATAATAAATGTATATTTTTATATTTTGACTACAAATTATTTGAGTAATTGTTATTGATTGTACTCTACCTATTTTTGCCTCTGAGTTGTCACTATATTTATATAAGTGTCCTTTCTCTCTCTTTTGTTGTTTGAAGAATTTAGAATCCCCTGGCTCCTAAGGGCTAGCGATTATGAATTTGAAATACTTTGACTCATAGGGGCTAGCGGGTATGAAGTTAGAATCGCCTGGATTGTTGGGACTAGCGGGTATAAAGTTGGAATTCCCTGGTTCATTGGGGCTAGTGATTATGAATTTTAAATCCCCTGACTCATAAGAGTTAGCGGGTATGAAGTTGGAATCCCCTGGCTCATAGGGGCTAGCGGGTAGGAAGTCAGAATCCCCGGGCTCATAGGGCTAGCAGGTAAGAAGTTAGAATCCCCTGGCTTGTTGGGACTAGCGGGTATAAATTTAGATACCCCTTGCTCAAAGGGTCTAGCGATTATGAAGTTGGAATCCCATGGCTCGTAGGGGCTAGTGGGTTAAAAGTTGGAATCCCATGGCCCGTACGAGCTGGCGGGTATAAAAATGAAATCCCCTGTCTTGTTGGGGCTAGCGGGTATGAAGTTGGAATTCCCTGGCTCTTTAGGGCTAGCAGCTATGAATTTAGATACCCCTTGCTCATAGGATCTAGAGATTATGAAGTTGGAATCCCTGGGCTCATAGGGGCTAGTGGGAATAAAATTGAAATCCCTGGCTCATATGGGCTAGCGGGTATGAAGTTGGAATCCCATGGCTCGTAGGGGTTAGCAGTTATGAAGTTTGAATCCCCTGGCTCATTGGCGCTAGCGGTTATGAAGTTGCAATCCTCTGGCTCATTGGGGATAGAGTGTATAAAGTTGGAATCCCGGGGCTCAAAGGGGCTAGCGGGATTGAAGTTTGATTCCCTTGGCTCATAGGGGCTAGTGAGGCTGAAGTTGGAATCCCCTGGATCATAGGGGCTTGCTGGTATGAAGCTAGAATTCCCTCTCTTATGGGGGCTAGTGGGTATAAAGTTTGAATCCCTGGGCTCATAGGGTCTAGCGGAATTGAAGTTTGAATCCCTGGGCTCATAGGTGCTAGTGGGTCTGAATTTGGAATCATCTGGCTCATAGGGACTGGCAGGTATGAAGTTGTAATCCCCTGGCTCATAGGGGCTAGAGGGTATGAAGTTAAAAGCCTCAGGCTCATAGGGGCTAGCAGGTAGGAAGTTGGAATCCCTTGCTCCTAGGGGCTATCAGGTGTGAAGTTAGAGCCCCCTGGCTAATAGGGGCTGATGGGTATGAAGTTGGAATCCTCTGGCTCGTAGCGGCCAGCGGGTATAAAGCTGGAATCCCTGGGCTCATAGGGGCTAGCGAGATTGAAGTTGGAATCCCTTGGCTCATAGGGGCTAGTGGGTAAGAAGTTAAAATCCCTGGCTCATAGGTGCTAGCCGGTATGAAGTTGAAATCCCTTGTTCATAGGGGCTAGCAAGTCTGAAGTTGGAATCCCCTGGGTCATAGGGGCTGGCAGGCATGAAGTTGCAATCCTCTGGAACTAGCGTGTATAAAGTTGGAATCCCCGGGCTCAAAGGGGCTAATGGGTATGAAGTTGGAATCCCCTGGCTCATAGGGACTAGCGAGTAAAAAATTATAATCCCTGGGCTCATAGGGTCTAGCGGTTATGAAGTTGGAATCCCCTGGCTTGTAGGGGCTAGAGTATCAAGTTTGAATCCCTGGGCTCGTAGGGGCTAGCGGGTATGAAGTTGGAATCCCTGGGCTTGTAGGGTCTAGAGTATCAAGTTGGAATCCCTGGGCTCATAGGGGCTAGCGGGTATGAAGTTAGAATCCCCTCGCTCATAAAGGCTAGTGCGTAGGAAGTTTGAATCCCCTGGCTCATAGGGGATAGCGGGTATGAAGTTGGAACCCCCTGGCTTATAGAGGTTAGCAGGTAGGAAGTTTGAATGTCCTGGCTCATAGGGGTTAGCGGGTATGAAGTTTTAATCCCCTGGCTCATAAGGGCTAGTGGGTATTAAGTTGGAATCTCTGGGCTCATAGCGGCTAGGGGGATTGAAGTTGGAATCCCTTGGCTCATAGGGGCTAGCAGGTATGAAGTTTGAACACCCTGGCTCATAGGGGCTAGCGGGATAGAAGTTGGAATCCCTGGCTCATAGCGGCTTGAGGATTTGAAGTTGAAATTCCTGGCTCATAGGGACTAGCGAGTAAAAAATTATAATCCCTGGGCTCATAGGGTCTAGCGGTTATGAAGTTGGAATCCCCTGGCTTGTAGGGGCTAGAGTATCAAGTTTGAATCCCTGGGCTCGTAGGGGCTAGCGGGTATGAAGTTGGAATCCCTGGGTTTGTAGGGTCTAGAGTATCAAGTTGGAATCCCTGGGCTCATAGGGGCTAGCGGGTATGAAGTTAGAATCCCCTCGCTCATAAAGGCTAGTGCGTAGGAAGTTTGAATCCCCTGGCTCATAGGGGATAGCGGGTATGAAGTTGGAACCCCCTGGCTTATAGAGGTTAGCAGGTAGGAAGTTTGAATGTCCTGGCTCATAGGGGTTAGCGGGTATGAAGTTTTAATCCCCTGGCTCATAAGGGCTAGTGGGTATTAAGTTGGAATCTCTGGGCTCATAGCGGCTAGGGGGATTGAAGTTGGAATCCCTTGGCTCATAGGGGCTAGCAGGTATGAAGTTTGAACACCCTGGCTCATAGGGGCTAGCGGGATAGAAGTTGGAATCCCTGGCTCATAGCGGCTTGAGGATTTGAAGTTGAAATTCCTGGCTCATAGGGACTAGCGAGTAAAAAATTATAATCCCTGGGCTCATAGGGTCTAGCGGTTATGAAGTTGGAATCCCCTGGCTTGTAGGGGCTAGAGTATCAAGTTTGAATCCCTGGGCTCGTAGGGGCTAGCGGGTATGAAGTTGGAATCCCTGGGCTTGTAGGGTCTAGAGTATCAAGTTGGAATCCCTGGGCTCATAGGGGCTAGCGGGTATGAAGTTAGAATCCCCTCGCTCATAAAGGCTAGTGCGTAGGAAGTTTGAATCCCCTGGCTCATAGGGGATAGCGGGTATGAAGTTGGAACCCCCTGGCTTATAGAGGTTAGCAGGTAGGAAGTTTGAATGTCCTGGCTCATAGGGGTTAGCGGGTATGAAGTTTTAATCCCCTGGCTCATAAGGGCTAGTGGGTATTAAGTTGGAATCTCTGGGCTCATAGCGGCTAGGGGGATTGAAGTTGGAATCCCTTGGCTCATAGGGGCTAGCAGGTATGAAGTTTAAACACCCTGGCTCATAGGGGCTAGCGGGATAGAAGTTGGAATCCCTGGCTCATAGCGGCTTGAGGATTTGAAGTTGAAATTCCTGGCTCATAGGGGCTAGCAAGTTTGACGTTGGATTCACCTGGCTCATAGGGGCTAGCGGGCATAAAGTTAGAACCCCCTGGCTCATAAGGGCTAGCAGGTATGTAGTTGAAATCCCTGGTTCATAGGGGCTAGAAGGTATGAAGTTAGAATCCCCTGTCTCATAGGGGCTAGTGGATATGAAGTTTGAATCCCCAGGCTCTTTGGGGCTAGTGGGCATGAAGATGGAATCCCCTGGCTGAAAGAGGCTAGCAGGAATGAGGTTAGAATCCCCTGGCTCGTAGGGCCTAGCAGGTAGGAAATGGGAATCCCTGGGCTTATAGGGGCTAGTGGGTATGAAGCTGGAATCCCCTGGCTCATAGAGGCTAGCAGGTATGAGGTTAGAATCCCCTGGCTCGTAGGGGCTAGCATGTATACATTTAGAATTCCCTGTCTCATAGGGGCTAGCAGGTATGAAGTTGTAAACCCCTGGCTCATAGGGGCAGCAAGTAAGAAGTTAGAATCCCCTGGCTTTTTGGGGCTAGTGCGTATGAATTTAGATTCCCCTTGCTCATAGGGTCTAGCGATTATGAAGTTGGAATCCCATGTCTCGTAGATGCTAGCGGGTATTAAGTTGGAATCCCCTGGCTTGTTGGGGCTAGCAAATATGAAGCTGGAATTCCCTGGCTCGATTGAGCTGGCAGGTATGAATTTAGATACCCTTTGATTATAGGGTCTAGCGATTATGAAGTTGGAATCCCCTGGTTCATAGTGTTTGGCTGGAATGACGTTTGAAACCCCTGGCTCATAGGGGCTAGCAGGTTTGAAGTTACAATCCCCTGGCTTGTTGGTGTTAGCGGGTATAAAGTTGGAATACCCAGGCTCCTAGAGTGACGTCATAGGTCAGTGACGCATATACGTGGGTAGCATAGCATTAACCCAACTAACATTTGCTCTGTTTCCCCTGATGAAATAGAGCAAATGTGCGTCAGGTTGACGCTATGCTACCCACGTATATGCGTCGCTGACCTATTACGTCACTCTAGCTCCATTAGGATAACATTACACTGGATTCCCTATAGGTTGCCTACCACCCCATTTATGATCCATCGAGAGGGTAGTTTATTCCCCAAACATAGGAATGATCACCATGTAGGAGGTGCAACAACGGATCAACTATAGGCATAGCCTGATATTTACCTTCCACCCTATTGGCAGTCCCTCAGTTTTGGTATCAAATATATCCTCAGACCATTTGATCGTGCCCTGTTATTTTAATACTAGCAACTTGCCTGACAAAAATGTCGGCAATAAAATTATAAGGCAGGCAATGCTGTTTGCCACACAAAGTAAGGCTTTTAGTCCTCTGAGTACCTTCAGCGCTCATTGCGAGCCTTTTGCTGAACACCTTCGGCGCTCATCACGTGGCTCGCAATGAGCGCCTGCGACACTCATTGCGAGCCTCTCCCCTTGTGTACTTTTGGTCGCCTGAGCACCTTCGGCGCTCATTGGAAGATTGATTATCCTGCAGCTTACAATGTACATTTGGACTGTTGCTGACCTGAGGTGTAAGTGTCAGCAGTGTGTCAAGTGTGCAGTGTAAATACGTTGAGTGCGTGAGGCCAAAACATTTGTTTAGTTGTGTAAATCGCCATTTTAGAATGGTAATGTTATTAGTTGCAAGTTAGTGTTTTAAAATGGCGGCTATTGTCTATGGGCCTCATTCTATTAGCGGCCGCAGCCGTTGTGGGGCCGCAAGGACCGGCCACAAGCTATTCGGCTATTCTATTCCCTTACGGCCGGAGGCTCCGGCAGGCTTGCGGCCGGTGCCTTGCTATCTCTTGCGGCCGCTCGCGCCAGAGGAAAGCCTTTGATCTAAAACGGCCGCAAGAGATTTGCAATTCAATTGCTCCGGGAAACCTCTCTGCAAGGCTAAAAGCGAGCCGCAGCTTACTTGCAGGAAAGAGGTCCCGCTAGCACCAATTAAGCACATAAAATAGCTCAAATAAAGCCATCCTGCACTTTGAGAAGACTATAAAGGGATTTTAGGTGTTAGAAAAAATAGCACATAAATATCCTGTACTCAAATCCGTAAAATATTTTATTTTTACTATCCGTAAAATATCCATGTAAAAAGTCCAGAGTGCTTGGAGCACCTCAGACACACCCACGCCGCAGCCGGAAAATAAACAGTTAATTTGAACTCGGGTTTGGGCAGATGTGCAAGCTTGAGAGTGGGTTTCTTTTAATCCTCATGTCCCCCAATATGATCCCTAGCATTTACAGAGCTGTACAGTGCAGGCTTGAATTTATTTTTGCGTTTTTATATTTCACAGCTTACGGCCGGTTCCAAGATATGCGGCCGGCCGTAAGATGAGATCCTTGCGGGGCCGTATAATAGAATCGCGAGTAAACTGGACCCCCGCAAGGAATCGCAGCCTTACGGCCGATTTACGGCCGATAATAGAATGAGGCCCTATGTGTGGATAATTTTCCATCCTTCCAAATAGTGTATTTTGTACCTCGTACGTTCCTGGGTAAAAAAGTCTTATATTCTTGGCGTTGTTTTGCGTGGTTAGGGGTCGTATAGCCTCGTTTACATTTTTTTCGGGCAACATTTTTTTTCTCGCTTAGCCGATTTTCAAGTGCTTAAATTCTACTTAAATTCGGGTGCAACCTCACTCCCAGACATCTTGGCTGTCCCCCCGTGCTCTGTGTTTTTTTGTAATGTTTTTTTGTTATTTTGCTGTGTTTTTGTTGTTTTTCGATGTACGCGTTTCATATATATTTTTTTTCATATTACTGATTTCCTTTCGTATTTTTGCGACCTCGTATTTTTATTTTTTTATTAAGTCCTGCAAGTCGTATTTTTTTTTCTAAGTCCCATGGGTCGTATATTTTTTATTGAAAGTCCTGCTTTTCTTGGGGGGGTGGTTAACGAGAGTGAAGAGCCGTAGAGTCTCCACCTCCACAAATGTGCTTCGCGAGAGGCCTCATTTGCAGCCTGCAATAAACATTCGGCTCATTGCAGCTGACTTTGGAGCCTCCACCTCCGCATTTGCGGCCCGAACAGTGAGGGATGCAATTCTTTCGAGCTCGCTTTGCAAGCTCGCAAAGAGTGACAACGACTCGCAGTTTGACAATTATAATATGTGATTACATTTGTAGCTTTTTGCAGCACATTATTCAATAGTACTTCACTTATGGTACTATTAATTTATAGAATGAGCTTGGAATATACTATCCAACAGCAGTGTTGACACTTTATACCTCAGTCACTTTCAAGCAGATTTTGCACAACAGGATTTCAGTCATGTTCCTATATATTTCACTTATTTGTCTAGCACTTTACATGAGAACCTAGCACTTTTTTATTCTATTTATTCACCATTACCCTATCAACTGGTCTGTCCTAATCTATTACCATAGAGGTGAAGATTTATTGTTCAATTCTACATGGGTAGCGTGGCTTCTCGTTACTAGATTTTATTATTATTCACTGTTCTTAATATTATGATTAAAGTAGGAACTTGCCCGTCAAAAATGACGGGATTAAAATGGTAAGGCTGGCAATGTTGTTTGCCACACAATGCATGTTAGTGTGTTTGGTTGTGTTAGTGCCTTGGTTTAAGAGTTTCTACCTTGTGTTAAATGTTAGTGGCTTGGATGAAGTGTTACTGGCTTTTGTTAAGTGTTACTGCTTAGGGCTCGTTTTTATGTCCTTCAGGGTAGTTTTCCGTCCTTCGGCTTGTTTTCATTGTGTTGCGTTTTTTCGGCAGCCATTTTTTTTCTCGCTTACGCGATTTTCGATCGTGCAATAATTACAAATATAGCTCAAAGTAACTTGCAACCTCACTCACAGGCTCCCTGGCTCTCCCACTGTGCTGTGTGTGAGTGTGAAAGTTAATTTGAGGCATATTTGTTATTTTTTTTAGGTGTTTTCAGTTTCGTCCTGCGTGCTTCAACTGTTTACCTCGCTTTGCAAAGCTTGCAGTGCAATGAGCACCTTCATTGCAGGCTAAGTCCTGCGTGCTTCAACTGCTCAACTCGCAGTGCAATGAGCGCCTTTGGCTCTCATTGCAGCCTAAGTCCCACATGCTTAAACTGCTCGTCTTGCTTTGTGAGGCTTGAGGTGCAATGAGCGTCTTTGGCGCTCATTGCAGGCTAAGTCCTGCATACTTCAACTGCTCACCTCACTTTGCAAGGCACGCAGTGCAATGAGCGCCAAAGCCTAACTCCCGCGTGCTTCAACTGTTTACCTCGCTTTGCGAGGCTTGCAGTGCAATGAGCGCCTTCATTGCAGGTTAAGTCCAGCGTGCTTCAACTGCTCACCTCGCTTTGCGAGGCTCGCAGTGCAATGAGCGTCTTTGGTGCTCATTGCAGCCTAAGTCCCACGTGCTTCAACTATTCGCCTTGCTTCACAAAGCTTGCAGTGCAATGAACACCTTCTGCGCTCACTGCAGCCCAAGCTGTTTCTAAGGAGTGCACCAAACTAAAGGGATCCCTTTTCTTTCCCTCCTCGATTATAAATAAATATTACCATATTTGGTTGTTATTAACATGTTGTCGGGAAGTCTTAGGTAATTGAGCTTGAGCGTTAATTATTATGGGATAATTCAAAATACATGAAAAAGCCCTCACACTCTCCTAATGACTTTAATGCAAGTGATTACTTATCTCTCACAGCGACTACAGGAGTTGGTATCAGTCAGAATAACTTAATTACCGTAACTCTGCCATTATTATTTAGTTATCTGGGCATGCTCTTATTATCACCCCATTACTCTGACAGATAAATAAGTACATTAAATAAACACATTAGATGAGAGGGGGGATGTTTTGTGTAATTTATTCTTAAATATGATACTTTCAGGCTGAATTAACTCTTCCACTCTGTGGGCCTCATTCTATTATCGGCCGTAAAACGTCCACAAGGCTGCGATTCCTTGCGGGGGTTCCGTTATCTTGCAATTCAATTATAAGGCCCCGCAAGGATCTCCCCTTACGGCCGGCCGTATATCTTGCAACTGGCCGTAAGCTCAGAAAACTTAAAACGCAAACAAAAATTCAAGACGGCACTGTACAGCTCTGTAAATGCTAGGGATCATATTGGGGGATACGAGGATTAATAGCAACCCACTCTCAAGCTTGCACATCAGCCCAAATTCGAGTTTACATTAACTGTTTATTTTCCGGCCGCAGAGTGGCCGGGTCTGAGGTGCTCCAAGCCCTCTGGACTTTTTACATTGATTTTTGACATAAATTAAAAAATTATTTTTTGAGGGTAGGGGAATGTTGTGCTATTTTTGCTAACACCTACAATCACTTTATAGTCTCCTCAGAGTGCAGGATGGCTTTATTTCGGCTTTATAATGTGCTTAATTGGTGCTAGCTGGACCTTTTTCCTGCAAGTAAGCTGCGGCTCGCTTTTAGCCTTGCAGAGAGGGTTCCCGGAGCAATAGAATAGCAACCAGGCTTTTCTTGCGGCCGAAACTCTTGCAGCTGTTTAAGATCAAAGGCTTTACCTCCAGCGTGAGAGGCCGCAAGGGATAGCAAGGCGCCGGCCGCAAGCCTGCCGGAATCCCCGGCCGGAGGGGAGTAGAATAGCCGAATAGCTTGCGGCCGGTCCTTGCGGCCCCGTATCTCCTACGGCTGTTAATAGAATGAGGCCCAATATGTTTAATGATAATAGTTCTACAATTCTTTATATATGTCCTTTCCATTTCTGCAATAACTAGGAACTTTAAATATGTCACCTTGGTCCTAGTAAGACGCACATCAAAGCATTCCTGGCCACACAGGTATTTCCTCCCAGTCAGTGCCCCAAGGAATGTCTTTCTAAGTATATGAAGTGGTCACAAAGCAGGTTAACTTTTAACTGTACAAACCCA
The DNA here is from genome assembly GCA_027410445.1 of Discoglossus pictus. Lineage (NCBI taxonomy): Eukaryota > Metazoa > Chordata > Amphibia > Anura > Alytidae > Discoglossus > Discoglossus pictus. The sequence continues at coordinate 67,917,182 of CM050169.1, forward strand.
TACACTGAAGAGCAGGTGGGTCCTGTATATAGAGGCACTTGGTCAACAGATAAAGTGCAAACATGAGGGGTGTGAGGAGGAGATGGGCATAAGGTGAGTAATAATGGTGACAAAAATAGTATTTGCTATTTAATAAACTCTATAAGTTCTATCCTTTTTGTGGGATTCACTTTATTAATGAAATTCACCTATTAGTGCGTGATTATTGTAATAATGTCGCCAAAATATACTCTGAAGATGATAAGTAATGAGAAACACTGCAAACATATGTGTGTGCTGCAGAATAACTTAATTTGGGGGTCCGTTCCTTGGCTCCCGTAAGAGCTCTTGGAAGGCTGACTCGCAGCTATGGGAATTTGAAAAATGAAAAGCGAAGTACTGGAGCTATTCTATGGCTCTTGCCAGGGGACTTTGGCCGTAGCTCTATAGTTTTAACATGAATCTCAGTAGTCTCCATACCAACCTTGTGATATGGCATCCACTAACGTGAACACACTAAACTAGCATCCTCCTATACCTGTATATATATATATATATATACCTACTCATGGCAGGGCAGAGGTTAAATAATAAAACCCTATAGTCTGCTACCCCCGATGAGATGGGTATCTTCCCCGGGATTCCCACTCATTACGTGCTACCTCCTATGAGTCCAGGTATTTCTTGTGATTCCCCTTCAATGCCCGCAATTCCATCCAATCACAGGTATCCCCAGGACTCCCCCCTTAATACCTGGAGGACCATGGGTTCTGTGGGATGGGAGATTCATTAACCCCATAGGGGCCTATGAATACCATTGAGACCTCTAACTATATCCATAGGCACCTAAAATTTAACATGTTACCATGAGGTTCCTATGTTTATAGGCCCCATAGGGACCCCCAATGAGTTATAAGCACCTTACAGCACCCTATAGTCAATCAAAGGGCGGCCAAAGCAGTGCTCGGTTACAATCCAATAAATGAGAGAATCATTTCCATTTGAATTCAAGGCAAGCCATTTAATATCACAGTGATCCAAGTCTATGCTCCAACCATGGATGCTGAAGTTGTCCAGTTCTATGAAGATCTTCAATGCGTGATAGATAGAACACCAAGAAAAGATGTTACTATTATCATAGGAGATTGGAATGCTAAAGAAGGGAACCAAAGGACACGGCGCTCCTCTCTCGGACACGGCGCTCCTCTCTCGGACACGGCGCTCCTCTCTCGGACACGGCGCTCCTCTCTCGGACACGGCGCTCCTCTCTCGGACACGGCGCTCCTCTCTCGGACACGGCGCTCCTCTCTCGGACACGGCGCTCCTCTCTGGGACACGGTTGCGGGTGAAGCATAGGGCCCGCCCGTCTCTCCCGTATGCTTCACCCCAGGGACCCTTGCATACACAAACTCACTTGTATTCACTTCTCTTTAACTTCACTTCTTCCCTGGGGCATAATATTTCAGCAACAACCGTGCCTAGGCCTTTAAGGCAAAACTCTGCCTGGGAATCCTCACTTATTCCCTTCACTTACTTGGGTTCCTTGTGACTTCACCTCCTGAGTCTGAAGTCAATCTTCCAGCTCACACGACTTGCTGTAGTCCCCGTTCTCCCAGTACAGTCACTTGGCGATCCTTTACAGGGTAGTTCACAACTTCACTGTATTTCCACACCAGATCACCTTCCACTCTGTGCTTGTTCCTATCAGTAGCAAAGCTGCCTAGGGCCTAGTCAGCCCCTCCTCCACCTCCAGGCCTGCTTTCCAGTCTTTTAAAGGGGAGTTGCTCTAATTAGGAGTTCTTTCAGAAGTGTTAACTCCTTCACTTCTGACAAGAACTCACACTCCACTGGCTTGTCATCACTTCCAAGGAGCAAACGATCACAATATATATATATATATATATATATATATATATATATATATATATATATATATATATATATACACAGTCCTACCTCGGTTTGAGTCCACTCTTTGGTTGTAGTCCACTTTGGTGTAAGTCGCGATGCATGGGGAAAAGACTTGTTTGGAAAAATTTGCTTGCTTGGATTGAGACCTGTCCGCGGTGAGGAAGTACAATAATGTTGCAGCAGTGCAGAAAGTGCGCAAGTGCAGGAAGTGCGCAAGTTGCTATGCCTGTAAGAGCAATAATCAAGCCTTTACCTGTAAGAGCCTATACTGAGCCTGTGCCTATAAGAGCCCAAATTGAGACTAGTCATGTAAGACCCCAAATTGAGTCTGTGCCTGTAAGGCCCCAAATTGAGCCTTATTGAACACTGTTTGTCTATGGCAGGGTGGTGAAATGCTTCTATGCTTTCTGAATTTTGTGTCATGATATGTTAGTTAAACAAAACTCTATAGGATGTTTATATTCTGAACAGAGTAATTATCAGTATTATCAACTAAATTGCTTCTGGCAAGTAGTGTGGTAATTTTTTGTGTCCAGTGATTTGGTACAAGTGAGAGGGGAGTGATTTTGCCTGGGGTAAACTTGCATATAGGTTTGTGATGTGTGTGTCTGCAACTAAATTGCTTCTGGCAAGTAGTGTGTTTATTTATTTTTTTGATAAAGCTTTGTGCAAATATATTGTTTTTATTATTTTATATGTATTTTTCACACTGAATTTTTGTAGACGATAACTATGAGTCAGTCCAGTGACAACCTCACTCAGTGTAAATCATGTCACATGTATGCACTGCTGGAACAGATGATCCAGGGTCCATACCTCTGTGAGAGGTGTGAGCATGTTGCCTCTCTGAAAGCTCAGATTGGAGAATTGCAGCACTTAGTGATATTGCTCCACTGGAAAGGTGGTTGGTGCTCACTGAGCACAGTTTAGCTGGGCCTAGCATGGAGGGTGGAGCTGGGGCTAGTGAGGATGTCCAGGGAGGTAGCTGGGTTACAGTTAGAAGGATAATCAGGGGGATTAGGAGGATGCAGGCCAGTTCTGAGTTGGCCAACAGATTTGCCAGATCGAGTGAAACTGTTGGGGATGTCCATTCAGGAATGGCAATGCCAGATAGAGCTGTTCCCTCTAACAGCCGAGAGAACAGTTTTACTGGAGGAGTGGGAGGGCAGAATAGGCAGAGCATCAGACAGGCTTTGGTTTGTTGTACTCTATTATTAGGAAGGTAGACAGGGTGATTTGTCACCCAGATCCCAGTAATCAAACAGTATGCTGTCTCTCGGGTGCTCGGATTCGGCATATTTGGTGGATAAATTATTGTGTGGGGCTGGAAATGAACTGGCGGTCTTGGTACATATTGGTACCAATGACAAAATTAGTGGAAGATGGAGTGTCCTAAAGAATGATTTTAGAGAACTAGGGAATAAGCTTAAGGCAAGGACCTCCAAGGTAGTATTTTCTGAGATACTACCAGTGCCACGTGCTAGCCCAGGGAGGCAGAAGAAGCTCAGGGTGGTTAATGCGGGGCTAAAAAAGTGGTGCATTAAGGAGGGGTTTTTAGAGCACTGGGCTGACTTCTCACTTGGTTACAATCTCTATAGCAGGGATGGATTGCACCTTAATGATGAGGGAGCTTTTGTGCTAGGGGATAGGATGGTAGAAAGGCTGGAGGAGTTTTTAACCTAGTAGGTGGGGGTGAGGGACTAGATGACTGTAATGCAGTAAAAAGGGTAGATGGGGTAAGGGATGAATTAATGACTCATAGGGGAGGAGATGGGGGAGGGGTACTATTTTCAATAGGGAGGTATTACTAAGTAGCACAAGTACAGAGGCAGGCACTTCAGAACTACAGATTCATAACATAAGGTGTATGCTTGCTAATGCCAGAAGCTTGCCGGGAAAAATGGGAGACTTATTAGCAAATAATGAAAAATGGGATTTGATAGGCATTATTAAAACATGGTGAGATTAATCTCATGACTGGACTGTTAATCTGGATGGTTATAACCTATTTAGGAAAGATTGGGGCACTGGTAAAAGAGGAGGAGGGATTTGTCTGTATGCTAAGCCTGAATTTAAGCCTTTAGTTTATGGAACTTGTGATAATGTTGAATGTTTTTGGGTAGAGTTAAATAGCAGAGCAGCAAATTCCAAAAGAATATTAGTAGGAGTATGCTAGAAACCCCCAAATATAGCTGAAAGTGAGGAAATACAATTATTGTTACAGATTGGAAATGCAGCTAAGCATGGGCAGGTTCTAATAATGGGAGATTTTAATTACCCTGAAATAAACTGGATAAATGAGACCAGCAGTTCAGCTAAGGGGAGCAGGTTCTTGAGTACACTCAGGGATCATTATCTGGCCCAGGTTATACAAGAACCTACTAGAAATGTTGTTATCTTAGATTTAGTTATCACAAATAATATTTATATAGTATCAAATGTTGAAATAGGGCAACCTTTGGGAAACAGTGATCACAACACAGTCTCATTTGCGATTTAATAAAAAAAACAAAATTGTAAGCGGCCAACAAAAACTCTTAATTTTAGAAGGGCAGATTTAAACGGTCTAAACGCAGCATACAAAGTATAGACTGGGACAGAGAACTGATGGGTGAAAATACTGAATATAAATGGACAACATTTAAATCCTTAATAAATATACATACTTATCACCATATACCAAGTGGGAATAAACGTAAAAGGAGTAAATCACATCCAATGTGGCTTAACAATGATTTAAAGATCAAGATACAGAGTAAAAAACACGCATTTAAATTATACAAAACAAGAGGGGACAGAGACTGCTTTACGGGAGTATAAGGAAATCAACAAGGCTTGTAAAAGGGCTATTAGACTGGCTAAAATAGAAAATAATAAATTAGTTGTAAAGGAGAGTAAGACTAACCCTAAACTATTTTTTAAAATCTATTAATGGGAAGAAGGCGAGGAAGCTATAGGAACATTACAATGTGACACAGGCCGCCTGAAAATTAGTGACCAGGAAAAGGTAGATGAGCTAAATAGGTTATTTTCTTCTGTAAATACAAGGGAGGTACCAGTGGTTGGGCCACTTCAACATACTGGGACTACACTACCTTCACCAAATAATGGGTTAACGTAGGAGGAAATCCAAAAGAGGTTGGAAAAAAAAAAGTTAATAAAGCCCCGGTCCTGATGGAACATGTCCAAGGGTACTAAGGGAACTGGGTTCTGTAATAGCCACACCATTATATATAATTTTTCAACATTCACTCAACACTGGGTTGCCAGCAGATGACTGGAGAAAAACAGAGGTGATACCTATATTTAAGAAGGGAGCAAGAGCAAATCTGGGGAATTATAGCCCTGTAAGCATCACTTCTGTAGTGGGAAAGCTTTTAGAAGGGTTAATAAGGGATAATATACAAGAATATTTCTATTTGAACAGGATTATAAGTAGGACACATCATGGATTTATAAGGGATAGGTCATGTCAAACAAATCTAATGAGTTTATATGAGGTGGCTAGTAGGAACTTGGTTCAAGGCAATTCAGTTGATCTAGTCTTTTTGGATTTTGCAAAGGCTTTTGATACAGTGCCACATGGAAGACTATTGAGTAAACTAAGGGATACAGGAATTGCAGTAAATATCAGCTCATGGATTGAGAGGTGGCTAAAAGACAGGAAGCAAAGGGTTGTGGTAAATGGAACATACTCCGATTGGACTAATGTGGTAAGTGGGGTTCCCCAGGGTTCAGTATTAGGTCCTCTCCTTTTTAACATATTTATTAATCACATAGAGGAAGGACTGGAAAGTAGTGTCTCCATTTTTGCTGATGACACTAAGTTGTGCTAGGTAATTTAAACAAATAATAATAACTTTCCCGCCAAATGGCTTAACATAAATTAGATGAATGGGCGACTATATGGCAGATGAGATTTAATGGAGGTGCTCATCTGAGAACTAAAAATACCTCAGTGTTTTTTTTTTCTATAGGTCTGGTTACCTACATTGAGAGTAACCTCTTCACAATGAGAAATATCCCGTAGCATATCAGTCTGGACAACCACCTAGGCAACAGTGCTCAATGCCAAGCAGCAGCTGCAAAGGCAAATCAAATATTATCATGTATTAAGAAGGGTATAGAAGCCAGGGAAGTAAATATAATTCTACCACTATACAAATACCTAGTACGGCCTCATTTGGAATATGGGGGACTATTTTGGGAACCGCTTTATAAAAAGGACAATTTAGAGCTGTAAAAAGTACAGAGAAGGGCAACACAACTACTAAGGGGAATGGGGGGGGGGGGGGGGGGGGGCTAAGTAATGAAGAAAGACTAACCAAAGTACACTTATTTTCTCTAGAAAAAGGAATCCAAGAGGGGATATTATTACCCTATATACAGGGTCAGTATAAAGCTTTGTTAAGTGATCTTTTTGTGCCAAGAGGTTTTCAACTGACAAGAAGACATCCTTTGAGGTTAGAAGTAAAAAGATTCCACCTTAAAGAAAGAAAAGGGTTCTTCACAGTAAGGGTAGTTAATCTGTGGAATTCTCTACCAAAGGAGGGGGTGACAGCAGATTCGATAGATAACTTTAAAAAGGGACTGGATATATTTTTAATTAAAAAGGGCATTCAGTGCTATTTTGGATAATTAGAGAGAGTATTGATCCAGGGAGAAATTCGATCGCCAGTATCAGGAAGGAATTCCTTTTTTTTCCTTATCAGATGATTGGCTAACAACTAATCCACATATTGCAGATTAGAAGAGATCTTAAAAGGTTGAACTTGATGGACTAAAATAATTTTTTCAACCTCAGTTATTCTGTAACTGTGTAACTATCCAGCTAGGGGATTGGGCTTCTTTTTATAATTTGTTTATTTAGATCATAATTTTTAAGGACATTAAGAAAAGGTTATACTTTATTTATAGATGAACTGTGCCTTTGAGAGCTGAAGTTAAGCATGTGCATTTAAGAGCTCAAGTCCAGCAAGTTTCCCTTGATAGGTTTCTAGTGAAACTGCCTACATCACAGTCTCCAGCAGAGTCTCCATGCAGGGTGAAGTGGTGTTAAGAGACAGAAAGGACAAATATCCCCTGTGCAAGTGCCTGATATTGAAATTTACAATCAATAACCTCTCTCCTACTTTTCCTCCTCTACATCGCCATCATCCCATTGGTCCCTCAAGTCCTCTCAGTACTTTACAGTTAAAGTGAAGTTAAATTCTCAGTTATTTTATGTAATGTTTAGTTATAAGGTTTTTATCCAAAAACAACACCATCAGTTCTAACTAAAATGTTATAAATCTGGTGTCCGGAACGGATTATTTCAATTTACATTGATCCCTATGGGAAATACTTGTTTGGTTCCCATGCTGCAAAAATATTCATTCATATTTTTGCGGCCCTCTTTGTCCTGTAGACCAGGGGTTCTCAACAGCTAGATTCACGTCCCTGAGACCTTATCTGCTGTTCCTCAGGAATGAGTAGAGTCTAGCACTTTATACAAACCATTACCATTAGTCACAGTTATACGCAGATTATAGAGGAATTTATGAGCAATTAAACTGTTCTCTGTGCAAATCAGTGCAAAATGCTTTGAAAATTAAGTAAATCACATAATGTATCCTCCTGTTAAAATTTTTGGGCCTCCTAGACATTCCCCAGGGGCACTGGAAGGTGACCTAAGCAGGAAAAGGCCGAAAACCACTACTGCAGACCACCTGAGTGAAGTTCACAGTCCAGTAGTGGTCCATGGACCACAGTTTTGTAACCTCTGCCTTAGTGAATACATCCCAATGGGAACTATCCAACCCCAAATCAAAGAACTGGCACAGAGTTTCTATGTTTCTACAGCTGACTTGTGAACCTGGGTCACAATCTCACCCACTGTACCTAGCAGCGGGTACTGTGCCATCTCTAATCTCTCATATACAAGTCCTGTTTTGCTTTACCATCTGTTTGCCAGAGAAAATATCAAACACACCGGACGTGTCTGGACACATATATTATGCTACAGCCTGTTCTGCAGCGTGGCAGGAAAGCCGGTGCCAGTTATTACCTACCTAAATATATAATTCAATGAATGTGTTTATTGCATCATTTGTATTTATGGTCACCTTCCCCTTCTGGATCGCTACCTTGTCGAGGTGAAAGGGCTTGTGTGAGTTAATGAAGCTGTGAGCTATACCATGTATGGTCACGCAAGATGGGCAGATCATAGTAGCTCGGTCAGACAAATCGCGGTCCGCTGGAGAAGGAACTGGCACCCACTCCAGTATCTTTGCCATCAAAAACATATGGATAAGCATAATCAGAAACACAGACAGGTTTGCCTGGATGCTGCAGTCCATATGGTCACCAAGATGGCTATGGGCCTCATTCAAATAAGATTCGGCTAATTGAATAGGGCTCTATATAAGCACATAGCAAATTTTTTTACAGACATTTTTAGTTAGTGAAGACTAAAAACTTCTGTAAAAAAATATGCTCTGTGCTTATATAGAGCCCTATTCAATTAGCCAAATCTTATTTGAATGAGGCCCATATCCATCTTATTGTTTGCCTATTAAAAGTACAAAATGAACTAGTCTAAAGTGTGACATGGAATATCTACTAATGTGTTATATAAAATCAGAAAGATTACCATATAAACAATGACTGTAATAAACTAAGATTTTAATTGATATTGGGATAAATGTAAATGAGGGACAATAATACATGCAGATGAGTAATTACATTCTGATGTTGGTCTACTTTATATATCAATGCTGATGACAATCTGTAGTGATACAATGTAACATAAATGTTAAAAAAATATGCAAATGTATTCCTTGGTTAATAAGATGTGAAATGATTATGAATGTAATACTGTTTCATTAAAGATCAATAAAATCTCAAAGGGACACTTAATTCAGTACAATGTGGAGCACACCAATGTAAAGACCCAACAGCATATTTAAAAGCTTTTTTCGTTTTTGAAATCTGTTCTTTTTTCACTGAGATATTTATTGATTAAATGTATGTTTACATGCGTCACTGGCAATCTGCCAGACGACAGCAAGCTCCAGAACAGAGGAAAACTAAAGTTAACCCTTTATAAATGCCTCTATGCATAGAAAGGACTGTTAAAATCTTTGAAATAAGTTATTTGTGGGTTAACTGCAGGGCTGTAGGATTCCTGAATGCCAAGAAAAACATTTAACTCATTCTCTGCACCAGAGCTACAACGGCCGTTGTCAGCAGATTTAATTAATCATGGAATTGTAAACAGACCTAAAACGTTAGTTTTTTAAATAAGGAGTAATTAAAGAAAAACTATATATAATAAAAGACTGCTACTGAAAGCATTTACACGTTCTGATTGGCTAAAATTTACGCTTTCTGATTGGCGTTCTGATTGGCTGTTAGGTGCTGCAGCGGTACTTACAGTACCCCTGCGGCCCGGAGTTAACTATTTGTGTGCCACGGGGCCTTGCTGCAGGGGATTTACATTTTTTATGTTGTGTGCGTGAGGGGTTGATGCCTCTTCAGGACCCTGGAGGGATCCATAATACATTGGTGGATGTTGTGTGCGTGAGGGGTTGATGCCTCTGCAGGTCCCTGGAGGAATCCATGATACATTGGTGGATGTTGTGTGCGTGAGGGGTTGATGCCTCTGCAGGACCCTGGAGGAATTCATGATACATTGGTGGATGTTGTGTGCATGAGGGGTTGATGCCTCTTCAGGACCCTGGAGGGATCCATGATACATTGGTGGATGTTGTGTGCGTGAGGGGTTAATGCCTCTGCAGGACCCTGGAGGAATCCATGATACATTGAAGGATGTTGTGTTCGTTAAGGGGTTGATGCCTCTTCAGGACCCTGGAGGGATCCATGATACATTGGTGGATGTGGTGTGCATGAGGGGTTGATGCCTATGCAAGGCCCTGGAGGAATCCATGATACGTTGGTGGATGATGTGTGCGTGAGGGGTTGATGCCTCTGCAGGACCCTGGAGGAATCCATGCTACGTTGGTGGATGTTCTGTGCGTGAGGGGTTGATGAGAGAGAGAGAGAGGGGAAGAAAAGGAGAAGAAGAGAGGGAGAGAGAGGAAAGGGAAAGAGAGTGAGTGAGGAAGAGAGAGAGAGGGAAAGAGGGGGTTGAGAGGATGAGAAAGATAAAAAGAGGGGGAGAAAGAGGAAAGGGGAAGAGGGAGAGGAAAGAGAGAGAAGGGGAGAGGAAGATGGGGGAGAAAGAGAGAGAGGGAGGGAGAGAAAGAAAGGGAGGGAGATAGGGAGACAGAGAGATAGTTTGTAATTGTACTTGGGTAAGTTCCTCTGTATGATAACATATACTTTCTGTAAATTGAATTCCTCCAATTCCATCAGATGCCAGCACAGGGCAAGGCTTGATTAAATCAGCAAAGGCTCATTAATCTTAATAAATTAGCATGTGTCCGAATATCCCTGAGAGATCTGGGATTCCTGGTGATCATTGGAATTGACAATGAATCACTGTGAGGACACTGGGGCATCCAACATCTTTAATGTATACTACTACTACTACTACTACTACTAATAATAATAATAATAATAATAATAATAATAATAATATATCAGAGGGATAGGCCTTCCCTTTTGTGCACATAAATATCTTACACAAGGGACTAGAGCTAGCTCTGATTTGAGCAGGTTTTGCCAGTAGAGGTAATGTAACTTCTGCTTTTGTACCTTAGATTAGGATTATACTGAAGTTGTAGTATGCTTTTTTGAAGAACTTGACCTGATAATGTGCAAAGTATTCTTAGAATTTTCAAGATAAACAAATGCAGTCTACTGCATGTCTTCCTCTAATGGCAGAAGACATTTTGTATTTGTTCCTGAAAGGCTTAAAAAATGGGAAGAATCGTAGGAATTCTGTAAACAGATAAGATCTCTATCTAGTTCTGTTGCAAAACTGCTACTTTACGTAGTCAGGGGAAAATAGAAATCAGTAGAAGAATAAGCTCCAGTAGGATGTCTCCCCAACGTCAAGTTATAGACTCAAAAATGGAATCCCCCATCAGTGTTAGCCAAATATATGTTTTTCTCTGCTGCTAACCTTAAGTTTGTTATGCCCCTACACAAACATGTGACGTTCTTACCAAACTACAGTGTTTGATAAACAATGGATTTACCATACCATAGTAGTCAGGGCTCTGAGTTGTCTACTACAGTAGAACGGAAGAGCATTTTTGGGCTTGACAAGTAATATAGTATTAGAGTATTTATAGACATGACATAATGATCAAGGCACACAAAGTACACCTCCTGTTACCCACATTTCGGAGAGCTCTGACTGTTCACTGTCACCAAATATTGTTCAGTTGTTGCCAAACCCCATCAGCTACACAAATGTCAGGTGGGCCACACCCTGTATGACAAAGCCATTGTCCTCCCCATCAGTTTTTGACATGGTAATTGCTAATAGCTGCTATAATCCTTAGTACTACTAAAAAAATCTTCAGGATTAGCAGTTTGTCCTTGAGGCATTTTTCTTGGTGGCAGGTTAAGGAAGTTCTGTGTAGGGGTTTACAGATTAGAGCATGGAGCCGCACCCGGGACCACACTGAGTCAGTGACCAGAACATCATCACAGGGTTAAATCTCAGCTTAAGATACCTCCCAACGCCAGAGAAAAACAATATTGCATTGAGCAACTGTAGTGTTAATAGAATGTTATGTTTCCAAAGTATGTCTGAGATTATGCAAATTAAAATATGTAAAAATAAAGTAGTAAATATTTTTTTCTTAATTTTTAAAATGTGCCGTGCTTGCCCCTTGGGGTTCAGCGTTTTACATTTCTCCAAACATAGACATAGATCTGGTGGCAGATGAGAACCAAACCCAACTAGTCTACACATTCTATCTACCTAAGAAGCGTGGGTTAATTAAACCTCATTTGGCTTAATTACACCTTATGCATTGCAACCACCACTTATCATTTACCCTTTCTGTACGGTAGTTACCCCTAACTCTTCCACTCTTTAACTTCAAATCACAAACTCATGTTGCATGCCTCTTTTTTGTGTGGAAGATATAGGCCTCCATTCCATTTGTCCAGTAACGTTTGAGAAAACCCTTTCTCAGAACTCCTTGAGTTTTGCCAACATAAGTCCCAGAGGTATTCCATGGCTCCTGGAAAAGAGAAGTGCGTAAAAGTACTTGATTTGCACAGAAGGTTTGGCCTGAGCTCTCTAGCTCTAATGTGTGCTCGCAGGAGATTCTCATTCTGAATCTCAGTAACTCTAAGGAATGGTACCCACTACGTAAACACACTACACTAGCCATGACACCTACCACATCCCTCTCTCTATATATAAACCCTTTCCCATGGCAGGAAAGGGGTTAAATAATAATAACATGTAATGAAGGGAACTGATGACCCACCTGCCTCTGATCTGTTACCCTCTATGAGTCTGGAGATCTATTGGGATTCTCACATCTTACCCGCTAGCTCCTATGAGCCAGGGGATCCCCCGTCTAAAGTATAACCTTTGGGGTTCTTATAGAGCACCATGACTCCTGACATGGACCCCCATGCCACTTAACATTAACCATCATACCACGCTTGTCCTCAATAGACCCCGGAGGCATCTAACATTAATCCCAATGCCACAGTGATCCTCGACAGAGAAATGTGACACTATTTTTAACCAACATACCACAGAGGTCCTAAGTGGAACCTTGTTGCATCATTAACCCCTATTCTTTGGTGGTCTCAATGGACCCCCATGGTATACTTAATTATAACCATGGGAGACCTTATGGACTCCTATAGCACCTATCATTAACTGCTGTGCCATGGAGGCCCTCGTAGACCCCCATGTTACCCGACGATAACCTCTGGGCCATGGGTTACTCATAGACCTCCATTAGCCCTTAATGTAAATCCATGTACAATGGCGGTCATCAACCTTTCTGGAAAGCTATATTGCAGGGAATGATGCAAGGAGTCTGCTTCATTGAAAGGGAAAGCATGTGGTGTCAATTTCAATCTTATTCAGTGATCAAACAATGGCTCTGGTCTTCTGTCTGCTTCCTCCATCCTACTTCTACAAGGGAGTATTCCCCCCACAATAAATGAATAGGGGGCACAAAAAAATAGCAGAATTAAACTTAATCATGCATTACCATTATATTTGGCCACTAGAGGGCGCTATGGAAAAGTGGGTCTTTCCCATAATTTTATATACATACTAGCGACTTGCCTGTCAAAAATGACGGCAATAAAATTTGAAGCCTGGCAATGCTGTTTGCCACAAAATGAGAGGATATGGCCCCTCTGAGCATTGCCAACCTGCACCTTTCCTGCTTTGCAATGATCCTTTTGGCGCTCATTGCGACTCCCACGATGAGCGCCTTCAGCACTCATTGTGAGCCTCTCCCCCTGTGTACTTTATATGCCTATGTAGTTTAGGGGCCTACTGCCTTGGCTTAAGTGTTACTGCCTTGGGTTCAGTGTTAATGGCTTGGGTTAAATGTTACTGCCTTGTATTGAGTGTTACTGGTTTGCGGTAAGTCTTAGTGCTTAGGGCTCATATTTACGTCCTTCGGCCTCGTTTTCATCGTGTTTACGTTTTTTCGGCAGCCATTTTTTTCTCGCTTCAGGGATTTTCAATCTTGAAAAAAAAAAGCAAAATATGCCTCAAATTAACTTGCAACCTCACTCACATGCTCCCTGGCTCCCCCCCCCCTCCCCCTGTGCTGTGTGTGTGTCCTAAGTCATACAGGCCGTAATTTTTGCCAAGTCCCGTTTGTCTTGGGATGAGTGCCAGCTCATTGCAGCCTAAGTCCCGCGTGCCTCAACTGCTCGGCGCTCATTGCAGCCTAAGTCCCACGTGCCTCAATGGCTCGCCTCACTTCGCAAGGCTTACAGTTGCGGCCCTATGGGGCACAAGCATGACGACGACTCGCAGATTGACAACTATTATATTTGACTAGCGTATTGCCCGTCAAAAAATTACGGCAATGAGATGTGTATGTTTTTAAAGTTGTTTAGTTATTAATATACATATGTAATTGTAAGGTAGCTAATGTTGTTTTCTGTGTACTACTGAAATATAGAATTCAAATTAATAAATGAATATACGTGTTTTTCTGCATTGTGTTGAAGAGCTGGCAATCTGTGTTGATGTTGCTGCAGCATTAGTGGTGTGGAGGTGCTGTGTAAGCGTGATGAACGTGTGCAGTGTAATAGTGTGCGTGCGTGAGCCGAACCCGTTAACGTAGCTGTGTACTTCCGCATTATCCTAAAATGGCGGATAATGTGTGGTATGCGTCTTAGCGGAAGATCCGTCCATCGTTTAATGATGGGTAATGTGTGGTATGCATTTTAGCGGATTATCGGTACGTGTTTTCCGTGGTTATAGTGCTGTAGCCTCGTTTTCTTCGTCCGCCATTTTTTCTGCGGCGCTCATTGCCAAAGTACTACGGTTTAACGGCTCGCCTCGCTGTGCGAGGCTCGCCGGGCAATGAGCGCCTGCGGCGCTCATCGCTAAGCCCGCTAAAGTACTACGGTTTAACAGTAAATATGGTAAAACGGTCAAATGACGGCCCATAAAAATGAAATGTTGTGAAATTTATTTTTTCTGCATTGTGTTGAAGAGCTGGCAATCTGTGTTGATGTTGCTGCAGCATTAGTGGTGTGGAGGTGCTGTGTAAGCGTGATGAACGTGTGCAGTGTAATAGTGTGCGTGCGTGAGCCGAAACCGTTAACGTAGCTGTGTACTTCCGCATTATCCTAAAATGGCGGATAATGTGTGGTATGCGTCTTAGCGGATGATCCGTCCGTCGTTTAATGGTGGGTAATGTGTGGTATGCGTCTTAGCGGATTATCGGTACGTGTTTTCCGTGGTTATAGTGCTGTAGCCTCGTTTTGATTTTGTTCGTCCGCCATTTTTTCTGCGGCGCTCATTGCCAAAGTACTAAGGTTTAACGGCTCACCTCGCTGCGCGAGGCTCGCCGGGCGATGATCGCCTGCGGCGCTCATCGCTAAGCCCGCTAAAGTACTACGGTTTAACAGTAAATATGGTAAAACGGTCAAATGACGGTCAATAAGAATTAAATGTTGTGAAATTTGTTTGCCACACAACATGACTCAGCTACATTTGTCCCTTTTTTTTTCTTAAAATACACATTTTTTTTTTTTTTACTTTTTTTTTTTGTAACTTTAAACTTATATTTCATCAAATGCGTTGTTTTAGGCGGGAAATCCGATGTTGCGCGAGACAAAGGCGTTAAATCTGTGTTAATGCGTAAATCTGTAATTGCGTTTCGTAAAATGTACTCGCTACTGTCTTTTTACTCATTGCGCGGTTAATCCGCATCCTTTATCTCGTTGTTTTTCAAACACATACGTCTGTGGCTGTGTTTTACGCAGTTCGTAGTAGTATAGCCTCGGTTTCATTTTTTTTCGGTGGCCATTTTTTTATCGCTTAGCCGATTTTCGATCTTTGTAACTCGTCTAAATCGATGTGGATTTATATATGCCTCCAGAAGTGAACTGTGTTTACTCGCTTCCAAACACCAACTGCCCATTTTAGAAAAACACAAAAACAACATTCATGAATTGGGGAGGGGATAAATTTGAATTCTCCATCTGTATAGACAAGCACCAATCAGCTGAATAGCTGTACGGCCTGAATTTACGTAGTCCAATCAGCATAGTCCTATGACAATGGGGACAGAGATGATGTCACGTAAAGGGGCTGCTCTCTTCTTGGGGTTGGTCTGTGTTACCTGAGGTGCCACATGCAGCTATAGAACAGGACTAGTTACAGGGGGCCATCTTGTTTGGTCACTGATTATTCAATATTACAAATAGCAGTACAACACACTAATAACCTTTTAACATGACACAGAACACAGTAATATTACATGGGGAATCACATACAGAATGAACAGGGGGCATATGCCATAGGAAGCATGAAGCATGCTGGCGATATAGTTCCCCTACCCATTTTCCAATGGGGAAGTCTGTTCTCTATGGTAGCTCACTGGACCAAAATCCAGGCCCTGAAAAGGGGTCCAAGACCTTTACTATAACAGTCTTACAGTCTTAGTCAAAAGATTAAGTGCAGAAAAAACATCCTCACAAACAGATTCAAATCCAAATAGAATTAATAAAATATAACTTTTAATATAGCAATGATAAAAAAGGATAAATGATTCATAAAACACATAAAATATAAGTTCAACAGGAAAGAAAACACTGTGGACTACAGTGCTCTGTTTTTCAAGTATATATTAATGTATATAGTATTGGTACAGTATACATGTTTCCTACACTATGTTGTGTTGATTCCCCCTATATGATGATGCTGTCAGATGCTGTCTCCACTCTCTCTGCATCTGCTGTTTACATTCAAGCTGAGGGTTCCATCTCATGTCAGTATTGCTTCAGACTTGATAAAGAGAGGTCAGACCCCTTGAAAGCAATATAAATATATATAAGGCATTTGTCCAATACACAAGATATCACAATATACTGCAATATTAATTATTAATATATATATATATATATATATATATATATATATATATACTAGTGACTTGCCAGTTAAAAAATGACGGTCAATAAAATTTTAAAGCTGGGAATGCTGTTTGACACACAATGTGAGTCTCTGACCCTCTTAACCTTTTTGTTATGTAGAAAGAAGTACAACAATTATAATTTTTTTTTTTTTACATTCAACTTGTATTTCAACAACTGGTAAACAATCATTTTTTAACCATGTTAACCTTTTTAATCATCATGTATGCAGGAATAGTGTAACAATGGATGAAGTTTGTATGAATAAATATTTGTAAACCATTACATAAGGCTTTGCAACACGCAACTTATATTTGAAACATTAGTGAACCTTTTTTTTCAACAATACTAACATTTTTAAATCTGAGGTATGGATGAGCAACATAACATTTGGTCAACTTTATATCAATGAGTATATTAAACCATTACATAATGCTTTGTAACATGCAACTTTTATTTAAACTAATGGTAAACCACATAGGTATTGAATCCAGAGGAAGGCAAACAGTAAAAAAAAAAAAAACATTAAAACTTAGCCAATTGTATCAAAGGAGGGAAAAAATGAATTCCTTCCTGAACCCATTAACTGGTGATCACATTACTCCCTGGATCAATACTCTATATTTAATTATACATTTAACATTTTACAACAAATGATCATCCTCCTACTAACATGAACCCTTAATTACATACAATGAAACAATTTTTCAGACCTTGGAAAAAACAATTTTAACATTACAAACATGAAGTTAATAGTATTAAAATGTAAACAGTAAAAGTAATAAAATGCAACATAACTGTTTTGTGGGGTCAATCCTGGCAAAAGGCCATTTCCAAGACATCCCAATATTAAATGTTTTTGTATGTCCAAGTGGTTAATTTTCTCTATGGGATATAACCACTGCTTATTCTCATTTTTTTTGTTATTGTTGTAGTTTTTCTTAAATTGTACATAGAGTTTCCTATGTGAAATAGGGGTCCCCTAAAAAGAGCTTGAGTGACATGAAATTTCGTCCTCAAAATAAAACCACTGTTCTCTGTTTTTACAAAACCTCATAGTACACAATGTTTTTGGTAAAAATGTGTCCATCCTGTAATAGATCACCCTGACTTGGGTTGTCTTCAATTGAAACTTTAATATCATCGTGATGTGTGCACCTTTGAAAAGCAACATAGAGTTGTCCATGTGCAAAAACAGGTTCCTGTAAAAAAATACCCACAGACTTAAAAGTTTGTCCTTGGGATTTATTTATGGTCATGGCAAATGCCATGATAACTTGAAATTGTTTCCTTTGAAGGACAAAGGCAAACCACTCTCACTTGGAGCCAAATCAATTCTTGGTATAAAAAACTTGTTCACCTTTATGGACATCATTCGTAATTTCATCATGCATGAAATGATCTTTTAAATCCTGCACAATTAATCTGGTCCCATTACAATGTCCTTTTTTTGGATTCATATTTCGCAGTAACATAACAATTGCGCCTTTTTTCAATTGTAAAATATGTGGGGGCATTCCAGATGGTGTTAACGAATTAATAAATTCAATACTAAAATTCGATTCACTGTCTTTATTGTCAGCCAGAACTGAATCTGCACTATAATAATTATTTTGGGGTGCGTCAATGAATTTAAAAATGTTGTTATTTAGATTCAAGGCATCTATGTTTTTGGATGTTAATATCACTTTGTTTGCAATGTCTGAATAATCGTCGTTATTGATAGTGTTTAGAAAGATTGCCAATATTGTTATTGTTATAGTGATTCTTTGCAAACCATATGTGAGGGAATTTCTATGGTATCATCCATTAAATTATTTATT
This sequence comes from Discoglossus pictus, assembly GCA_027410445.1. Classification (NCBI taxonomy): domain Eukaryota; kingdom Metazoa; phylum Chordata; class Amphibia; order Anura; family Alytidae; genus Discoglossus; species Discoglossus pictus. The sequence continues at coordinate 67,935,433 of CM050169.1, forward strand.
TGTGGATGTTTTCCTTCTCCAATTAGAAAGGGCCAATCATTGAATTAATTTTGGCCTACAGATGTCATATTTAATTTCAGGTGTGTAAATATTTTGCACAGTTTACTTGTCTTGATACATTTTTCAATGATGTCAGTCCTATTTCCATGTGGCACAACAGGTAATGTTTGCCTAAAATCTCCTCCACCAAATGGCAAATTATTATCCATCACTTCTTTCAATAATCTATCAATACATTGCAAGGCATGACATGACATCATTGTTGCCTCATCTCTGATAATTAATTTACTTTTTCTAAAAATGTTTGCTTATAAAGAATTCAGTCGAATATCTGACACTGATGTTTCTAAAATGGGAACTGGCAGTTTAAATCCACTACGCACAGTTCTACCACCTTCTAACAAAACTGCAGCAATTCCAATTGTTGCAAATGGCATTGCTATTTGACCCTGTGCCCAAATGTAACTCATCGAACAATTGTACAGATAAGTTTTTCCTGATCCACCAGGGCCATCTAGATAGAAATCACGGTCTTTGACCATTTAATCATATGTAGCATTTGTGATGGCATTAAATGCTTGTAATTGTAATTTATTTAAAGTTGCAAGTTTTTCTTGTGTTTTTTGTTTTTGAAGCTCTGTGTCATAGTCATCAAAGTTGATGTAATCTATAAATCCTGGATCAGGCAAATTAAAACTTGCACAATTTAATCCATGAGCAAGAAATATTTCTTGAATTTCCCTTAATGCTTTTAAGAGTGCAATGGCCTCATTGTAATGTTTCAAGAAGTCTTCACACATATTTAATTTAAATGTTTCCCACAAAGCAAATGCATCAGGTACATTGCAAAAGATGCAAATTAATGCAAATAGTTTTTTGCATTTGACATAGTGCTGCTTCTTCCAGACACCTCTCCCATTCTGTATCATCTGCTATGAAGTTTTTATGTCTTGCAGCTAACAGGAAAGTATCATAAACTATGTCTTTCACTGTGCGTAAATGTTCATTACTTTGTGCACCGGGAACATGTAAAAGAAGTAATCTTAAAGTGAAACGTTCACTGTCTCTTGGGCTGACGGTATAAATTTGTGGGATAATTTTATGAGTATCTCTTTTTCGTTGTCGCCATTGGCCATTTACGAATACATAGTGATATGGAATCTCAATGTATAAAACTGGTCTGGCCTCAGTGTCCTGGCAGTTTAATTGAAACCAAGCATTAAGTGTTGTTGCTCGATGTTCACTTTGGGCTAAGGCATCTCTTTCATTGCCTGCAGTAAAGCAAACAAACTGACTTTGTGGCAAATGTACAGCTAATCGATACACAGCATGTGACCGATCATGCATCTCAAATATCAGAAGACGCCACATTGCTTCTGGAGCACTGAAATAGCGAGTATTTAAATAATTTGAAAGTTCGTCATGTAAAATTGGATTTTCATTTTCATTTTGTGCACCTTGCACAACAACAATTGATGCATCATATCCTTATTATATATATTTATACACATATTTGATAGATTTAATATAAGTGCAAGCTTCCACATTTATGTGTGCATTGTACTTCATCAGCAAATGTGGATTGTATGGAATTACATATCTATTATTGACCTTTTGGCCACGGATAATAGTTGTTTGTCCTTTTCTTCTTTTATACAAAGGGTTGTATTTGAAATTGTTTTGGGAACTCTTTTGTAAATTTTTTATTTTCCATACATGGTGAATTTAGATTCATATCTCCACATGGCCCATGAATCATTCTGTGTGTTACAATCTCATAAAGTTTTGAATTTTTTTCTGGATGCGGTAATTCATCAGTAATTACTGAATCCATTCTTTCTGCAGTATTCAATGTATCTTTGTCCAGCAGGATTAAAAGTATGTGTGCATGTGGCAGGTCTCTTTTTTGAAATTCAATGGTGTAAACAAAAGCCACATATTTTCCAAATCACTGTGCTTTAGTTATATCATGTATTAATGAATTGAGTTTTAGTTTGAATACACTTGCCACTAAATCTGGTTGGTCAGAAGTATTTTGTCCAAGATTAAAATTTTCCTTGATCTCTGGCCATTGTGGATTACATGGGAATGTAATGAATACATCTGGTTTTCCAAATTTTGTGACAATAGCCATGGTATCATTATATCTTTCTTGCATATTGCGAGGAGATCTTTGGAAAGTGGAGAGATCCTTGGAAAGTGGATGGCAAAATGATTGCTCTTCCAGCTGGAATGTTTCTGTTGGTAGCCAATTCAGCGACATAACCCATCAATCCACAATATTGTTCTATGCAAAGCTTGTTTTGACGAAATTTGATAAACTTTTGATTATTTGCTTCGACTTGTAGATAGGAATCAATAATCCATTGTTGTGTGAGTTTGCCCCCACATAAAATAGGAATAAAATGATGCCAAAAAGCAGTTTGTGACACTTTATATTCCAGCATAGAAATATTGCTTCTAACACAAACTTTACTATTGGGATAACTTTGCAATTGTAATTTTGGTTCCCATCCTGGCTCTACATTGGGAAAGAAAATGGGAAATGACCTTGGATCCAAATTACCTTTTAATATATTTAAGTTTATAAAAGATTGGTCTTCATTGTGTGGATATATTCTAATATCCCGCTGAAAAGGTGGTTCACCATCCTCATTTTTAAAGACCATGGCAAATGCATTTAATGTTGGTAAATGATAACATCTTTGATCAGTATTGCAATCTCTTTTCAAAACCATATTTACTCTTGGCATTGGCAATTGGTGTCTTTGAGCATGTTGCTGATGTTCTTTTTCAACCTGTGCTAATTGTTTGTATGCTTGACTGTAAGCGTTGTTGGCCATCATTTTATCCAGCTGTTCAAAGACTATGCACAAACACTGTTTGTTTTCTGGAAATTTCATCCGTTGATCAACAGCTTCCATTGTATCTAAGACATATAACTGTGCACATTTCCTTTGCTCTCCTTCTTGTGGGTGTAAATGGGAAGTGCGGTGGTAAATTTGTCCTTGAACTCTAAAACAATATGAACCATGTCCTGGGACATGTTCTGCTAATGTAGCACCCATAGAAGCAAATGAAACTGCACTGTTATAATACCTGATGTATTTTTTTAAATTGGTATAATTTGGAAATGTTGGATCGCTCACTATACTTTGTAAAAAATCTGGAAATGTGTATTTTTGTGGAAGTCTTACCTTTCCTTTCTGACAGCAACTAAGAAAGTCTCCGTCAGTTGGTCTTTCCTTGATAAAATTATAGGCCCCACAAAACTGACAAACCACATTGAGTAATCCACAATAATGAGTGTCTACTATTAGTGATGTAATTAAAGTACTATCCTGAGCTTCCTCAAGATAGATATCACTACAACTTTCTATATATACATTGGTGTCACGTGTATGAACATTTGTGTCATTAGGCAATATTGGGCCATTAGGCAATGTTTCACAGACATTTTTTGTTTACGTTTTCTTTTCTTTGAAGCTCCAGTACACTTACTTTGTGCTTTCTTACTCATCTTTCTTTTATTTAAAAGTATCTGTCGGTCTTCTTCTCTTAAGCGTTGGGAAGTGTTAGGGGACTGTGCATCTCTCCCCCTTTGCTTCCTTTCCCTTGTCGCTCTTCTTTTGCGTTCAATCCTGTGTTCTCCATTGTCCTCCATTGTAATCTGTAATTGTAAATACATGTGTAAGATCTAATTTATTTTTTGTATTGTACATATTGTTTTTACCTGCTCTCAATGCAAAACCTAAATAGCAGTAATGAAAGAATAAAATGCTTAGAAAAGCATCTGTAGTTTTTACATGAAATAAATTAATCCATTACGGGGTTTTTTATTGGCATACATTAAAAACGAAAGAGCTGCCCATATATATATATTTTGATAAATAAGTGATTTTGTTTTTGTAATAATGAATTATTAAGTCATTAATAAATGAATATTCGTTAATGAATTAATCAATAACTGTCATCAATGGTAAACCTAAAGAGGTAATTTTGTTTTCCTAAAGAAGGTCAAACAGAAAGAACTATGAGCAAAGTATAGACCAGCCTTAAAATAATATGTAATTTTGTTATTTAATGAATTAATAAATTATTCAACATATGAGGTGTTATTTGCGTTCTTTAAAAGTTAATTAGGTTAGCATATATGTATACATAAGTAATGTTTTTCTTTTTTTATTATTAATGAATAATTAAATACTAAGGGCCTCATTCATTTACAATTTGGCCAATTGAATAGGGCTCTATATAAGCACATAGCATATTTTTTTACAAAAGTTTTTAGTTGGTGAAGACCTTACTTTTGGATAGATGCTCAGTAACTAAAAACGTCTGTAAAAAAATTTGCTATGTGCTTATATAGAGCCCTATTCAATTGGGCAAATCACAATTGAATGAGGCGCTAAATGAATATAGGTTAATTAATTAATCATTAACTGTCATCAATGCAAAACAAAAAGGGCATCATGAAATCATATACCTGTTAAATTGATCTTATTGCAGATGACATCCTGAAGAGCTGAGTCTCTGTCTTCATTCAGGTGCAGAGATGAGGAATCTGTAAAATGACATGAAAATCATTTTGAATGTTTGTATTCAATTAATTTGTGACTCATTGAAAGTATGATGTTTAGTTGGCATACATGCAGAACATAAACGCGTAATTGTCAATATATTCGTAAATAAAAGCAGTATAAAATATTAATTTATAGTTCCAAAAGCAATGCACATGAATGAGCAGTAAGGCAGATATATTAGTGCAGGTTAAAAATGTGTTATTATTTTTATTGAAGTGTAAAATATAATGTTTTTTTTAATTTAATACTAATTATTAATTCATTGATATATTAATATATGTTAATTAATCAATAACTGTCATCAATCCAAAATAAAAATACATATTTTTTTTCCTCCAGAAGAACACAATTAAATGATATACCTGTAAATATGATCTTAATGCTTTTCAAAGGCTGCAAACATCACTCTCTGTGTTCAGTCAGCTGCACAGATTAAACTATGAAATGAGATGAAAAGCATTTCTAATATTTGGATTCAATTAATTCATTAATCATTAAGAGTATCATGTTTAATTGATATACATGTAAAACATAAAGACCTAAGCATGGATATATTCATAAAGAAATGCAGTATAAACTATAAAATGTAGCAGGTGTCATAATCTAATAAAGTGATTTAAATCTTTAACTGTTTGAGGGTCCTATCCCTATCAGGCAATTAGCGGCAACACGGGTATGTCAGTGCATTGTAAAATATACATATTGGTTGTGGTTTGTTTATTTTTTATTATTACTAATTAATAGTTAATACAGTAATGTATGTTAATGATCAGTAATGCAGATATATAAGTGCAAACTGAAATCTATATTTTTTTCTTGCATTGTAAAATACAATTTTTTTTTGATAATGATTACTAATTACTAAATTAGTGTACATTAATAATCATTTAATCAATGAATAAATGTATTCTAAGCTAAGCATTAATATATTCATAAACTAAAGGCATTGTAAAATATAGAATATTTGTTGTTCATAATGATTACTAATTACTAATTAATAAAATAATGTACATTAATAATTAATTAATCAATGAATAAAGCTATTAGAAAGTGGTAAGCATTAATATATTAATAAACTAAAGGCAAAGTTTAAAATTTCCTAAATTTTGTTTTGATAATGATTACTAATTACTAATTAATAAATGAATGTACATTAATAATTAATTAATCAATGAATAAATATATTAAGAGGAGCTAAGCATGAATGTATTCATAAACTAAAGGCAGTGTAAATTATAAGTTTGTGGCTACATTTTTTTAACTAATAATATATATATACTAGCGAATTGCCCGTCAAAAAATGATGGCAATGAAATTGTAAGCTAATGGTGTTTGGTGTATATAATGTGGCTGAGTTATCGTCCTTCGTTTTCTATGTCGTGCGACTTTTTCGGAATATCGGTAGCTGTTTGGTGGTGTTTTGCGTGTTTATGGTGGTGTTTTGCGTGTTTAGGGACATTTGGCCTCGTTTTGGTTTTGTTTCGGCGGCCGCTTAGGTGATTTTCGGATCTCTAAACTCTGTGCTTAAATCGAGGTGTAAATTAACTTGCAGAGGTCCTGGGTGCCCCCCCTTGCTGTGGGTAAGCTTTTTATGTGTTTGTTGTTTGTATTTATTGTGTTTGTAATGTTTTTGGGGTCGTGCGGGTTGCGTCCTTGTTTTTTAATCTTGTAGGTGTTTTTCGGCAAATACGTAGGTGTTTGGTGGTGTTTTGCGTCTTTAGACTGCTGTAGCCTCGTTTTCGTTTTTTTCGGCGGCCATTTTTTCTCTCGCTTACAGAATTTTTCAGTGTCTAAACTCTTTTATTTTTAGTTAAATTGAGGTGTAAGTTTAGTTTTCGAGGTCCTGGATGCCCCCTCTTCCTGTAAGTAAGTATTTTATGTATTTGTTGTGTGTATTTGTTGTATTTTTCATGTTTTCATGTACACGTGTTGTGGCCGATTTTTGCGAGGTCGTAATGGGTCGTAACGTGTCTCGTATTTTCGTTCCGTATTTTCGTAGTGCCCGCAAGCATTAGCAACAACTCGCATGCTCACAACTATATATGGGATATATATATATATATATATATATATATATTTTTTTTTTTTTTAATAATACCGTATATACTCGAGTATAAGCCGACCCGAGTATAAGCCGAGACACCCATTTTACCACAAAATACCGGGTAAAATGAGTGACTCGAGTATAAGCCGAGGGTGGGAAATGTGCTGCCCCCTGTGTCCCCCTCTCTCTCCGTGTCTCTTTTCCCCTCTCCCTTCCCTGTGTCTATTCCCCCCTCCCTTATCACCCTCCTCAACCCCACTCCTCAACCCCACTCCTCATCCTCAACCTCCCTCCTCATCCTCAACCTCCCTCCTCATCCTCCCTCCTCAACCCCCCATCCTCAACCCCCCCATCCGGCACCCGGTATATGCTAATGACGCGGTGCGCATGTGACGTCACATGCGCGCCGGCTCCGGGTCAAGGAGCGGAGTCCGGAGAACAAGCAGGTAAGTGAGGGGAGAGGGGGGAGGTATTTAGGGGGGTTTAGGTGGAGGAGGGGGGTTTAGGGGGGTTTAGGTTGAGGAGGGGGAGGGAAAGGGACACGAGGGGGGTTAGAGACACACAGGGGGGATTAGAGACACACGGGGAGGTTAGACACACGGGGGGGTTAGAGACACACGGGGGGGTTAGAGACACACGGGGGGGTTAGAGAGACACAGGGGGGTTAGAGAGACACGGGGGGGGGAGAGTGACTAGAGTATAAGCCGAGGGGGGCCTTTTTTGCCTTATAAAAAGGGCTGAAAAACTCGGCTTATACCCGAGTATATACGGTAATTACTTTATTAATTATTTATTAATGATTAGTAATATAAATTAATATACTTTACCTATTTGTAATTATTATTCAGCAATCAATATCCTGAGGAGCTAACAATCTCTTTGGATTTTATGGCAGGAGAAAATGTCCACTCAGACTGTCATCACCTGAGGAGAAAGTGTCAGCACTGTGGCAAGTGTGCCCTATATATAGGCTGCGTGCGCAAGACAAAACCGTTGGTTTAGGCGGGAAAGCCGCCATTTCAGAATCGTAATGTGTACATTAGTTACAAGTTAGCATTGTAAAATGGCGGGGATAGTATATGTCTTACGCGTTTCGCGAGCATTTTGCGTCCTTCCTATTAGTGTTTTTTCTCCCTTGTACGTTGCTTGGCTGTGTTTTGCGCGGTTCGGGGTTGTGTAGTTTCATTTTAATTTTTTTCGGCAGCCATTTTTTTTAGCCGTGCTGGGTGTGTTTATTTTTTTTTGTGTTTTTCGATTTGCGCCGTTCGGCCGTTAATGTTGTATGTTTTTCCGACCTCGTATTTTTATTTTTATAAGTGCTGCGCCTCACAATTTTTTTTGTCTAAGATCCGCGTTCCTCAACTGCTTGCAGCCTAAGGCAATCCCCTCATTTTCTAACTGTTTGGAGGCTAAGTCCCGCGTTTTTCAATGCCTCAACAGCTTGCCTCGCAGGAGCGCCTTTGGCGCTCTTTTCGTCTAAGTCCCTCGTCTTTCAATGCTTCAACTGCTCGCTTCGCTACGCAAGACTCGTAGGCAATAAGCGCCTTCGGCACTCATCGCCTGAGTCGTTTGCAAATGCTCGCCTCACTATGCGAGGCTCACAGGCGCTCATCGCCCAAGTCGTACTCAACAAAGCAAAGCATGATGACAAAATACACACACAGCAAGGGGGACAGCCAGGACGTCTGGGAATAAGGTTACACACAAATTTAAATAGAATTTAAAGATTTTCGCCACTTGAAAAAATCCCCTAAATGGGAGAAAAAATGGCCACCGAAAAAAAAGGAAAACGAGACTACACAACCCCTAAGCACGCAAAACACCACCAAGCACATACGCCTTTTACACAGACCTGTACGACCTGCTAAATACACTATTAGGAAGCATGCTAAATGCTCCACATCCACCTAACACATACACAATCGCACCCATTTTACAACACTGACTGCAAACTAATAACATTACCATTACAAAATGCGGAACTACACAGCTAAACAAACGGTTTCCCCTCGCGCACGAAGCCTATTTACACTACACATTGCACACATTGCTGACACTTCAGGTAGCAACAGTGCAAATGTACATTGCATGCTGCAGGGACATCAAAACAGATTGTTAGCTCTTCAGGGTATTGCTTCCTGCATATATTAATTACAAATAGGTAAAGTATATTAATTTACAACTCTACCAATTAATGAATTAACATTACAAAATACATACTTTGCGGCCCATAGAGACGCAACTGCGAGCCTCGCAAAGCGAGATGTTGCAGCCCATATCCTTGAGGCCCGCTGGACTACCTGGTTCCAGCCTCTCATCACCCCCAGTGTCTCCTCCCTCCTTCCCCTCATCCTCCCTCCTCCTCCCTTTCCCCCTCTCCAATTACCCCCCTCTCCCTTTACCCTCCTCACTTAGCCTCACTTATCTTCATCAGCTGCTATCCATGGCGTCTTCCAGCTGTGTCGGACCCGGCATATGATTAGCATATGCCGGGTCCCGACACAGCTGGAAGACGCCATGGAGAACAGCAGGAGCAGCTGATGAAGGTAAGTAAGGGGAGAGGGAGGGCTTGCATCACCCCCATTGTCTCATCCCTGCCTCCCCTCATCCTCCTCCTCCCTGCCTCTGCTCATCCTCCTCCTCCCTCCCTCCACTCATCCCCTTTCACCCACTCCAATTATACCCCCCCTCCCATCACTTAACTTAATCAGCTGCTGCTCTCCATTGCGTCTTCTGTGTCGGAAACAGACGGAAGACGCCATGGAGAGCAGAAGGAGCAGCTGATCAAGGTAAGTGAGGGGTAAGGGGTGTAATTGGAGAGGGGGAAAGGGAGGAGGAGGGAGAAGGACGAGGATCAGGGCGGAGGAGGATGAAAGAGGGGGGTGAGACACAGTGGGGGAAGAGGCACAGGGGAAGGGGGGAGACAGAGGGGAGGAGGGGAAAGAGACATAGGGGAGGGGGGAAAGAGACACAGGGGAAGGGGAAGGAGACACATGGGAGGGGGAGAGACACAGGGGAGAGGGAGACACAGGGGAGGGAAGGGGGCCAGACACACAGAGAAGAGACACAGGGGAGGGAGAGGGGTAACAGACACACAGGGGAGGGAGAGGGAGGGGCAGATACACAAGGGAGGAGGAGGGGGGAACATACACTCAGGGGAGGGAGAGGTGGGGAAGAGACACAGTGGGAAAGAGACAGAGGAAAGGGGGGAAAGACACAGGGGAGAGGGGAAGAGACATAGAGGAGGGGGACTAGACACAGGGAGGGGGGAAGAGACACAGGGGGGTAAGATACACAGTGGAAGGGGGAGACACAGGAGATGGGGAAGATACACAGGAGAGGGAGAGGGGGAAGAGACAAAGGGAGGGTGAGGGGTGGATGGATGACACACAGGGGAGGGAGAGGGGGGAAGAGACACAGGGGAAGGAGAGGGGGGACAGACACACATGGGAGGGAGAGTGGGAAGAGACACAGGGGAGGGAGAGGGGGGGTAAGAGACACAGGGGAGGGGGAGGAGTGGGAAAGCAGACACAGGGGGGAGAGACACAGGGGATGGAGAGGGGGGAAGAGACACAGGGGAGGGAGAGATGAGGGGAAAGGAGACACAGGGGAGGGAGAGGAGGGGGAAGAGAGGCACAGGGGAGGGAGAGGAGGGGGAATGGAGGCACAGGGGAGGGAGAGGAGAGGGAAAGGAGGCACAGGTGAGGGAGGGGAGGGGAGAAAGAAACCACAGGCGAGGGAGAGGAGGGGGGAAAGAACACACAGGCGAGGGAGAGGATGGAGGAAAAGAGACACAGGGGAAGGAGAGGAGGGGGAAGGGGGCACAGGGGAGGGAGAGGAGGGGTAAAGGAGGCACAGGTGAGGGAGGGGAGGGGAGAAAGTACACACAGGCGAGGGAGAGGAGGGGGGAAAGTACACACAGGCGAGGGAGAGGAGGGGGAAAAGAGACACAGGGGAGGGAGAGGAGGGGGAAAGGAGACACAGGGGATGGAGAGGACGGGGAAAGGCGACACAAGGGAGGAAGTAGACAGGAGTAGAGGTTCGCAGTGAGCGCTGGAGGTGCTCACATTGGGTGGCAAACAGCATTGCCAGCATTACAATTTTATTGCCGTCATTTTTTACGGGCAAGTCGCTAGTAAATTAATATAGTTTACCTTTTTCTAATTGATATATGTAACAATCAATAGCCTGAAGAGGTAACAATCTCCTTTTGTTTTCCTGCAGCATATAATGTCCAGTGGGACTGTTGCTGGCCTGAGGAGATAGTGTTCTGAATGTCCCAAGTGTGCATTAGAAATAGGCTCCGTTGGTTTATTTGTCTAAAGCGCTACTTTAAATTCGTAATGTTGTTAGTTGCAAGTTAGTGTTGTAACATGGCGTAGTTTGTCTATGTGCTGCGCGCTTCAGGGTCGTGTAGCCTCATTTTCATTTTGTTAGGCGCCATTTTTTTCTCTCTTACTCAATTTTCGAGTGCCAAAACTCGGCAAAATCAACTATAATTCATGTGGCACTTCACTCCCAGACGTCTTGGCTTTCCCCACGTGCTGTGTGTGATGTTGTTTTTGTATTTTGTTTTGTATTTTTTGTGTTTTTTGATTTGTGCGGGTTCAGCTGTTAACTTCATAGATTTCCTATCTCGTATTTTCTTTTTTCTAAGTCCCGCGTCTCGTAAAAAATGTTTCTAAGTCCAGCGTTCGTCAACTGCTTGCAGCCTAAGGCGATCCCGGGTTTTCTAAGTGTTTGGAGGCTAAGCCCCGTGTGTTTCAATGTGTGATCGGCTCGCCTCGCTTTGCAAAGCTCGCAGGAGTCCCATGTGTTTCATTGCCTCCACTGCACGCGACAAGTGCTGCGAGTTTTAGTGCCTTAAGTCGTACACACAACGCAAAGCGTGTCAACGTCTTACAGTTTGACAATTATAATATGTGATTGGCTGAAATATGGTTGTTACACAACCAGACCATTAAGACTTAGTATATAAGGCAAAGGTGTACTCCAAAAATCGTTAGTCGGCACGAGAGCTCCTCAGAGGGGAAGCTCCGTAAGATTCTTCTATCAACATGAGTCTACCCTTATCCAGGGACGAATAGTAAAGATGAGTGCTTTAATGATCAAAGCTTAAAATAAAGAGATAAAATAGAGATAATGTGTGCTCCCCCCCCCCCCCCCCCCCCCCATTACAGCTATAATGTTTTTTGTTTTTTTGTAGTATTTACAGTGGGATCTGGGTTCTCTTCCTTAATCCGTTCTGGACGGCAGGTTGATTTCCATGGTAGCGTTTTCCATAGGGATCAATTTAAAATTAAGTAATCTGTTCTGGACCTTAGATTTTTCACATTTTAGTTTGAACTGATCATGTTATTTTTTGATACAAAACCCTAATACTAAATATAGACAAATATACACATACAGCAATTTGGTCAATTGAAAAGGACTCTATATAAGTACATAGTATATTTTTTTACAGAAGTTTTAGTTAGTGAACTTCTATTCAAAAGCAGGGGCGGCCCGTCCATTGGGGCGTCAGGGCAAACGCCCCCCCAAATATTTTCGTGACCCTGCAATAAAAAAACACAAAAATGTATTAGTAATAACCCAAAAACAATTAAATATCAGGTGTACATCATCATTCAAGTCTTAATACAGTCATAAAATGAAGTAAAGTTAGTAAAATATTCCCAGGGACACTGTCACTTTAAGATAACCCTTGCGCTACATTAACTAATGCTGCTGTGTATCTATTGTAGCCCCCTGCACCCTGTGTGATCATATTACACTAGTACACTAACCTTTAGACTCTTCTCTTCTCTTCAATGAGTCCTGGCCTGGCCCCCTGACCGTTAATGCATGCCGCCCACCATCACAGTGACGATATGCATGGGCGGTCATAAATGTATCAATTAATGACTGACAGTCTTCCATCATTGACCAATCAATAATGGAAGGTTGTACAGTTGCTAAGAGAACAATCTAAACCCACCCAGACCGTTAGCCCTGAGCGCCCGCCAGCTAATAGGGCCTCGAGTTTACTTTTTGATTGACTGATACAGTGAATAAAACCACCAGTTGCCTGTCCCTTCCCCCTTTCTGTTTCCTGACCCTGCTCACGCTGAGACTGAGAGAGACCTCCCTGGCTGAAACTACTCACATCTACCCAACCTAACACAGTAAGTCTACCTGCCTGGCACCTGCCCTGCCCCTGGCCAAACCAAACCCCAAGTAGCCCCTAATAAAAGGTAGGGGTGACCAGTTACCCCACTATGCCTGCCTGGCCTGCCACCTACCCAGCCACCCACCAACTTACCTACCACCGACGACCCTAGGCCTGCAATGCCTGGTGCCACCCCCAGCCATCACCCCCATGTGGCCTGTGCCACCCCCAATCAGGCCTGCCCTATGCGATGCCACCACCCGATTACCCCGATCACGGGATCGGGGTAGTCGGGTGGTGAGCGGGGTGGCACAGGCCCACATGGGGGTGATCGGATCACCCCCTTGATGAGGCCTGTGCCACCCCTGATCACCTCCATGTCGCCGCCCTGTGCCACCCCCGAGGCCGATCACCACCACCCCGATGTGGCCTATGCTATGACACTGCCCGATTACCCCGATCACGGTGATCGGGGTATTCGGGCGGTGAGCAGGGTTGCACAGGCCACATGGGGGTGGATGTTCACCCCCATGAGGCCTGTGCCACCCCTGATCGTGGCCTACGCGGTCACCGACCGACCGATGGGCGCCTGGCCTGAGCGTGACCGACCCCACCCTGATCCAACTACCTAGCACCCCCCCCCCCCCTATTTTTATTCCATTTTTAGAAGTAACAGGCATGTACATGTGCCTGTCACTTTTAAAGATAAAATAAAAATAAGGTAAGGGAAAAAACAATACAGTAAACACATTATTACAAGTAAACAGCTTTAAACAAACAATAATAAAAATAAAATAAACAACAGCACATACTTACCTGTCAAATTGACCCCTCCAGCGTTGGCCTTCTGTCCTCTATGACCTGGATATAGTCATGAAAATAATCCAATGTTGATGGAAGCCCATGTCAAATAATCCAATGTTGATTGAAGCCCATGTCAAATAATCCAATGTTGATTGAAGCCACTGGTCAAATAAATAATCCAATGTTGATTGAAGCCACTGGTCAAATAAATAATCCAATGTTGATTGAAGCCACTGGTCAAATAATCCAATGTTGATTGAAGCCACTGGTCAAATAATCCAATGTTGATTGAAGCCACTGGTCAAATAAATAATCCAATCTTGATTGAAGCCATTGTCCAAAAATAATCCAATCTTGATTGAAGCCATTGTCCATCCATCCATTCTGGCCCATTGAAAGAGGCCTCCACCCAAAAAAAACAGACGCTCTAAAAAAAAAAAAAACAACAAACTAACAGAGCTCCTCCTAGAAGGAGCCCCACCCGCGATTAATTGATTTTTTCCCACGGTCTGCTTTATATACTATTTTTTGAAGGACTCTGATTGGCTGAAATTTTTGATTGACATCGATTTCAACCAATGAGAGTCTTTAAAAAATTAGCAAATCAGCAAGCAGGTATGGAAGCCTGTAAGGGTAAAAAAGGTTAGTGTGAACTTGTTTGACCCTGTATGTATTATACATATTACAGGGCTATTTTATGTGATATACATGTTACAGGATAATATCCTGTAACATGTATAGCCAAAAAATAGCACTGTAATATGTATCACATATATAGTTGTGAGCGTACGAGTTGTTGCTAACGCTGCAGGCTCGCGTAGCGAGCCCGCGGCCCTCGCGAAGCGAGGGCACTGTGCCAGGTTCTCAGTTGCTGGCTTGGAGCGCCGCAGGCGCTCCATGCCAGCACCTGAGGACCTCGCAAAGCGAGGTCTTCAGTTGCAGCAACTGCGACCCTTGCAAAAAAAAGTTTACGTCGCAACACATTACGACACTCGCAAACAACATACGACACACGTTCACACACATTACGACACTCGCAAACAACATACGACACACGTTCACACACATTACGGCCTCGCAACACTCGGACGCAACTTGCGAACATTACAAAATTACAAACACAATACATACACACAGCACATACATAAAAACCTTACCTACACAAACAGGAAGCACCCAGGACCTCAAAAATGCAACTTACAACTTAATTGCACTCAAAATAAAAGAGTTTAGACAATAAATAGTTTGTTAAGCGACACAAAAAATGGCCGACGAATAAAACGAAAACGAGGCTACACACGCAAACACCATACGAGACACGTTACCACACATTACGACTTCGCAAACATCGGACGCAACACGCCAACATACAAACATTTAAAACTTAACAAAGACACACACCAAACACATAAAAAGCTTACCTACAGCAAGAGGAACCAGCCAGCACCTCAAAAAAACAAGTTACACCTACATTTTAATCAAAATAAAACACTTTAGACACTAATACCATCGCTAAGCGAGAGAAAAAATGGCCGACGAACAAAACGAAAACGAGGCTTCAGACGTAACTATACTACACTTACTCGCAATAATGAAACACATACTATGCGGAACGTATCACAATCATATTAAACACCATTTTGAACAGTAATACGCAGAAAATGGCGGATGGAACGCAAATTGTAAGCTGGAACGCAAATAGCGCATGCGTATTGCGTTCTAACGGTCTCACTTTCCAGAACTTTCTACAAGTTTATAAATACTGCCTATTTCACACACAAAAATACATTTCTCCTCAGGTGATGAACGGAGTGACTTCTGAGATAACTGCTGCTTTTACTTCAGAAGACAATTCTTTCCTAATTTAATACTTTACATTGTGCAAATTACAACTGAGAGGTAAGCTATAATATATTACATTTTATTATCAGGACAGGTCAAACAAATAAAAAAATAAACTAGGATTTATGTAGTCATCATGTATGGCACATTTATGTGTATAGGCTCCAAAAAAAATACGCTTCATTTAACAAAACAACAAAAAAACATAATTCAATATTAAACAGAGGTTTATGTATACTGACATGTGACACGCACATATATGTCTATAATGTATAGTGACATCTCACACGCACATTTCTGTGTATTGCCCCTTCATAGTGACATGTGACACGGACATATATGTGTATAATGTATAGTGACATGTGACACGCACATTTCTGTGTATTGCCCCTTCATAGTGACATGTGACACGCACATTTATGTGTATTGCCAATGCAACAAAATTAGCTTAAAACAAAATCAGTAAACAACTACATTTAAATGACATTATATGTCATGTATACTGATATGTCACACGCACATATATGTATATCATCTATAGTTACATCTCACACACAGACATTTATGTGTGTTGGAAAAAAAAATATAAGGTTAATTTAACCATTTAAATATGAGTCATGTATACTGATATGTCACACGTACACAAAATAATTACATTAAACTATGGAATGTGCTTCATGTATGTGACATATGTGTGTAGCCCCCAACAAAAAATAAGGTTAATTTAAAAAAATTACACAACTATATTTAAATTACATTCCTTTACTGCAATTCAATAGATCATATAAAGCTGAATCGTTTTATTTCTTTGAATATTCAAACAGACTCTGCATCAATAGCGTCTCTCAACAATTTGCACCGTGCACTGTGAAGCACAATCCCTTTTAAAGAACACCAACAAAGAAGAAGAGGTAAGATACAACAAGACATTACATGCTCAAAAGGACATGCTTTGCTAGATGAAAAATTATAAATATACAAATAACTATTTCACTTTCTTTTTCAAACAGACACTACAAGAAGACCGGCGGATTAAGATTGGCAGGAGGGGACCGTCTGTCATTCAAAACTTCAAGCAAGGTAAAGTATTAAGTATAAACAAGAAATAACCATGAGCCTTATTCAATTGCGACTTCCTCAATTGAATAGGGCTCTATATAAGCACATAACATATTTTTTATACAGACCTTTTTAGTTACTGAATTTCTAACCACAATCAAGGTTTTCAATAACTAAAAAATTTGCTCAATAAATATGTTATGTGATTATATAGAGCCCTCTTCAATTGGCAAAATTGCAATTCAATGAGGACCTATATATCTTTAATGGCCAAGGGCCTCACTCAAATGTGATTTGCCCATTTCAATAGGGCTCTATATAAGCACAGAGCATATTTTTTAAAGGAAATTTTAAATACAAGTTCACTAAATACAAAATTCTGTTACAAAATATGCTCTGTGCTGATATTGAGGTCTATTCCATTGGCCAAAACACAATTGAATGAGGAGCTCACAATATAACAAATGCAGTAACCAAAGGCCCTCATTCAATTGCTATTTTGCACAATTAAATATGGCTATAAATAAGCACTTTTAGGCCCTTATTCTATTTTAACAAATATATGTGATGTGCTTATTTACAACCCTATTCAAATTTCTACATTGCAATTCAATTACGGCCTTAGAGTACTATTACATTGTAAAAAATGCAATTGAATGAGGGCCAAACTATGCAACATATGGTACACACAAAGGCCCTCATTCAATTGCAATTTGCCCAATTAAATAGGGCTCTAAATAACAACATAACAATTTCTTTAAAATAAGGTTTTAGTTACTAAAAAGATATCAAAAATAAAGTTTTTCAATGACTAAAAACTTATTTAAAAAAATATGCTATGTGCTTATTTAGGGCACGATTCAATTAGCCAAATCGCAATTGAATGAGACACAAACTGCTACACACAAAACAGAATTTCTTATTCAATGTTTAACAACCTATAAGCCTTACAAAGAAGCAAAAATAAGAATAACAAAAGTGTTGTGCACCTAATAGCATTGTACAAAAAATCACACAAACTCATAGCAAACTACATTAACATTCTTCTTTAATGTTTAACAACCTATAACCAGTACAATCAAGAAGAAATAAGTTTTGCACAAGTGCTGCGCACCAAACAGGATTGTCAAAAACTAACACAAACACATAGCAAACTACATTAATTATATTATTTCATGTTTCATTAACTATAAGCATCCCAATAAAGGTTAAATAAGTATACCACAAGTGGTGTGCACAAAACAGGATTGTACAAAAAATAACATAAACACATCTTATTTAATATATCACAACCCACAAGCCTTACTAAGAACCTTCAATAAGAATAACAAAAGTTGTCGGATTGTACAGAAAGTAAAAACAAACAAAGATAGAAAAAAATAACCATAACTCATACAATACAGTCAAATTAATACATTTTTAAATTATTTAAAAGACATTTCACTCAAACAACATTTTCTATTTTATATTACAACAGATACTGCGTGAAGACAATCGGACGAGGACTTTTTCCACAGGACCGGACCATCGGACGAGGACTCGGACTAGACCAGCAGACGAGGAATTTCAACACAGGACCAGACCAGCAGACGAGGAATTTCAACACAGGACCAGACCATCGGACGAGGACTTTCACCAACGGACCACAACATCGGACGAGGGATATCG
The DNA here is from genome assembly GCA_027410445.1 of Discoglossus pictus. NCBI lineage: Eukaryota > Metazoa > Chordata > Amphibia > Anura > Alytidae > Discoglossus > Discoglossus pictus. The sequence goes on from CM050169.1 coordinate 67,953,581, forward strand.
CCACAGGACCACAACATTGGACGAGGGCTATCGCCACAGGACCACACCATCGGACGAGGACTTCCAACAGAGGACCACACCATTGGACAACGATTTGGAACCGAGGACCAACAAACATTCGGATTTAAATCACACTTCAACCAAGGTAAAGTATAATAAGTACTAAAGTATAAAACTAAAGAAACTGCTTTCAGTTGCATCTGTGTCAACAGAAAAATACAATAATTAATTTACTATCTCCCTTATTTTATTTAAATTGCTACTATGCAATACATAGCTCAATAACCACATCACTTTTTTGTCTTTTAATTCACCAATTGTGCACAAGAATCTTTAACAGGAATTACAATTTTAAATATACACAATTACATTTATTTTTTTTCCTTTACAGATTAATATGGCTGATAACGAGACCAAAGAAGAGAAGAAAAGACGTCAAACTAGAGAAAGACAAGAGAGATGGGCCGCCCAGCAGACACCGGAGGAGAAAGAAATTCGACGAGAAAAAGAACGCAAAAGACTTGCAAATAAAAGAATATCAGCTGCAAAAATGAAAGATACAACCAAAAAAAATAAAAAAATTATAAAGCATTTTACAACATACCACTCAAGACAGACCAAAAAAAGCAACTACAAAAACAAAGCATTTACAAACTGTTACTAAAAACTTACAGGACATTTCAACCAAACAAGTCCAACATATACCAAGAAAATCTACGAAAAAAACTAAACATTTAGAACCTGTTGTTGAAACATTTCATGACTTTTCATCTGATGAATATGAAAGTCAACATCCAATATGCTTTGCAAATTGTCCTTTACTGAAGTCTTTAGCAGTAGAGGTTCATAGTTGTGGGGACATGACTACTCAATGTCAATTTTGTGAGGCTTATTATTTTAAACAGGAGAGACCCCGAGATGGACAATTTATTAGTTGTTGTCAAAAAGGAAAGTTCAAACTTCCACAAAGGAAACAATTTCCAACCTATTTACAAAATATTATGACTGAACCTACTTTTCCAAATTACAAAAATTTTAAGACAAACATAAGATCCTACAATAGTGCCATATCATTTGCATCTATGGGGGCAACATTGGCTGCTAATGTACCAGGACATGGTCCTTACTGTTTTAAAGTCCAAGGACAAATTTATCATCGGACTTCACATTTACATCCAGAGGAAGGAGAGCAAAGAAAATTCGCTCAACTATATGTCCTAGATACAATGGAAGCTGTTGACCAACGTATGCAGATGGAAGAAAATAAAAAATGCTTACCCAGTGTTTTTATAGAACTAAATAACATTATGGACAACAATCCCTACAGTAAAGCTTACAAAAAATTGGCAGAAGTAGAAAATGAACAACTACTTCATGCACAAAGACATCAATTACCCATGCCAAAGGTTAATATGGTGCTTAAAAGAGACAGACATACTGATAAACGTCGTTATAACTTGCCAACATCAAATGAGGTTGCAATGGTCTTTCAGAATGATGAAGGAGAACCACCATTTCAAAGAGACATTAGAGTATATCCCAGAAATGAGGACCAACCATTTATTAATATTAATATCTTAAGTCCAAATTTAGATCCAATGACATATCCCATCTTTTTCCCACACGGAGAAGCAGGTTGGCAACCAAAATTAACCCTTCCCAGTTACCCAAATGCTAAAGCCAGAATCCGAAATAATGTTTCTATGCTTGAATTTAAAGTTGCTCAAATTGCCATTAGAGATGAATTTAATCCAATTTTATGTGGTGGGAAACTAACACAACAATGGATTATTGATTCATATTTGCAAGTTGAGGCATATAATTTAAACTTTATAAAATATCAACAAGATAAACTACGTGTAGAACAATATTGTGGACTCATGGACTATGTTGCTGACGTGGCTACAAGCAGAGACATGACAGCTGGCAAAGCCATCATTTTACCATCTTCCTTTCAAGGATCTCCTCGAAATATGAGAGAAAGATACAATGATGCTATGGCTATTGTGACAAAATTTGGAAAACCAGATTTATTTGTGACATTTACATGTAATCCACAATGGCCAGAAATTAATCAAAATCTACTTCTTGGACAAAGTGCTTCAGATCGACCAGATTTAGTAGCCAGAGATTTTAAGATAAAATTAAATGAATTAATACGTGACTTCACTATAAATCAGTTATTTGGCAAATGTCTTGCTTATGTATATACCATTGAATTTAAAAAAAGAGGCCTTCCACATGCACATCTTCTCATAATACTTCAAGAGAAAGATAAATTAGATACTTCGGAAAAAGTGGATGCAGTCATAGTTGCTGAACTACCAGATCCAGAACTATATGGTAGACTATATGAGATTGTTACTCATCGCATGATTCATGGACCCTGTGGAGACCTTAATCCACAATCACCATGTATGGAAAATAATCAATGTTCAAAAGATTTTCCAAAAGATTATAGAGACAAAACATATGCAAATTGTGATGGATATCCACTTTATAAAAGAAGAGAAGGAGATAGTGCCATTATTCGTGGAAAAAAAGTGGACAATAGATATGTAGTACCCTACAATCCACATTTACTCATGAAGTACAACGCCCACATCAACGTAGAAGCCTGCACTTCCATCAAATCCATTAAATATGTCTACAAATATATTTACAAAGGTTACGATGCAGCTACTGTAGTCGTCAAAAGTGCAGACAACCCTGAAAGTAGTGAGTTAGTACATGATGAACTTGCATCTCATGTAGATGCTCGCTATGTTAGTGCGCCAGAAGCTATGTGGCGGCTTTTAAAATTTGAAATGCATGATAGATCACATGCAGTATATAGGTTAGCAGTACATTTGCCACAACGACATTTAGTCTATTTCCATGCTGGAAATGAAATGAATGCATTGGCCCAAAGTGAAGATCGTCACACTACACTAACTGCATGGTTTGCATTAAATTCCACTGATGCTCAAGCAACACAATACTTATATATTGAAATTCCATATCACTATGTTTTTGTGAATGGATTATGGAGAGCAAGAAAAACCAGAGGCAATAAAATAATTCCACGAATTTACACAGTCAGTCCAAGAGATGTTGAACGATTTTGCTTACGGATATTACTTTTAAATGTTCCAGGAGCACAAAGTTTTGAACAATTAAGAACTGTTAATGACATTGTATATGAATCCTTCCATTTAGCTGCAAGAAATAGAAACTTACTCGCTGATGATACAGAGTGGGAAAGATGTTTAGAAGAAGCAGCACAATGTCAAATGCCACGACAGATGAGAGAACAATTTGCTTTTATTTGTATCTTCTCAAATGCTCCAAATGCATTAGCTTTGTGGGAGACTTTTAAAAGTAATATGGCTGAAGACTTTATGCGACGATACAATGAACCCATTGCACACTTAAAAGCTTTAATGGAAATTCAAGAAGTCTTTTTAACTCATGGATTAAGTTGTGCAAGTTTTAATTTGCCTGATCCAGGTCTAATAGATGACATTAACTTTGAAGACTATGACATTCAACTACAAGCAGAAAGAACAGAAGAAAGACTTGCAACTTTAAATACACTACAATTGCAAGCATTTCATGCCATTAAAAATGCTATAGATGATGACATGGTGACAGAGCGTTATTTCTATCTTGATGGACCTGGCGGATCAGGGAAAACATATTTGTACAATTTATTAATGAGTTCAGTACGAGCACAAGGACAAATAGCAATGGCGTTTGCCACTACTGGAATTGCTGCACTTTTATTAGAAGGTGGAAGAACTGTTCATAGTGGATTTAAACTGCCAGTGCCTATTTTGGAAAATTCAGTGTCAGATATTCGCATGACATCCTTACAAGCAAAGAAATTGAAGAAATGTAAATTAATTATAATAGATGAGGCCACAATGATGTCATGCTATGCCCTCCAATGTATTGACCGTTTGCTTCGTGAAGTCATGGATAATATTTTTCCATTTGGTGGAAAGGTAATTTTGTTGGGTGGCGATTTTAGACAAACATTACCTGTCGTTGTACATGGAAATCGAACAGACATTATTGAAACATGTATAAAGTCAAGTACAGTATGGAAACATTTTACCCATCTTCAACTGCAACAAAATATGAGATCAGAAGGCCAAACTGATTTCAATGATTGGCTTATTAAAATTGGAGAAGGCAGAACAGAAAAAATACTACATTTACCTGACGACACTGTAGAGATCCCACCTCATATGATTTGTCAACAAGATATTATATCGGCTATATTTGAAGGGAGCATAAATAACGAAGAATATTCTGAGCTTGCCAACCAAGTTATACTGACGTGTAAAAATAAAGATGCATTAATACTCAATAAGGAAATCTTTAAAAAAATTAATGCACCACAAATAAATTATCACAGTGCTGATTCTGTACTTGCTGATGACAATGAAAGTCAGGCAAACTTTTCAACTGAATTCATTAACTCTTTAACTCCTTCTGGAATGCCACCACATATTTTGCAGCTAAAGAAAGGTGCAATTATCATGTTACTGCGAAATATGAACCCCAAAAAAGGCCTATGCAATGGCACAAGATTAATTGTTCAACAATTAAAGGACCATTTTATAGATGCTGAAATTTTAACTGGGACCCATAAAGGAGAGAGAGTTTTCATACCAAGAATAGATTTAGCACCAAGTGAAAGTAGTCTCCCTTTTATACTTCAAAGAAGACAATTTCCCATTATTATGGCATTTGCCATGACCATTAATAAATCACAAGGTCAAACTTTCAAATCTGTGGGTATTTACTTGGAAGAACCAGTTTTTGCACATGGTCAATTGTACGTTGCGTTGTCACGGTGCAAAAATCCACAGGCTATTAAAGTTTACATTGAAAACAATGAAAGTCAAGGTGATTTATTAGAAGATGGACGTATTTTTACTAAAAACATTGTCTACTATGAAGTACTATAACTTTGCAGGATACAAATTCAAGATGCAAACATTTTTTAAAACCATTGCAAAATACATAACAATTAGTTGTTTAATTCAGTCATAATTAATGAAAGTACTGTTTAGGAATGATTCGCCTCACAAAATACTTGCCTTGCATTGTTAGTAAAAATTATGTTAAAATGTTAAGTCACTATGTTAATGTTTCTAATGTTACAAGTTTAAAAAATATATTTGCAAGTTATTTCATTCAACAGATTACAAAGTGGATGTTAACAGGTCAAGCACCTTTTAAGTCACAATGTAAATATTGTCTGTTATCTTAAGATTACTAACTACATTAATGTTTATCGGCAGTTTATGTGCTCAGTAATGAATTACTTTAATTACGTACGTTTTAAGCAGAGTTTTACTGTATGCCTTCCTCTACATTCAATGTATATTCAAGTTAACAATTATTGTGATAGAAATTGCATGTTAATACTGATTAATTTAAAGGTCAATTGTTTTTACATTCAAATGTTAATACTTTTAATTAAAAATTAGGTTACAAAATGTATTCACTATGTTCCTGTTTATAATGTTCAAAATTATACAAATGTTTTGTCAACTTCTAAACTTACATAAAAAATAAAGTTAAAGTTTCAAAATATATACTTTGAAGGTTATTGCTTACATATATTTTAAACTTCATGTTAAAATTTGCAACGTTTCAAGAAGGCTTTTTACTTTTTGCTTTCCTATTCATTCAATGTATATTAAAGTTAACAATTCTTCAGATACAAATTACATTTTAAAAAAACATTACATCAACATTTTACAAAAATACACGTTCATATTAAAATACTTACAAGTGTCAAAAATATATGTTAATAACTAAACAACTTGACAAACATATACATCACATTGCCGTCATTTTTTGACGGGCAAGTCGCTAGTAAAAAATAATGTGTAATAGAAATACATGAACAATATAATATAACTAGCGACTTGCCCGTCAAAAAATGACGGCAAGATCAAGTTTTTTCCAAAACATTTCTCCCTCCCATGTCTCTTTCCCTCCCCCCTCCTGTTTCTCTTTGCCCTCTCTCTCCCTCCCTTGTCTCTCTTTGCCCCCTCTCTCCCTCCCTTGTCTCTCTTTGCCCCCTCTCTCCCTCCCTTGTCTCTCTTTGCCCCCTCTCTCCCTCCCTTGTCTCTCTTTGCCCCCTCTCTCCCTCCCCTGTCTCTCTTTGCCCCCTCTCTCCCTCCCTTGTCTCTCTTTGCCCCCTCTCTCCCTCCCTTGTCTCTCTTTGCCACCTCTCTCCCTCCCTTGTCTCTCTTTGCCCCCTCTCTCCCTCCCCTGTCTCTCTTTGCCCACTCTCTCCCTCCCTTGTCTCTCTTTGCCCCCTCTCTCCCTCCCTTGTCTCTCTTTGCCCCCTCTCTCCCTCCCCTGTCTCTCTTTGCCCACTCTCTCCCTCCCCTATCTCTCTTTGCCCTCTCTCTCCCTCCCCTGTCTCTCTTTGCCCCCTCTTTCCCTCCCCTGTCTCTCTTTGCCCCCTCTATCCCTCCCCTGTCTCTCTTTGCCCCCTCTATCCATCCCCTGTCTCTCTTTGTCCCCTCTCTCCCTCCCCTGTCTCTCTTTGTCCCCTCTCTCCCTCCCCTGTCTCTCTTTGCCCCCTCTCTCCCTCCCCTGTCTCTCTTTGCCCCCTCTCTCCCTCCCCTGTCTCTCTTTGCCCCTTCTCT
>CM050169.1:67965239-67972739 GCA_027410445.1 Discoglossus pictus
ACTGTTCTCCCAGAGCCAGAAGACAAGAAGAAACTCATAGCTCAAAGCTACGATGGTGCCAGTGTGATGCGTGGAGATGAAGGAGGAGTTCAAAGAAAAATAAAAGACGTGTACCCGAACGCACACTACGTCCATTGCTATGCTCACCAACTGAACCCAATAATGGAGAAAGCAGTTTCAAGGATTGGAAGAGTTCGAGTTTTTTTTTCCAACATAGGCGGCATACCATCTTTTTTTTCACGCTCTCCAAAAAGGACTGGAGTTCTGGATGAGGTAGTTGGTAGAAGACTTCCAAGAGGTGCACCGACACGATGGAACTTCAACGTTAGGACCGTGAACGTGATCTACGAGAACAGAGATGCGCTACTTGAGTGTTTCCAGACAATTGAAGCATGTCTAAACTTTGATCCAACATCTATACGTGAAGCCGCAGGTTTCATTGGAATGCTGGAAGACAGGGAGTTCCTTTACTTCCTTAAATTATTTCATTTAATAATGCCACATGTTGACATCCTCTATAGTCAGCTTCAGAAGCGAGACACGGATACTGTTTATATCAAAAAAGTCACAGAAGACTTTGTCGCCAGCATCCAGAAAATCCGTAATTCTGTTGAAGAGATAGAAGCAAGTTTGCCGAGCGATGTAACAGTCAACAGACGGAGTGCGGAGATCTCAACCTTGAGACAACTTTCAAGAGAGGTATGTGACATAGTGGTGGTTCATGCAAAAGAACGTTTTTCATTTTCAAATCACCTAGTCAGTGCCAAACTTGTTCAAAGTGACTTGTATAAAACCCATGACACTTGCTTTCCAACCCAACCTCTGGAAGACACCGTGCAAGCATATCCAATACTGAAGAAGGAACAATTACACACTGAGCTGTCACTTCTGTATGGGAAGACAGATTTTCATGCTTGTATTAGTGCTGTTGCTCTGCACAAACTTTTACATCAATTTAATCTGCAGAATGATTTCACAGAGACAGTGAAATTATTAAGAATCCTGATTACAACACCAATGACCACTGCAGAATCAGAAAGATGCTTCTCCACATTGAAGAGGATCAAAACCTTTTTAAGAAGCACCATGTCCCTGGAGCGGTTGAATGCATTGGCGATGCTCTCAATGGAAAAGCAACTGATTTCCGAGATCCCAGACTTCAATGAAAAGACCATTGAGAAGTTTTGTTCTTTGAAAGATCGCCGTGTAAAATTTAAATACAAGTGATTGAAGCAAAGAAGAATGCATACCCCCAGGGTGTGCAAAGATAAACTGCATTAAGCAGCACCACCTCCCACTACCAAACATAACTAGTGGTAAGTAAAGTATGAACGGTGTGTGGGTGTCCATATGGAAGGAGCTATGAAAGGTGTGTGCATGGTCAGTAACAAGCCTTGGCGTGGTTTGAAGGAATTGGAGGCACTTCCAAGGGTTGCTGTCACTTGTTTACGGGAAGCAAGAATTCCATGTCTGTACAAGTGCTGTTGCTCTGCAGCAACTTTAGCATCAATTTAATCTACATAATTTAACAGAGTGAGTGAAGCTATAAGGAATCCTGCTTACAACACCGAAGACTACTAAAGAACCAGAAAGATGCTTCTCCACATTGAAGAGGATAAAAAGGTATTTAAAAAGCACCATGGCCCTGTAGCGGTTGAATGCATTGGTTTGAAGGAATTGGAGGCACCTTCAAGGGTACGTAAAGTTCTCAGAAATGGCACCACCTCACTACCAAAAATAACTAGTGGTAAGTAAAGTATGAATGGTGTGTGGGTGTGCATATTGAAGGAGCTATGAAAGGTGTGTGAATGGTCAGTAATAATTGTTGAAGCCTTGGCATGGCGTTACTGCTCATATGGTTATCCATATGCTAATTCAACGTGTTTGTTTGACATTGATTATTGTGTTTTCTAAACAGAAGTGAAATGTTGTTGTTTTCTTGAATCCCAAGATCCACTGGTTTGGGCCTATACAGTGCTGATTGGTCTTCTAAGGTATGTTTGGGGCCTATGGTCACACTTGGTCTTCTAAGGTATGTTTGGGGCCTATATAGTTCCACTTGGTCTTCTAAGGTATGTTTGGGGCCTATGGTCACACTTGGTCTTCTAAGGTATGTTTGGGACCTATATAGTTCCACTTGGTCTTCTAAGGTATGTTTGGGGCCTATATAGTTCCACTTGGTCTTCTAAGGTATGTTTGGGGCCTATGGTCACACTTGGTCTTCTAAGGTATGTTTGGGGCCTATATAGTTCCACTTGGTCTTCTAAGGTATGTTTGGGGCCTATATAGTTCCACTTGGTCTTCTAAGGTATGTTTGGGGCCTATGGTCACACTTGGTCTTCTAAGGTATGTTTGGGGCCTATGGTCACACTTGGTCTTCTAAGGTATGTTTGGGGCCTATATAGTTCCACTTGGTCTTCTAAGGTATGTTTGGGGCCTATGGTCACACTTGGTCTTCTAAGGTATGTTTGAGGCCTATATGGTTCCACTTGGTCTTCTAAGGTATGTTTGGGGCCTATATAGTTCCACTTGGTCTTCTAAGGTATGTTTGGGACCTATGGTCACACTTGGTCTTCTAAGGTATGTTTGAGGCCTATATGGTTCCACTTGGTCTTCTAAGGTATGTTTGGGGCCTATATAGTTCCACTTGGTCTTCTAAGGTATGTTTGGGGCCTATGGTCACACTTGGTCTTCTAAGGTATGTTTGAGGCCTATATGGTACCACTTGGTCTTCTAAGGTATGTTTGGGGCCTATATAGTTCCACTTGGTCTTCTAAGGTATGTTTGGGACCTATGGTCACACTTGGTCTTCTAATGTATGTTTGAGGCCTATATGGTCACACTTGGTCTTCTAAGGTATGTTTGAGGCCTATATGGTCACATTTGGTCTTCTAAGGTATGTTTGAGGCCTATATGGTTCCACTTGGTCTTCTAAGGTATGTTTGGGACCTATATGGTTCCACTTGGTCGTTTAATGTTTTTTAAGTATTGTTTTGTTCTTGAATGGTCTGATTGATTAGCTTGTTTTCTTTCAACCCCAGGTGCAAACCCTATGTGGCTGCAGATTTGTTTCTACTCGTTGGTCAACTTACTGAACGTGAATACCCTGAGAAGAAGACGCGACTAATGGTAGGTGTCACTCCTTTAATTTTTCTGTTAATGCGTATAGGTGCAATTATGATATTGCTGTAGTCTTGTCACATGAGTTTTTTCAATCTATATTGTATACCAATGAATTTAACACATTGTTACTTTACTTCTTGACATTTCTGCATTGGTGATCATGTATTTCAATGGGCTTTACAAGTATAAGGTCATTGGGTGGGGCTTATAAAGGTCATCATGATGTCAGGGGGAGGAGTTATAACATGGGTGTGGTTTGAAAAAAGGGGGAGTGGCTATGTTTCGCCCTGTCGCCCCTCCAACTTGAAAAGTCCAGCCGCCACTTTTCAAAAGCAAAGTCTTCACTAACTAAAAACTTCTGTAAAAAAATATGCTCTGTGCTTATATAGAGCCCTATTCAATTGGCCCGAATTGCAGTTTAATAAGGCTGATAGAATTTATCTTCACTTTAAGTGCACTGACAGAACTTGAGGGTCCAATAGGATGGTGGCAATGTAGAGGAGAAGTAGGAGAGAGGTTATTGCTTGGAACTTTGGTTCTTATAGGCACAGGCTACATTTTGGTTCTTTACAGCACAGGCTGAACTTTGATTCTTTTAAGCACAAGCCGCACTTTTATTCTTATAGGCACAGGCTGCACTTTGGTAATGATAGACACAGGCTGCACTTTGATTCATTCAGGCACAGACATCTTTTGGGCTACTGCAGACACAGACTGCTCTTGGGCTCTTGTAGGAACTAACTACACTACTCCACAGTACATAACTTTATTCCACTTCCTGAAAGACAGGATGCGGTGTCGCGAGCGCAGTGTCCAAGTTCTGAACAAGAGTCGAGTTCTGAACAAATGTTTTCCTCTGTGAGACGCGTCAAGTTCCAAGCAAATTTTTTCTTGTCGAGTTCTGAACAAGAGGAGAAGCGAGGCAGTCAAAAACCGAGGTTACCACAGGATTTTAGAAATTGTTAGAATATTTTGTACATTATCAAGGCAAGTTCTTCAAAAGACTATTTGACAAACAACAGTGTACTTTGGGGTATTTTGCCTTAAATGTATAATTTTGCATTGATCAGTGTTTAATTTTTATCCTACAATATTGTTCTAATATTATTACACATTTGATTTATACTTTATATGATTTGTGGTTCATTTGTTAAGTTATTCCTTTATAGAAACGGTCGTAGATAATTGATATAGCCTTTTGATACAAGTAGTTGGAACAAAAACATATTTATTATATATTCTCTCTTAAAGGAATTAACTTCACAACCTGAATTTATTTTACAAAGTTTAAAACAAATAAATATAACTTTAAATGTTAATTATTGCATTTCATTTTGCTTTCATGATGACATTCCTTTATACATATGGTTTTATCTAAAACCCTTCCATGTTCCTGTCTTGTATAGCTGCTAATGTAGTTAGTTTGTTACTTTCTGCACAATCAGGTAATTTTTCCCAAAAATCCATTAGTCCTTTAAGTTTTATACTTTCAGCGGTGCTTTAAGTTGGGTCAACAAGACACCAATTAAAAAATGTAAAGTAACTCTCTGTAATGAACAAGATTATGCACTTACAGGGCCCCTCACTCATTGAGTCGTACAGGTAAAGGGTTGGCACAGTGCACTTAAGTATCCCGAAAATATTTCAAGCACCCCACCTATCTGCACTCTCTGCACTCTCTGCACTCTCTGTGTATTTCATAATTCCAGAAATGAATTCCAGTTCTAAATTTAGAGCGAGACCAGCCCTGAAAATCCCTACTGAAGAGACTGATTCCAATAGCACAAGCAGACTTCCCCTTTAAGAGAGGAACATTATGAAGCATGCATACTGCAGGGTTGCGTTGAAACTGTACAATCTCAAACATTCAGGTGCAGCTCTGCATTATGTATATTTAAAACTCATTGCCAATTACAGGGGAAGTCTGGTCTCACATCTGCAATGTTGTAGATCTGATTTCAACATGTATGTTTGTGTGTTTGCATTGTCCGACTCTCAGTGACCTCACGCTTGGTATTCATGGCAGAGATACTGGAGCGAGTCTCTAGTTCTTTGTCCAGTGTATACTTGTGTTCAAATTAATTATCTTAGTAACAATGTTCATCCCTTCTGGATTGCTACCTTGTCGTGGAGAAGGGGCTTGTGTACTTCAATGAAGCTGTGAGCTATACCATGTAGGGTCACCCAAGAGCAGGACACAGCAGAGAAGTCAGACAAATTGCAGGAACTTGCAATGTACTCCAGAATCTTTGCCAAGAAAACCTTATGGATTGGCACAATCAGAGACACAACTAATGAGTGTGGTCCACTATTGTGTGTGGTCACTGAGAGTTGGACCCTACTGAAAGACTAAGCAATGATAAAAAGGAAGGTAAAGAGAGCTCACACCCTTGGATGGCCCTAGAGAAGCTTAAATACATAACTGACACTGCTAAGTGGCATGAGCCTCTTGTACAAGCGCCTCTTGTGTTATATGATCGCACACTTGAAGAGGTTGGGGCAGAATAATGACTATTTACAGATTGCACAGTGTTGCATAAAATGTTATGTAATAGGGGGGAACTAGAATGTGCATGGTGGGAGAGTTTGGGTTATTGCATAGTTTTGCATCTGTGAGCATTACACTTTGGATCCCGCATTGCTGAACATAACTGGAGATTTTTTTTAATTGATATATATTTTATTTACCCCCTAACTCTAACATTGTCCATTAAAATGAACTTTCCCTCCTACCCCTAACATTTTCCATAATCCCTAACCCTAATACTGATTTCATCATCTACTGCTTACAATATTCCATTAACCCAACCTTTTTTTTTTTTTTTTGTTAAAAGTCCACTTAAATTCAGATTAAAAAAAAATCTGTGTTTACATGTGTCGCTGACTGCCCACTGCCAGACTCATAACTCCAGCTCCGTGTGGTGAACAAAAGAAAAAAATCCTTAACAAATCCATCTGTGCAGAGCATGGAATGCTGGGATCACCTAAACAGGTCAGTTTTGGGTTAAATGGTCAGTGCATTGCTAAGTGCAGGGAAAAACTGCTATCAATCACAGTCTTCACCGAGCGGCTTTCTGTTTTACTCATACAACAGCCAGTAGACAGGAGAGATTTTATGTAAAAAGACTTAAACTTTTTTTTTTATTAGCTATTATTGGTGTAATTAAAAAAAAAAAGATAATATTTACATGTATTCCTGTGCTTTCACACCATAAAGAGCACTTACAGTGAGGTAAATGGTCCTTTAATTATAGTTTTATATCAACAGTATTTTTAAATCTATTTATGGAACATCAAAGCCTTTTTATGTTTTTTTTTTTTTTTTATTATATTTCTTTTCAAATAGTAGTTTAAAATCGTTATTTTGTTTGTTAAAATAGCACTGGTAAAAATATAATGTCAGTATAATGGTAAAGGACTGAAGGAGACCGGCTCCATAATATGGAAGTTCTTGGAAGCGGAAGACTGATCCCAAAGAGGGATTCTCATAGTGCAAGGGCAAGATGTGTGTGTATGTGTTTAGTCATATACGACCCTCCGTGACCTCATGGACCACAACACACCATGCTGATCCCTTGGTATTCATGGCAGAGATACTGGAGTGGGTTGATTCCCTAACCACTGGACCAGAGGAAGATGACTGACCCCCCAAAAAAGGAGATTTTGAAAGTGAGGGGGAGGAGAAACCCCAACAGAGAGAGATTGAGGAGAGTGGGTATGGAGAATCAGGAAGTAAAAGCGATGAGAGAGACAAACCCCATATGAGTTGGCTTTTTATTGGATCTCCTTTGGGGGGGGGGGGGTCTAATAGGATCCCCTAAATTATTTTGCATCAGGACACTTCATTCCCTCAATCTGACACTGAGAAAAAGTACTGAATTGGTTAAAGTCCCACAAACATCTTATCTCTTCCAGCCCCTGGATCCCTCCTGGAGCCTCTTCTGGGATTTGGGTGTGAGAGGTACAAGCTGCCGGCTGGGCGAGGTGTCCAGGTGACTCCTCTCATTCCCCAAATATCTCCAGCTGCCTAAACTCCTCCTGACTTATTTATGGGAGAGATAAGGATTTATGGCTCTGCTTGGCTGAGACTCATTAACATTAAACGAGAGCTGATATCCAGTGGCGGAAATAGATAATGGAGGGCCCTGGTGCAAAAAACTGTTGTGGGTTCTGAGGGTTTTTAAAAAAATGTTTTGCGCTGGGCCCCGCATGATCCTTATCACTCAGTGCCCCTTTCCTATATATATATATATGTATATATATATATATATATATATATATATATATATATATATATATAGTAAATAAATAGTACATCTGTGTTCACATTTGAATGTCTAAAACAAGTTAAAAAACCTGCTTCCAGCTCAGAATTCC